>JAQJVL010000738.1:79542-365456 GCA_035578905.1 Stictocephala bisonia
TTAATGTTATATGTTTATTTTTATTTTATTACGACGAGAAATACAGTATCGTGTTTGGCATTTTATGCTTTTTAATATCACACAATTTACAAAATTGATGAACTTTATATACTCAACTGGGATATGTACTTTTACCCGCATGTTATATTACAATACAATTGCTACGCACATGTACAGCGAGACAGCACCCGCAGGGTCGCACTTCATTGCCTTCCTGCAATTATACCCCACCCATCCAAGAGTCGGGGTCGGTGTTTGTGTGTGAGTACCTCGTGGTCAGACGTACTGCAGCGTGTGTAGCAGATTTCATTTGTCCCTAATGCCGGCCGAACCATCTGAACAAAGTAACACCTTACATGAGGTGTTAGAGAATGTGTTTTATTTTTTTTTTTTTTTATTTCGTTTAAAAATCTATAGGCATAAGAGTTGCACAACTCTTAAACCTGAAAACTGTATGGAATTGAATGAATAATCAAAAATCATGTGATTTATTATCATTGACTTTTTTTACAAGGAATAGATATAGTTAAATATAACTATGTGATATTACATGTTTAACATTATTACTAATAACAAACTTATAGAAATAAACTATAGAAAATAATAATTTTGTTTTATAAAAAATAAAGTTATCGTCGTCAGCAGTGTTTTTGTTATAAGCCATGGTGGAAGTCAATAAATATCTTAAAAGACCGACAATGGAGCCAAAAAATAATGTAATACAACTTTTTATACTACAGAGAAACAAACTATTTACATATTTGATATGTTTCAGTTTGGAGCGTACTGGGCAGAGTAGAAAAAATGTTATTTTAATTTAATAATTACAGCAGGTGTTCACTTTTAAAACAAATTTAGAAGAAGAAAAAAGGTTTGATCACTAGAAAATTTTACGTTAATCGTGGATCCCACAGCACCACGAGCCCTAATCGCTGAGGAGCAGCCAGCTCTTTTTAGAACTATTTAAGATTTAAATGTTAACTCTTCGATAAACGGAAAGTGAGAGGACGAGGAACAGGATTGTCTCACAATTTCACGTACCTGCAGACAAATCACCTTTGGCATGGACCAGCTGACAATGCAATAAGACCAACTTACCATCGACTACTAAAGTGAAATAGTTCGCCGTTCTTACTAGATGTGATTATACACAGCTGCGGCAATTTGTAGCATCCTCCACCCCTAATTTGTTGTTAATTTTGGTACACTCCTCCTTGGTGGTTAAAAAAAGGTTTGAAATGTTGGTGTAGTGTGCTATGTGATATGTTAAAGATAGATTGGGAAGGACGGACAGGTATACTCCATATGAATACTCTCAATCCCAGACAAATCAAGAAACTACTAAAGTTAGAGTAGGACTACGATCGATCTACTGCCCCCTTGTTGCCCCAGCTCACAGAAATACCCTTCCTAAACCAATAGGACCAAGACAACCCTTAAGTGAATTATTTCCATTCACTATTAACCTCCATCCTCTGTATTATTTCATCCGGTTCGGTTCTGCAGAAAAAAAAATAATTGATGGAAAAGGAAGGAAGAACAAACATTACCTAGGTCAGCATGCCTACTCAGCTCTGACTTGTGCAAAAATAAAAAAATGTAAAAATTGCAGCATAAACAGTGTTTCGCACAGTACTCATAAGTCGTAGGTAAGTTAAGGATATTTTTTTTTTATTATTTATATTTATATACCGAGTGTCCCACGAAGGGGTTTAAACGTTTGATTTTATATTACGTGCCCATTCATGCACGTAACTTTTTTAAACTTTACACAGTTTACAAAGTAGGTTCTAAAAATATTCTGGAAAAATTTCAGCTCACTAACCTTAGTAGAAACAAAATGGCGGCATATTGAAAAACGATACTTTAAAAACATTAAAAAAGGTGTTTTTGGTTTTATAAAATATTTTTATTGTTACATTCTGGGGCAATATGACTTTTAAATAAAAAATTCATTATGTTAGTTGCGGTTCTAACGCTCATTGTTGAAGAACAGCTGTTTCATTGTAAAATTTAGCTTGAGCCATAAAAACATAACCCAACTTTCTTCGGTAGTGTTTTACTGAAAGTGGAGTCGAGAAATGGCTTTTAACGTTGAACAAAAAGTTAAGTGTTGTGCGTGGGCTATTGCTTTTGGCAACGTCTCTGAGGCAATTAGACAATTTCAGGTTGCCTACCCAGGAATTGAACCACCTAGTAATCCAACAATAACCAAGTGGAAAAATCTTTTGTTAGAAACTGGTAGTGTTGTCAAAAAGTACTCTAGGCGATCTAATGAGGAAATAGAAGAACTGGTGTGCGCATCAATGCTCCGCTCTCCAGGTAAACCGAAATCACTAAGGAAGGTTGAACTTGAAACTGGTGTTCCAAAGTCTTCTGTACATAGAATTATTAAGAAAAACAAAATTAAATTTTTCAAAAGTCACCTAGTTCATCAACTTCTTGAAGATGATCCGGACAGAAGAGTGGAATTTTGTTCTCGTATCATTGAATTCCATGAGTCAGATCCTAATTGGCATACTCAAATCATTTTCTCAGACGAGTCCACTTTCTACCGCAATGGTGTTGTAAATAGGCATAATTGTAATTATTATAATACCGTCAATCCCCACATTCTTGAGGAGACTCCAATTAAATCAAAAGGAATTACTATTTGGGCGAGTGTCAGTTGTAACGGCGTGTTATCTTACGACATTTCAGACAATACAATGACTGGGATTAGGTATGCACGAGTTTTAAATGAACAGGTCTTTCCCCATTTGACGGTACCAGAAATGAATCAAGCAATCTTTCAACAAGATGGTGCTCCACCTCATTTCGCAAATCCTGTCAAGCAATTACTAAATGGCAACCTTCATGGCCGTTGGATTGGTCGTGGAAGTGATTTTTTAGATTGGCCACCCCGATCACCTGATTTAACTGTTTGTGACTTCTTTTTATGGGGTTACTTGAAGGAACAAGTTTATACCCATAGCTTCAATAATGATGAGGAACTAAAACGATCAATAGAAGAGGAACTTCTCCGGATACCGCGGAGTTACTTTGTAAGAGCTTACGAATCATTTGTTACGCGCTGTTATCAGTGTGTTGCTGTGGATGGGTTACAGTTTGAATAATTTTGGACTTTAAGGTTTTCCATTAGGCTATGTTCTAGTTTTTATTTAAAAGTCATATTGCCCCAGAATGTAACAATAAAAATATTTTATAAAACCAAAAACACCTTTTTTAATGTTTTTAAAGTATCGTTTTTCAATATGCCGCCATTTTGTTTCTACTAAGGTTAGTGAGCTGAAATTTTTCCAGAATATTTTTAGAACCTACTTTGTAAACTGTGTAAAGTTTAAAAAAGTTACGTGCATGAATGGGCACGTAATATAAAATCAAACGTTTAAACCCCTTCGTGGGACACTCGGTATATATATATATGTATAATTTTATTTCATTATTTTACTATTACGTTTCTTGCTTTTGTCCTTACCCTCTTAAAGGGCATAGACATGCCGCTAAAAAATTTAGGTCCCTGTGCAACAGCACGGTCTTCCTGAAACCCCCTCCCAGCTGTTGGGGAAGGTTGGGATCCCCCCGGCGACCAAGCCGTAGGCCAGGTGGCATGACCCCTTTGGTGAGCCGTGAGACAATAAAATTACAAGAGCGGAACCCATTATGAAATGCATTTATTATTATTATTACTACTGTTATTAATATTTCAGTTTAAAATTTGTGATGGGCAGGCTTTGTTAGAACTTTGACTAACGAGACCCCATTTACTGCAAATTAAATGAATTAATGAAAAAAAAAAAAAACAGAGCTAGTGCAATTTTACTGTGGATAGAATAGAGAAAAGGTTGAAATTACTGAGAAAAACATTCTTCTTTTTTTAATTTTTAAATGGTTAACGTCAAAGTCGTTAATTACCAGTCGTGCCAGATATTGATTTTAAGTCACTTGTGACTCACTCAAACAGACATAAAAAATATAAAGATTCGCAGTTGGCACAAAAGAGGATGGCTTCTTTTGCTAAAGGGTACTCTGTGAGAGGTTTTTGGCTAATCTAAACTGAGAGTGGAGTTTTATAGCCAAAGGTTATTGGTAAAATTTGAAATTATAAATGAATAGTGTAAAAATGTGCTGTAAATTGAAAATTATGTGTAAAAATTACTGAAACATTCATGAACCGTCAAAGGTAAGTTAACTTGAATATGCAAACAAAATGCTCTCCCGAACACATATATCCACAACCAACAACGAGAATGACAACAATATTATTCAAATTACTATTCCCTAATTAGAGTCACTAATGCCCTAACAACAGTACTCTTATATATACTCATAGGCTTAACTGTAGCCTATGATAAACAGATCAGGAAACTTATTCCAATACAAAACTTGGACAATAACAATAGTAATTTACAGACAACACGAATATAGGCCTAATAATAAACAATAAACAAACATTAACCCTTCTTGCTGGAAGTAAATTCACATAGGCTAGTATTAAAACACAATAACCCCCTAATTACTACTGATACATCACTTGAACATTTTAACTTTGAACAACCTATTTATGAACACGGCATCCGCTCAATTGTTGCCATCAATGTGGACACAGCTAGAGAAGTCTGGGGTGTCCATGTTGAATGGTAGTGAAGGTTCAGATGTTGTGTGTGGAAGAGAATTTAGTGTCAGACTTATCAGTTAGATGAAAATCAAGCCAACACTAAGTGGTTTGGATTCCACGTATAGCTATAGATCCCATAGTTGCCCAGGCTATTAGGCTATTAATAAATAGTCCTGAGCTAAGTCGAACTCAGATAGTAACAATGACCACAATCGTTCATCACACTCGTTCACCTCTCATATTCACATATATCTCTATGATCGGCGTCTTAGAGATAAATAATGATTATGAGACAATTATGTATATGAATATATATCAATGCCTTACCAACAAATGACGATACACCATACTTAAAACTAAACTACATGACAGCACTAAATAAGTGAAAAGAAAGTAAGAAAATAGGAAAGAAAAGCATAGAGAAAAGCAGCTAGTGTAAATGTAGTGGAGTAGTACTAGAATTCCAAAAGCAGACTGTTCCCCTGCGAACTTCTTCCCGGAAATAAAATAACATACAAGAAAGGAATGTTTTAGTCCGCAAGGAATTTAGTAAAAAAAAGGTACAACAAACAGCCAACTGCAGAAAACCATCCCTGTGTAGTATATGGAAGGGATGCAACTCCAGCCCTCTCTGAACCCACAGTGAAAAGAGGAGAAGAAGCATGCTACACCCTTTAGCCATGCACAGCGAGGAACAGGACAACTGAAAGTCCACCTCGAAGAACAATGTTAGTGTGAATTTCCCTAAGAAGAAAGAAACCTGAAAATTTAACAACTAATATCACTAACCCCCTGGTGAATAGACTGTGGTGCTGCAGCATCGATTTTCCCTGTTACAGGTACAAATATATCTTTATGGGCCGTAATATTTTTTAAATGAGAGACACGTGCCGTTTTCACTATTCTTCCGGTTTTTGGGCACTTGAAAATAGCTGTAATCACAGTCAGTATGGGTGGAAGTAAGAGTTTCAGAAGTTTAATAGGCATTTTATCAGTTCCGACTGCGTTGCTAGTGATATTCATCACACCATTAAGCACATGATCCTCAGGCTCAGGAGTGAATAAGAACTGATGGCAAGGCCGACATAGAGGAGCAGCATTCAGCTCTCTGACGAAGTCACAATCTATGGACAGATCGATTGGAATGTTGGAGAAATATTTGTTTATCGGATAATAAATACAACTATACACACAGTTTAAAGTTGTATTTATCAGGGAAAGAGTTTATTTTAGTGACTGATCAGTGAACTATAAAACATGTTTCAAACGTCATTTATGGCCAGTTTCATGCTAAGTGATACAACAAGCTTAAATAGGCCTATATCATTTAAATTTTTATAAAGTAATATTTTATAAATGATAGAAGTTGCATCCATGCAGCAGTTTGGTAATTCTAGTTGATCATTTTTAAGAGTAAAATCAGAGGATATGCAGTAATAATTAATTTCTTTTACTACAAATTGTTCAACATCAACCACGCTATAAGCAATAAGCATTTCATACCTAACAGTATGTGGAAGATCTATGCTTAGTAAAAACTTAGGCTGTTAAAAAATCCTTTGCATAATTTTAATTTTTAAGGATAAAAGTATAAAGTTATACTGAATTTTTCTCCTGTTTTCTCAATATAAGCTACAATTCTGCCAAATGTTTAGTTTTAAGTTCATCTGAAAGTGGTATAGAAGTTGAACTGGCAATAACATTCTAATTTTGTTAGCATAAAACCATTTACCCTTTTAATTAAGCTTTGATATTACAGAATTATAGTAAACCTAACGTCTGAAACAAAATAGTCTTAATATTGAGTGTTAATTAACTCAGGTCATATCGCAAATGAGCTATAAAAAGAATAGTATTATTTTGTATCAATTCGATTATGACTAATTGAGTTCATTTCTTTATGGCAAACAGATGGGTGTTCAATTTTATATTAATTATGACAAGATGTGATGTCCAAGAAAGATTTTCTCTCCTACAAATAGTTTTTTTTTTTTTTTTTTTTTTTACGGTTTCATTGCCAGGTTGTTTCCAAAACAGTATTGGTTGGTCATGTTCAAGGCAGTATGATGTGTGTCGTCAATGCCATTCAGCAGGGGAATGGTATCAATCAGCATAAATAGGGGTATCAAGATATTTAGATACACAATTTTACCTTTTTTGTCCTGCCTTTTATAAATCAAAATCAAAATCTCTTTATTTACATAATCTTCAAGATTAGTAGTTGTGTCATTTAACATGTAAAATAATCATGGATAATTCGAAGTTAAATCTCTTTAATTCGAAGTTTTTACATCAATGGTAAAAGTGAAACATTGACTAATGTACTGTAAACAAGGTTCCGTTTGAGGTTTGCATTGTTTGGTCAGTGTGTCGGCAGGCAATCACCTTCTGGGAATTCCTAATCCGTCTCTTCCCCTCCCCTTGGCGCCCCCCGCCATTATGTTGCGATCGTTAAACCTTCATTATTGTAATTTTTACATACTGTATGCCTCTATAGTTATGTTAAAAGTGATAGTTAATAGTGTTAAAGTGAAATTTAAATGAATACATTAAATTTTATATTAAAAAAGTAATTTGTGGGTATTATTTTAAGCCTTTTAGGATCATGAAAGTTACATAAAAAATACAACTTGGTTAATTTGAAGTATTGGATAATTCGAATTTTCGCATTGGTCCCTTCAGGTTCGAATTATCCAAGTTCTACTGTAATACATTTCATATACAAAGGCAACAAAAACCAAAAAGTTGTACACTATGGATTGTTTTATGGTCTCCATTCAAAGAACTCGGTGACGGAGTAGAAGGGATTGTCTTGCAGCCAGGCTCGCAGATCTTTTCTAATACGCTGTCTGTCTACACTTTTGAGGGCTTCTGGTAGTGCATTCCAGATCTTCGCACCGATGTAGCTTGGTTTCTTTTCCGTTGAGGAGTGGGTATGTACTGGAAGGCAGTAGTTGGTAGCATGTCTTGTGTTGTACTGGTGAATTTGTACTCCGCTTCTCACTGTTGTTGGCATTTTGATGTGAGCGTAGGAGACTACTTCTAGGATATAGAGGTTGATTACTGTCATAATTTTGAGTTCCCGGAAGGCCTCTCTACAGGATGCTCTTGGTTCCAGACCTTTAAGGCTTCTAACCGCTCGTTTTTGTTGCACAAGTACTCGCTGCAAGTTTCCCACTGTGGTTCCTCCCCACACTGCAATCCCATAGCGAAGGTGAGACTCGAACAGTGCGTGGTAAGCTATTTTTGCAGTATCGATGTCACTGGTGTTCTTAATTCTTCGTATTACGTAGAGTCCTGTGCTTAATCTACGGCAAAGAGTTTCCACATGAGGTTTCCAGGATAGCTTGTCATCCAGAGTAACTCCTAGATATCGACAAGAAGAAATTTCTCCAAGGTCGGGTAGTCCTGACACGTCCTGTTTTTGTCGTCCCAGTATTAGTTGCTGTGTCTTAGTTTCGTTAACAACCAGGTCGTTATTGTGACAGTACTGTATTGCCATGTTTAAGGCCACAAAGCTGTCTATGCCCAACTGTTCTGGCCTGGTCTTCCAAGTAGCAGTACCGTGTCATCAGCGTACATGAGTGCATCACAGTATTGTTGAATGAATTGTGGGAAGTCGTTCGTGAAAAGAATGAAGAGTATTGGGCCTAAAACAGAGCCTTGGGGGACTCCTCGGGTTATTGGTTTTGCATCAGAATTTACTATATTTGTTCTTCCATTTTGTACATGTTTTATTTCAACTTTTTGTATCCTTTCAGTCAGGTAGCTTGAGAACCATGACTTGGAAGAGCCTTGGATCCCAAGGGTTACCCAAGGGTAAGGAGGGATACCCAAGGGTAGTAAGCTTTGTAAGAAGATGTTCATGATCGAGGCAGTCAAAGGCTCTGCTGTAGTCCAGTAGTATTGCTGTAGCGGTGTTTCTTTCTTCAGTTTGGTCAAGTAGGAACTCAACCAGATTAATGAGAGCTGTTGTTGTGGATTTTCCTGTGAGAAAGCCATGTTGACTGGGTGTTAAAAGTTGAAATGTGTTGAGGTGATCAAAAAGTCGTGATAAAACTATTTTTTCTATTATTTTTGAAAAGGTTGGAATAAGAGAAATGGGGCGGTAATTAGCTGCTTCAGTTGTTGGTCCTTTTTTGAATTTTGGATACACTTTGGCCATTTTTAGAACAGAGGGAAAGACTCCTGTTTTAAATGACTTGTTGGCAATATCTACCAGAGGGTTGCTCAGTTCATTCTCACACAACTTCAAAAGTTTTGATGAAATGTCATCATATCCAGCTAAGTTCTTAGTCTTCAATGACTTTATGGTGTTAATTATTTCATCCCGGTTTGTTTCTGTTAGGATCAAATTCGGCACATTTTTGTTAAGTATTGGCTGGGTTATTGGTTTTCTTGTAATTCCACTACTTTTTATAGTTTCCTCCGCGATAGATGTGAAATACTGATTGAAATGGTCTGCAATTTCTTTGGGGTTTGTCGTTTCTACTCCGTTAATTTTGAGTCTTATTAGTGAGTTAGTTTCTTCAGCTGTCATGCGTTCAGTGTTTATTACATTCCAAATGGCTTTAGATTTGTTGTAAGTCATATTCTTTATTTAATTGTGAGGCATACCTTTTATGCTCTTCCCTACCACTTGCTTGGTAGGCAATTGGTAGGGAATAATTGATATTTTTTTGTTATAAATAGTGTTATGATTTAATGTTATCCTTTTTGTTTTGATTATTTTAGTTTATTTATTTTATATTCATATATTTATTTAATCTGTCATTATTACTATAGTTTATTTTGTTTTTAAATCTATGTTAAATATTTAATTTTTTAGAGTTAAAGTAGTACCAATCTCTGTTTTCCTTTGGCTAGAGTTAAATAATGCAACATAACTAACTTAGATTGTTATAAAAAAAGTCAAAGTCAAAACTCCTTTATTCATCAACTGTACAGTTCCAGATTTGAATAGTGTCAAGCAAAACACAATAAGTTTTTCTACATTAGTATTAAGGCTATAGTCTTATTTAGTACTTACAATACAAGAAATTAAGTACAGTGTATTTATTAAAAATTAATTATTATATTATCTTGAAGAATTCATCCAATGAATAAATAGGATGTTTTATTAAGTACTCCTTTGTAGTTTTTTGAAGTTTATCTTTATCTTTTAACCCTTTCTACGCGTATTACGGGATTTCTCGCAACGTTATATTTACATAAAACGCGTATTACGGTATTTCTCGCATTTGAATATTTTGAGATAAATATTAAAATTTAAGTGATAAAACTATACTAACGTGTACGTAAATGGTTATTGAGGTAATTTTGAAGACAACAGAAAGGATGACAACGTTTTTTGTCATCGTGACCTTCACGCACCGTCGCCATGGCAACCGAGCGGCCATTGTGTGCTGCTACGCCGCGCGTATTACGGGATTTCTCGGACCACCCAGATGAGTGTTTTGAGTTATTTCACACAAAAAAAAAACATTCTAGGGATACTTGTAAGTGCTTGTATGTCATCTATATTAGTAAACTTGTAAATAATTATTATGATTACATATATATTTTAGCTTAATCTAATTTAATTTTTTTATAGATTTATGAGTAAATAAACAGAATAATTGTTCAACAATGGGAATTTTACAAATTGCTGTATATTAAATATTGATTTAAAAATACCAGTTTGGATTGTGTTTTCTTAACAGTTGTTGGCCTTATAACAAAATTCTAAATAGAACTTTAAACATTTTTAAAATATTTTTTTTAAATTTATGACACGTTTAAAAGAAATAGCAAATTTCTTATGTAGCGTGCAAAGGGTTAAAGTTTAATATTTGTTGGTAGATGTTTTAATAATTTTGCTCCCATAACTACAGGTTTTTTGTTATACATTTCTAGATTATGTTTTTTAGTGCCTAATTTGAATCTGGTATTGTATTTATGCTCCAATATGTTCTTCTCATCGTACGTAACTAAATACATGATTGATTCTAAAATATAGAGGTTGTACACAGTCAAAATATTCAACTCTGAAAACAGATGTTTTACTGATTCTCTCCTTTTTAGCACCATCATAGTTCTAATAGCTTTTTTGTAATTTTAAAATTCGGTCCAAATTTGATTTTTTTGTAGAACCATACATACATATTCCATATGAAATATGTGTATGAATCAAGGAAAAATACACCTGCCTCAACACACTTAAACTACACAATTTTGACATTTTCCTTAATGCATACAGGCCAGATGAAATTTTATTTATTATATGCTCAATATGTAAGTCCCAACTTAAATTGTTGTCAATAATCAATCCTAAAAAGGTTGTGTGTTCCGTCACGGAAATTTTGTTTTTTTCAATGAATATATTTGGATAGTGGATAAATTTTGATTGCTTGGTTTTAAAAGAAATGCATTTGGTTTTTGATGGATTAAGTAGGAGATTCTTTTTGGTTAAGTTATTTTTAATTTTATTTAATATGATTGTGGAATTTGAATCTGCTTTACTTGTATCACTGCTTGATACAAGTAGATTTGTGTCATCTGCATATAGACAGAATTTTATATCTTCGGTTACATAATTTTCTAATCCGCCTATGTAACATATAAAGAGCAGTGGCCCCAATATTGAGCCCTGGGGTACTCCAAAACGATTTTTTAGTGTCTTTGAAACAAACTTTTTTATGAAACGCCCATCATTAAAAGACAGCTCTACATACTGGTACCAGTCATACAGATAAGATTAAAGCCATTTACTTTCCTTATTTTGGATTCCTAAGCTATGAAGCTTATTTATCATAGTGTCATGATTCACACTGTCAAGGGCACGGGTTAAATCCATAAAAATGCCAACTGGTTTTTTACCTTTATCCAGTTCATCAATTATGTCTTGAATAAAACTAGCAGTTGCTGTTATTGTTGATTTTCCCAGTCTGAAGCCATGTTGGTTTCTGTCAAGAAGTTGGTTTGTTTCAAGAAAAGATAATAATTGCTGATTAACTACTCTCTCATACATTTTGGAAAAGATTGGCAAAAACGAAACTGGCCTATAATTTTTAACCTCACTTGAGTCACCTGCCTTATATATGGGTATTACTTTTGACAGTTTTAGCTTGTCAGGGAAAAACCTGTTATTAAAGACGAGTTAATTAGGTGGGCTAGTGGAGGTGAAAGAAATTGCTTTGCTTCTTTAACAATAGTAATTGGAACTTCGTCAAAACCTGCAGAATATTTAGCTGGAAACTCTGATATTATTTTGTCTACATCTAAAACACTAATTTGCCTAAAATTAAACTTAACCTTACATCTAGTACTTGGAGCATCACATATTTTGTTGTCAGAGTTTTTAATTTTTGGTATGACAAGATTGTCTACAACATCTACAAAAAAATTGTTAAGAACATTACAAACTACACTAGGATCTTTGATAGGAATACTGTTTTTACTCAGGATTATGTTTGTATTAATTTTTTGAGATTTGCCAATTTCTAAGTTAATTATCCTCCAGGTGGTTTTTGTAACATTGTTTGAGTTTTGCAGTTTTAAATACATCACATTTATTAAAAACATCTACATAATACACATGAACCCAGGATTCAGCTGACAGTAATTTTAAAAAAACTTTTATATTTTCAGAATTAAACTTTCTTACTTCTTTTTTTATTCTTTTATTACTTTTATTGAGAGATTTCATGTCAAGAATTGTAAATAGCAATCCATCATGATCAGAGATTTCCGTAATTATATCCTCTATTGTTACATTATTTTTATTTAAATTTGTAATAAAATTATCGATAGCAGATTTTGATGTATCTGTTATTCGGGTAGGAAAATTCACAGTATAGTATAGACCATGACTAGGTATTACAGATTTAAATTTTTTGAAAGCTAATTCTTCTACTTTTAGGGTGTTAATATTGATGTCTCCAGTAAGAACAATATTTTTATACTTATTACTTAGTACATCAAGCATTGAATCTAGTTTATTTAAAAATGGTTCTAAATAACAGTGCTTAGGGGTTCTGTATAAGCAAACAAACACAAATAAAAACTTTTCAAATATCAATTCCGATATACAAAATTCAAACTCTTTCTACATTTAGGTCTTCTAGTGATGGTATAATTACTCTTTTATTCTTTAAATGATTTTTTACTAGGATCATCACTCCTCCTCGTGTTGCATTTCTGCGACAAAAAAATGAACATAATCTATAGTTGTTAATATTAAATTTAGACAGTTCATTCTCATAAATGCTGTGTTCAGATAATGCTATGGCATCTGGTTTAAGCTCACTTAAGGTAAACTCTAACATGTCTTCTCTGTTAGGAAGGTACTGAACATTTTGATGGAACAAAATTAAATTTGTGTTTGCTTTAACATCCTTATTTGTATTAAACTTTCTTCTAAAAAACTATTGTTATCAGGAGTACCAACATTAGTTACTTCAGCTAAATTTACATCTGATACATTATCTATTGAGAGATTTAATGGACCTTCAGATATCATTACTTTTCCCCCAAAAGTAGTATCCTGCGTCATCTGTGGACTAATGCACTGGTTGCGATCAAACTCACTGGACTGACATACACTACCACCATCATTGGACACAAACTCTGGGTGTATTGTGTATTGAGACCCATCCCCCACCAAAAAAGTAAGTCGAGCTGAAATGGGGGATAGCTCAAGTTCAGAAAGGAAAAAGCTCACGGGCGACACTCGGTAGCTAGGCGGAAACAAAACAATTTATTGGAAAAATATTTAAAAACAAGGCGGAAGGCCACAAGAGCAATAATTACAAACAAATTACAATAATAGCAATAACAAACATATATAACATTTCATCATATAACAGTAATTTCTATCTGCATAATAGCCAAAACTAACAAAAAATTCAAACACAAAAGAAAAATTTGTTCACCAAGTCAAAAATCCAAGATGAGAAAAATACAGTGTGGCTAAACCAAAAAATCAACAAGAAAGATAGAATTTAACTATAAAATGTATAAGATTGAACAGACAAAATCATCCGGCCCACATCCCATGATTCCACCGAGGATAGAAATCGACCGGTTTTCCTAGAAGATTTCGAATTAGAAAAATTTAAAAACATTAACAAGTAATCCTCTTTTGATGAAATTGAAAATAAAATAAAATATAGGATGGTACCAGCTTTTATCAAAATGCAGACTAAACATAAGATGATAGACAAAATAAATAACTACATTTACAAAACTTAACAACTAGGTCTAAATCAAAAATAACCTTTAGACAATGTCAGTGCCAAAATATCTTTTTAAAACTATAAATAAATATTTAAACAAAAAAGAACAACAGGGAGATAAATCTTTAACAACATAATATATTTGTAAAAAATATGGCCTATTAAGAGAAAAAGAGTTCACAGTAAAAATTGAGTAACAAAATTATTTATTATTTAAAGAATGATAATATTTTTTTAAATGGCCGTGAACTTCATATTGGAAAAGGTTTTGACAGTTTATAGTACTAGGCTTAGTAACAAGTTTTCCACACAAGATGATAATTTCGCACTGTCACACCCTCAGCTTGGCCGCAAGGCACAAAAAGGAAAGGACTGAACTGAGGACAGAAGAATGCATCCCAAAGATGGAAAGTGGGCAGCAACAAAGAAATTACCCGTATCACAAGGTCCTCAGGCTGTCAGCAAAGTATCAGTAGCAGATGGTCGACTGGCAGCAGGCTGAGGGTAATAGTCCTACACGAGGGCCCTGAACTGCACAAGAAAACTACAGCATATTAATTAAGCCACAACAAAAATAAAAACACAAAATTACAACATGATAAACAGAAAATAACAGTTCACATAAAGCATAAGAAAATGTTATAGACCAGGTAAAATTACAGGAAGCAGCAAAATAAAACAGGTAAAAACAAATGAGAACATGAATAAACAGTGTTTCAGAACATAATTTGAGCATACAAGACTGTTCAAAATTAACTTTAGGCTGCAAAATTTACTAACAGTAAAATCAGGTTTAAACAAATTAACAGAATTACATTTGTGAAAAGACAAAATGACAAAACTGGAAAGGTATCTAGGCTATCGGCACTGAACAGAAATAGGCTGAAAATGAACACGAAATTAATAAATAAGCAAGAAATACATAGTATAGATACTTGACAGACTTTTTGAAACATTTTACACAATAAATTAAAAACAACATAATTTAATAATTAAATAAATGCCAAAATGCAAAATCAAGCACGTGGTCTCGAACCTAGGTTGATAATCAAGCCTAGACAAAAGAAAATAAGAATCAATCTAACAACTGAAAATTGCAAGAAAAGAATTGTTATTAGACAAAAAGGTTTTCACCAAAAGGGTGATTAGGTGTTTGAATTATAAAACCAATCAACTTACGTTTTGGACTTCTTTAGCCGAACATGATACAAAAGCTGCTGAAGGATGGAGAATGACCAAGAAGGTGAGACGATAAACTGGCAGACTGAGAGCCGGAACGATAGAACAGACCAAGGTCTGAGCCAATGGCCATGAAAGTAACAAGCAAACAGTGCAAGCACAATCTCTAGCAGCCATGTAAACGAAAGAGAAAAGAGTATAACAAAATGTACCAGTCAAAAAAAACACGGTACAGTACAGACCAATGTCTAGTTTACTAAATTCTACTTAACCACATTAAGCAATTCTGATTCTTTAAAGGATGTATAGGTGGACTTTCACAGATCCCTTTGACAATCCTCTAAAACCCATTGGTAATAGGTCAGATCTGACTTGTCGAGTAATATCCTTGCTTGTGTATTCTATTTATAATAGTTGGCTTCTTCCTTGTAGGTAATAATTCTGGAGCCACTGTTTTGCAGTATTTTTTACACCTAATCTCTCCAATGTTTGTGAAATGAGAGACTATAACTATGACATGTTTTACTGAAGTCGAGGAATATGTTTGGAGATTTCCTTCCTCAAGATTATTAATTACTGTTTCAATCAGCTTGATCATCACAGTAGTTGTTGATTTCCCTTTCAGAAAGCCATGTTGGTTATTTGTTATTAAAGTGTTTTGGGAACAATAATTTATTGGCCTGTTGAGAACAATCTTTGACATATTTTTTTAAAACTTGAGATTAGTTAAATTGACCAGTAGTTAGCAGGTATTTTGTCACCACCCTTTCTTGGATAGATTTGTTACATTTTTTCCTGTAGGAAACGTTCTTTATTTAAATAAACCACTTGTTAAACAGTGGGGCTAAGGGAGGTGTGTATTTGTTCATATTCAGTTTAACCCATTGGCCTATTTTTACGGAACCGTTCTGTGACTACCAATATGGGCTCAAAATTGCAATCACGGAACTATTCATTGATGGTAACAATGCCTTTTAAATTTTTGTTTTCAAATAAACTATTGCATCAAATGGTTAAAAATATTAATAAAAACAATCAGTGAAGGCCGAAATACTGTGAAACACATATTCAGTATATATATTAGCTACCACTCGTATTGTTTTATAACCTAAAAATACATCACAAATCGGAAATGCCGAGCACCAAACTATGATGTTTGCGAGCGAAACAACGATGTGTATGGCAATAATAACCAACTTATTGTTACTCTGTGCTTCAATATTGCTTTCTGTTCCTTGTCAGTTCTATAACAATCGGCTGGTTTGTTTTGCAATCAAATTTAGCTTTCAGTTTGTGATTGTAAACATAAGTCGTCTACAAGTACGAATGTTTTGTTGTTATTCATGGCGGGACCATGACTGAAAGATAACCAAAAGTTTCTGTGTTTTTTTTATATTTGTATAATAAACAGTTTATCTTATAATTTTCCAATACTTAAATTATACTCATTTATTATAAATTGAATTCCCGCTCGTTTTATCTTCATGTAGTTCTTGTTAAATATTGTTTTGTATTTTTAGCTAAAGTCAAAATGACAAATGTTATAAGGGTTTAGAAAAAAATCTTTTTATGATGATTTAAAAATATTATTTATAAAATATAATATTTTCTTGTAGTGAATTAAATTCTTAACAAAACTACAGCAACTCAGTAATTATTTTTATAATTGATAAAATATATACCTTGTTCAATCACTTTATTTCATATACACGACATGTTTCGATCCTTAGATCATCTTCAGGTGTAAAATGTAACAAATATTGAATGTAATAATAAAATTTAAATTAATTAAAAGTTAACAAATTGAAAATACATAAAAACTGTTTTGGTTTTTATGTATTATTTATGTAAAAAAAAAAAAAATTATTTTTAATTGTTTACTAAAACCTATATACACTTACTTTCAAAATTTATAAAATTAAAAACAAAAAACCTTTTTATTTTTTTTGTTATAACTTTTTTTTATGTACACATAAACTATATATTTTTGTAGTCTGCCTTATTTTAAAAATAAACATATGACAATATTTGTTCTAGTTTTAAAATGGCATTTGCTATGAATTTTCCTTGATTTTAATAGGATAAATAACTGACTGCTCATTGCAAATAAACTCATAGATCAATGGGTTAAGCATTTTGGAGAAAATTATATCAATACTTGCAGAGCTTTTCATTTTCTATTTTTATATGATGAATATTACTATTAATTTATACCAATGAATACACATCTATAAGAAGTGAGAAGCTAATGTAAAAAAGTCAAACAAATGTTTCCCAGTTGGCACAGCCGCCACTAGGTTGAGCTCAGAGCTCTATTGTGCAGCTGACCGGAGTGAGACCGAAATTAAGAGAGAGGGGCAGTGTGGTTGCCTTGAGATTGACAGAAAATAGATTGAGCGATTGAGGGCAGTGCAATTCACTGGAAATATAAGAAATATACTTGCTCCCTATGGATTTCGTTTTGATGGTGTTCTCGCTGTTCATAGGAGTATATTAAAGGGGCAAAGTTTAGGAAATGTAAACTGCACTTGCGCAACTACAATGTAATTGCATATAATTATTTATAAGCTTAATAAACTATTAGAACATCGGAAGTTTATATCATGAAACAAAGTACACTTTCAAGTGAAAATTATTTTTAATGCACAAACTTTGAACATACTCCAAGTGTCAATGATTACAGAATTAGAACTGTAATAGGATTTGACATCCACTAATGTGATCAAATATAAAGATGTGGTCAGTTGAATAATTACATTATTACTACAATGATAACAACTAATATTACATACCTTAGTAGAAAATACTCAACATACTAAAATAATATAAAGCACCAGCCAAATCAGAATATATACATACATGACTTTTTGATAAGAGAATGATAAAAATAATCATAGTATAAAATGTAAATAAATAGTACAAAACAATTCCTAAAGCAATGTTTTGTGTGTTATTTTTTTTTTATGTTTAAATAAAAACTTCACTCGCCAGTTCACAAGCCTGTGCGTGAACTTTATTCAACGAGTGAAGTACCAACCGTTAGCTCAGTGGGGATTCGAACCTTGGACAATGCCCTCCGCAGTTTGAAGCCTTATGTTTAGTCTAAATTACAATAGTATTTTTCAACAGACATATAATATTAAACCTAGATCAGATAGACATACAAATCATTTAGAAGCAAATAACTGAATTCATAATAGAATTTAACTGCCGTCTAGTAACAAAATAAAATATAAAGATGACGTAAATTTGATATTTGCATTACGATTACAATATTAACTATGATAAATTAGATACCTTACTAAAAACATTCAACACAATAAAATAATATAAAGCACTAGTCTAAATCAGAACAAAAATGTATATATATACTTTTTAGATAAGGAAACAAAAAGAGTGGTCACAATGAAAAATACATCATGAACAATAGAAAACAATTACTGCCTAAAGTACTGTAATTTTTAGTGTATATTACAACAGGTTTTACGTGTTACAAAGACATAAAATAAAACCTGGATTAGATTTACATACAAATTACCTAGTAGCAACTAAAATGTAATACTATGTTCTCTTTTGTAACAACAATACCATCAGGCTTTAATCCATCCAGCGTGGATTTTGTAATTGTTACGTCTTGGTAATTAAGAAAAGTCTGAGGAATAATAGAAATGGAATCTACAATTATAAAGGCAATGCCCTTGCTGACTCACTCATCACTAATTCTCCAACTTCCCATGTAAGTAGAGAGCTAAAATGTTGTACACTGTTTCTTTAAATCTTAAATAGGACAACTAAAGTATTTTTATCTTGATAAAATACTCCTAAGGGACCACCACTACTAACCACCACTTAAAGATAGTTTCATAAGGGTGACATTGGGTTGATTTTAGAAAATAATAACAGCGGTTTTGTAAATAAATAAACGGGTTTATTATGTATGTTTGACATTATTCTATTGATGCATTAAGTCTTGAATCTTCAGCTGTTGAACAAAAACAAAGTTTATACTAATAAACAGGTAGCAACACAAGAAGTGTGAGATACTGTAATTTCAACTGTAAATTCAATATTATGATTTTACAGTTAATACAGAAGATACAGGTAATCTACTATTATTTGTAGTGAAAAGTCACATGCTCTGAAGGCCAATCGAGCAGCAGCGAGAGTCGGGGTTGACACGTGAAGCGTGCAGGGGTGTCCCCTAGTATATAATAAAACTATTGTAATTGTTCATTCTTTAAAAAATAAATAAATCTTAACTAACAAAAGTCTATGGAATGGTAGAAATGAAATATGGTATGTAATAAAATTCAGTAAATGTTCCTTCTTAATAAAAAGTAGTACTGTAATTAAAAAAGTCAATTAAATAAAAGAAATAAAATATACAGGGTGTTCCCAAACAACGTTTCGAAACTTAAGGATATGATTCATGGGGTAAAAATAAGGAAGAAACTTCCTATACGTATAGGTCCTTATTTATTTCATTTTCAATATGGCGGCCATTTTCGTTTTTTTATTAAATTATATGTAATTTCATAACTCCTTTCAGTACAGTGCTCAAATTTGGAATGGATGTACATGTTATGCTTCTTTTTAAAGGTGTAATAGTATTATTTTATTGTGTTCAATATTTTCAAAATGGCTGCACTTAAAAACCTTTAATTGTAAATTATGAAAAAATGCGTAATCTTAGAAAAAATGTGCAAGATTTTTAAAAGTTGCACAATGTATTTTAAATCTTTTAAATTTAAAACTTTATTCAACAAGTCCTTTTAGGCAATGCGATGTATGCTCTGTTTCTGTTAGCTCGCTCAACGGCAACAATGTTCAGTTGAACACTGCCATTACTAACCGTTAGAATTTTAATATTTATTTCAATAATGGATAAAAAAACTCACAAAATACTAAAGATGTTGTAACATTTGTAATAACTCACAATACAAGATAATACAATAACTAATACATAAACAATACGTTACATTTGAAAACTGGATATCAACAAAACTACAGGAACTGTTCAAAGTTACAGCCCCCCGGTTAGCACACACACACATGTAAGCGCCTTCTGATAGCTTGCCGCACTCTTACAAATACTCCGGGCATTTGCCGAATAGTCTCAATCCCATTCACAATGCGCTGTCTTGGATCTTCAACTGAAACTACTGGAGAAGAATAGACTATACTCTTCAGATGTTCCCACAGGAAAAAATCAAGAGTATTAAAATCAGGTGATCTTGGAGGGCATGGCACTGGACCTTCTTGGCCAATCCATTTTTCTCTGTAGGTATTATCAATGTGATTCCTAACATCCCAACTGAAATGTGCTAGTGCCCCATCCATCATGAACCATGCATCTATACGGTCAAGTAGTGGGACGTTCTCTAACAAGGCTGGAAGATCAGTTGTCAAAAAAGCCAGGTAACACTTGACATTAAGTCTCTGAGGAAGGAAACAAAAGAACAAGTTTTCACCAAGACTACCGGCCCAAACATTTAGAGAAAATTGGTGTTGATGGTGGTGCCGCATTATGGCGTGCGGGTTCTCATCCACCCAAATGTGAGTATTGTGTAAGTTTCAAGACCGGTTCGGCAAAAATTTGCCTCTTCTGTAAACAGGAATTTACTTTAAAAGTTTGTCATCACATTTCTGAATAAACCACTGACAAATCCTAATCCGGCGTGGATAATCGTCTGGCAAGGGAGCATGAACCTTTTGAACATCTACTACATGAACCTCCCTGTATCTTAACTAACAAACTTTTTTTAGGGGAAGCTCAAAAACTTCCCGGAGTCCCTTGGGCAATCTTTAAGAGGGGGAAGGAATCAGCTTTTGAGTCTGAAGCTACTGCACCAAAACATCAGGGGTCTTCTAAATAAAGTAGAAGAATTAGAAATAATTATAGACGAAAAGAAACCAAACTTTGTATGTATAACAGAAAATTTTCTAAAATCTGTAATATTGAATTCCATGATTAGTAACTATTTCTGTGCAGCATCGTTCTGTAGAGCAGTTATGAAGGGAGGAGGTGCAGGAATATGGTGCAAGCCAGGAATAACATGTGAGCCTTTAGACTGCCTTGAGTTCATTGAGGAGGGTGTCTTTGAGCTTGCTGCAGTGTCTATATCAGTTTGACTTAATCTTAAAATTCTGTTAGTTGCAGTTTACAGACCTCCTTACCAGCACGAGGAATTTATGGATTTACTTATCGAATGTCTAAATAAACATGCTAGTCGCCATAACATATCTGTAGTCATGGATGACCTTAATATTGATCTTTTCAATAGTACACTTGTATCTAAGAACCTTGACTCAGTAATGGCGGCAATTGGCCTAAGAAACGTCTTGGAAGGTTACACTAGAGAGGCCCATGGCTCTCGTAGTCTTATAGATCATGTCTTTACCAATGGAGAACACATTGAATGCTCCATATTAGAAACTACGCTCAAACGACAACAATATATTTTAATCATATTCATCCATCGTCTAAAGCCAAATTTTAACAATCGAGAATATTTTCGGATGCTAATATAAAACTATTCAACTATCTTCTCTCGAAGGAGGACTGGGTTGCGTTTATGCTGCCATAGATCTTGACACCAAAGCTGATATTTTTTAACTAAAGTACAGTACTATTTGAGCGTAGCATTTCCAAAAAAATGTAAAAAGATTAAAAATAACATCTACAAAAATAACCCTGACAGATGAAGCGTTAAACATAAAGAATCAACTTTTCCCCCTATACAATAAAGTCAAACACCTTGATAAATCATATTTCCTAAGCTGCTATTATAGAATGCTCAAGTTAAAGTATAGATGTTTGATCCGAGAGATTAAGTCCCAAGAAAACTTTTTCAAAATCGAGACATCTAATAACAAGCCAAAAACAATTTGGGATAAAATTAATAATAAAAGAAAACAAAAAAAATATTGATATACCTGAAATAGTTCTTGAAGGTGACAATGGCGAGTTAATCAGCACACCCACTGATGTATGCAATGCCTTTAATGATTTATTTGCTAATGTAGGTAATAATATTAAGACTCCAAACCAGTATAAAGTAGCTCCAGATGTTGAATGTAGGTGTATGGGATCACTTTTTCTTTATCTAAGTTCTGAAGAGGAAATTGATAGTATCATCAACAATTTTTTTAAATAAAAAATCTGCAGGAGCTGATGAAATATCTTCTGCTTTACTTTACTAAAGAAGGTCTCTCAAAATATGCTGAACCCCTTGTGCCATTTAGTAAATGTTTCCTTCACTAGTGGATCATTCCCGTGTTGGAAAGCGTCAGTAGTGAGACCTTTATTTAAAAAAGGTGACAAAAAGGCATGCAACAGTTACAGGCCAATATCGATCGTGTCAGTTTTTTCAAAGGTTCTAGAGAAAGCAATGTTGACCAGACTTTGAAAGTTTCTGGAAAATAACAATATTATTGTTAAAAACCAACATGGATTCGTAAAGAAAAAATCCACTTCAACTGCCATATTTAACTTTGTACATGATGTAGTTGGTGAGCTCGATTCTGGAAACTATACAGCAGGATTATTTTTCGGTCTGAGTAATGCTTTTGACAGGGTCGATCATGGGCTGCTGTTGCATATATTGAGTGGGGTGGGAATTCGTGGTGCTGTACTGCAGTGGGTGGCCTCGTATCTATACGGAAGGAAACAATATGTTGAAATAAGATCAGTAGATGAGACCGGTTACGTTCAGCCTTTTTCCTCTTTTGAGACCTCCATCGTGAGGGGAGCATCATAGGGCTCTGTTTTGGGACCCGTCTTGTTTATCAATACACTCCCTCCTGTACTTTAACTGCCAAACTCACACTGTTCGCTGACGACACCTCTCTCAACATTTCCAGTTCAAAAATTGATCGTCTAGAGCAGGCTACCTTCCTTGAATAGTTTGATAATAATTTTCTTAGTATTAACTCAAATAAAATCCAATTAATAAATTTCTGCTTGACTAATTGATGAACTAGTGATTTTAGCCTACTTTTAGGTAAAACTGAGATTCGTCCATCTCAAAGCGTCTGTTTCTTGGGATTGGTCCTGGACGAAAATCTCAATTTCCACAGACACATCGAACAAGTTTAAAAAAAAACTCACTTCTGGAATTTTTGTTTTGCGTAGTTTAAAAAACTTAGCAAATGTTGACGTTCTCCTGACTGCGTATTATGGTTTTATCTACCCCCACCTAGCTTTTGCCCACCATAACCCCACCTAGCTCATTTGGGGTTATGAACGTCAAAGAACAGTTTTTTTTATTCAAACTACAAAAATGGGCTGTTAGAACTATTTTTTTCTTTGCCGTCTTGAAAGGATTACTTCCAGGAATCAAAGATCCTAACGTTACCATCTATTTACATAATGGAAACTTTAACTTTTGTCAATCAGAATATGTCTAATTTCACTACTTCAGTTACAATGTCATAATCTTTACTTAACCAGAATAAACTTACAATTCCAAAACATTCACTCTCTTTTTTAAAAAAACATCTGTTTTACAATGGCATAATACTATAGGCCTATAATTGTCTCCCCATGTCTCTCATATTAGAATCAAACCTTTTCAAATTTAGAAAACAGCTAAAAAATTACCTCATAAATCTGTCCTGTTACAGCATTCCGGAATTTATTGATGCCTGTAGGCTATCGAATTGACATATTATTTATTTTTATGATACTTTGTATAGTTGTATATTTTTTTAGTAGTAGTATAAGAACCATTGTTAGTTCTATTTGACTTAGCTAATGCAAATGTTTTGTTGAATTTGGCTGAATAAACTGTTTTGATATGGAAGAACTCTTATTAGGAATGTAATTCATACAGCCGTTTAGCTTCATAACTGTTACATTCTGCAAGACCATACATCAAATGCATATCGACCTTTTCAATGTTTGAGTAAGCATAATAATTACCTGCCATTATTTAGACAACAAATAATAAAAATAAACAAAAAAAAAACTAATCACAAAGATACTAACTAAATTACTGTATTTGAAAACAAGTAATGGAGAAACTATTATTTTACTAGAACTTACAAAAACTATTACCATATAATAATGTAATTTGTCAAAAATGAGTAATCTGCAATACAAATGCTAAAATATCAGCTGATTAGATATGCATTTAACACCAGCAATTCAATGTCTAATAAAATTAAACAGAGCATATATGGCATTGCCTAAATTAGTGTTACTTCTTTATTTATGAACAGATTTTATTCAACTAGGACTTGTTAGATTTGTTATTACATTGTGCAACTTTTTTAAATCTTGCACATTTTTTCTAAATGTTGCACATTTTTTCTAAGTTTACACATTTTTTCATAATTTACAATTAAAGGTTTTTAAGTGCCGCCATTTTGAAAATATTGAACACAATAAAATAATAGTATTACACCTTTAAAAAGAAGCATAATAGGTACCTCCATTCCAAATATTAAATCAATCTTTATTGCAGAAACTTCTGAGTACATCAGTAAGCATTACAAACGTCAAGTGAACTTAAAAACTAATAACATAATGAATAATATTACTACAGTGTATTTACAAAAGTACAGAAACATTATGGTACAATAATAAATTATAAAATATCAAGATCTAAATTATAAAATATCAAGATCTAGAATGCTAAAAAACAAAACAAAAAAGATATATTTTATGAACAAAAAATAGCTATAAATATATTCAGAAAACGTTTGTTCAACCAGTAGGCTTAAAATATAATATGTGACATACATAAAGTATAAGCTATACATATTCAAATGCCACTCCAAAACAATATACATTTGCTTTACATTTCTGTAATAATTAAATCATAAAATTCACAAACAAGATAGATTGGATTATTAAGAAAAAATTGCTTGATAGTTTTCTTGTATAAATCAAAAGGCAATTTTCTAATACCAAGTGGTAGCTTATTAAACATTTTTATAGCTACATTGGTGAAACTTTCTTGCGTCTTTGAATAATTGCAAAAATTTATCATTACATTGTTTTTCCCCTTGTGTTATATTCATGTCACATGCCATGTTCATAGTATTTATTATAATTTTCTTTTATATATAACAAGCATTGAAATATAAATAATCCAGGAAGTGTCATCACTTGAATTTTCTTAAAACTATCCCTACAATGGCTCCTGGGAGGAAGACCACAGATCAATCTAACAGCTTTTTTCTGTAATCGGAAAAGTTTGAGACTATAATTTTGATTGCCCCATAATAATGTACCATAAGACAGATGACTATGTATATGTGCAAAATAAACTACTTTCAATACATCCAAACTAACACTAGACCTTAACCTCCTAAGCATAAAAATACCTCTATTCAAATTATTACTTATCTTATCTATATGACTAACCCAATTTAACTTAGAATCTATATTAAACCCAAGGAAATTTACAGCTTCAATTTTATCTTTTTGGATACCCAGTGTTATGTCTTGAATTTTGTCCATATTTAAACAGAGCAAGTTTGCATTGCACCAATCCTCAATCTTAAGGGTGATGCTTTCTGATTTTGAGCACTGTACTGAAAGGAGTTATGAAACTACTACATATCATTTAATGAAAATACGAAAATGGCCGCCATATTGAAAACGAAGCATATTAGGATCTATATGTATTGGAAGATTATTACTTATTTTTACCCAATGAATCATATCCTTAAGTTTCGGAACATAGTTTGGGAACGCCCTGTATAATAACATTCATTATAAATATTCCTTCTTAAAAAAGTATAAAAATAAATCGTAATTATGAAAAGTCTACAAAATAAAAAAATTAAATATATAAAAAATGTTAATAGTCTTAGAAAATATAATAACGTTAAGACAAAATGAACTGTAAACCATAACGTGACACTAACTATAAGTTAGATAAAATTGTCAAAATGTAAGTATTTAACAAAAAGTAGGACAAATAATTGTCTCGCTGTTCTCTTGCAACGTCTGCTAGCACGAGCTATAATAGAATATAACCAGGAGAGTAAATGGTTTGGCAGACAGAATGACATAACCCAGGAAATGTACTAGCAGCTTGAAGGAAGAGGGTAAATAGGGGTATGGGGAGAGCTGGAGCGGGTATGAGTCAGAAAATCCCAGCCAGCGATGTATAGCGTTGGCCGCACCAAATTCGTTTCATCTTTGTCTGACTATTTCACTATACCTTTTCGCTTCCTGTAGATACGTATTCATTGTTTATATGCTTATAGATGTCCCATCCAATGTTAAATTTTGTGTCTCAAAATACCAGCTGTTTTTGTGGTCCATTGTGGAGCGCTAGTGTAGTCCCAAGTAAATGTAATACAGTTTAAACCAGATATAGTTGCAGATCTCACTAACTAACCAAATAACTTGCATAAATATTCCAATTAGGGGATATCTACTGTATGTGTATATAATCAAGGATATTTATGACCTAGCTGGAGGAAAAGCTTGAGTAAAATTTTCTAACCTTCACAGTTCTACACACGTAATAAAACATGCACCTTACATATGAATTTCAGCTTGAAAACGTAAAATTTCAATTTGGGGTATCGGGGGCCCAAAAACTGAAATTTACAAGATGTAACAGTATTTAATGCTGATATTATCTACTCAAGTGCAGTATCAAACTAAAGCTATTTTTCTTTTGAATCGAAATATACCATCAAATTTTGAAAAGGGCAAATAATAAGGGGTATATGCGTAGAAAAACAAAATCTCTTAAAAACCAAAAAAAGGGTAAATACTAACATAAACGCCCAAGTGGGGTATGAAACTGTAGGTATTTATCTCCTAAATCACATTATACCAATATATTTTGGAACAGAGAACGTTTAAGGGCTCTGCCCCCCCCCCCCCAAATAAAAAATATGCATCAAAACCCAAAATATGAAATTTATCCAGGAAGGGCCTTGGATCATTAATTGACAGGAGGTTTCCGGTATTCAATTTAACTCCTAGACCATGTGTATTCGTCCCCTCCCCTCTATATCGCCCAGTGAAAATCTTTTAAATTACGCTCTGGGGGTGTCCCCTTGTAATCAAGGATATTACTTCAAAAAAATGTGCTGACTGCTAAGGAGCAGAAAGACAGGCAAGTCACAATGTATTGAAGGTGACGTATTACGGCAGGGGCAGGACAGGAACTACCTATTTAGTGAGGACGGGGGAACATAATCGTGTAAAACTTGTGTTCCATTAGTCTGATTTTATTTCCAACGGTACTCTTAAGGGTAATAAGAGCGCGTTCGATCCAATTTCTCAAAGTCGTGTCCCATTATAATTACAGTAGAATCTCGGTTATACGAGCCCCGATTAACCGAGCCTATGGTTTAACCGAGCTAGTAATCAGACGATGAAAAATAAACATAAAGCTATTAATAAAAGGAAAACTGTAGCGTGATACATCATATAATCGACTGGCAAATAAACAGTGTCTATTGGTTGTTGCTAGGTTAAGGCGTTGCAGGGCCGTGACGAGACGTTTTTATGATATTGTACCCACCCTACTATAGGAATAATTTTCCCACCCAAATGCATTCACTTATGACACATCACCGCCTGACACCATTGTTTTAGTCGAATACTCTCGCACAAGTGTGGTTGTTTTACTGTGTTGACATTCGTGATTTTACAATACAGTACTGGTAATATCGTCATCATTTAATGTTGTTACTGTTCTTGTTCAATATTTTATGAGTGTTTTGAAATGAGTGGTAAATGGTTAACAGTTGCGTATATTATGAGGAAATTGAAATTATGAATTAATCAGTGTTTTCGTCACCAATGTGTACGACAAATGTGGTATTGATGTGATAGTTTCGTTCTGTTAAAATTTTGAATGGTTCCCTGCAATATTAAGAGAGTAATGCAGATTGAGTTAAACGACAGGATAAATACGATAATTTCGTTCGGTAATCGGACTGAACGGTAACCTGCACTGAACGGTAACCAAGACGCGGATACTACCGTGGACCGTAGATAGATGAATACGAAAGGGTTCGTTTTCAAAAAATGTAACGTTAGAGGAAATTGCCCATCCACAATGCTGCCTATGTACATTATATTATATATTCACTACTACATTATGGTATTGTAGATTTTTACCGACTGTCATAAAATTTTAAAATGGAATACTTCTTCCCAACTTCTTGTCATCCTGCCTGCGGTAATACTGCACATCTTTTAATAGACATAACCTGATGTTCCTAATTTTTTACAGGACTGTAACTACATTTACACTATTTTGCGTTTTCCTTGTAATAAATTAGTTTGGTACTTTTCATTATGTTTACCATAACCTACGTATTATCCGAGTTTTTACTTATTCGAGGTGGTCTCGGTTCCAATTACCTCGGATAACCGAGAGTCTACTGTATTATTATTTATTGGGGAGAATTCAGCAGAAGGGAGAGTTGCATAATGATGGAATAACTTAGTTTACACATTATACATTTACGATTGTTTGTTGTTGTTTTTATGCATTGTCATATTATAAAAATTATTTTGAAAAATGTATACATCGGTGTTTGCATATAAAGTAATTTTCGTTTATTTATGAACTCATATTGAAAATTGTATTTCTTTTCTAACGCACAACTTCTACATAGTATAGTAATATGTTCTGATACAGTTAAATTTTGCTAATTCAGTACTAGATTATAGTCTATTATCGTCAATCTAATTTAATACAGAAAGTTAAGTTATAAACAAAATCATGATTCGCTTTAATCAATGGGCAATAATAGCCTATAATTGTAGTAGAGTTTATATCTCCGTGCTCCTAAACATCGCGAAGCAGCGGTCAGTCGGCAATGTGGAAGGGCGGGGCGGTCCAAACGGGAATTATTATGCGGTAACATTGCCGCTGTGCACGGTTGGCAATAGGCCTTATTCCCTTCCCCTCATAAACTTCACGTTCACACCACTACTGCCGACTGCCACTTCACTGAAGAAAGAGAAGTCAATTTGTGTCGGTTGGCTGAAGAAAGACGCAGCGTCTATTGTTTATTGTGTGGTGTCGTAGTCGTGAAGATCGATCGATACGGTGACAAGAGCAGAGTGGGCCTTTGTCATCTCGTAGCCGCAGATTGATCGTTATAATCCGGATCACTTACCAGCTTGTATCGTGTTATGTGTTTGTATAATGTGTTAAGTCCTTACTTGGAGGATGTCAAGTATGTGTGGTGTCCATAAATGTGGTGTTGCATTTATGAATATGATATTATAATTGTTTGATTATTAAGATCGATATTAGCAATTTTGTTATAGTTAATACTCACAATTATGAAGTTAATCTTTTTCTAACACAATTAATTGTCGTTTTTGTATACTTATTTAGCTTAATAAAATTAAATAAAATGATTATCAGTTTTACTAGGCCATTATTATTTTATTGTTATTACATTTAGTTTAAATAAAACCATTAGCCTATTATAATATGCTATAGTGAAATAGAATTACGTTCAGAAATTATCATTTTTCTTGGGAAGTCAGATGACCATATACTACTTCTCATATTAAATAAGTAAGGTTTGGGTACACATCATAGGAGCTATAGAAGATATTCGGATTGTAATTTAATATTAACTGTGGATGTATCAAAATTCTTACAACTTTGATTAATTGGCTATTTGTAACTTATGTCTACTTAATGATCTTATTTATTGAAACGTATAAAAGTGTATCAACTGCAATTTTTTATATTACTATAAAAATAGGGTCTTGTAAACTTAATTGACAGATTTTTAATTTGCTATTGCAGATTTATTTTGAAGAATACTGCAATATGTGATATGCACATTTTTAACCAAGATAAATAAACTATTTAATGAAATTTATTTCTTGAGCCCTAAAGTTACCTGAGACACATATTTTGGATACATTTTGAAAGAGGCTTATTTCTGTTAGGGGATTTGAGTAATAAATATTGGTATTGGTAGTTTTGTATTATTTAGTGAAGTGGTGAAGTATGACATTTAGTTAAAATGGATCATAGATTTGGATATTATGGCATGGATTATAACATGCGACCACCACTCCCTGAAGCTATTAGCAACAATAATGCTTCCATTGGTCTTCCTCATTTATACTATCCAGGTAATGTTTGTTAACTCTTGCTGTCATTCTTGGTTCTTTTTAATATACAGTAAACCTCATTTTATCTGGATGCCGATTAATACGGTTCAGCTGACCAATCTGATGGACGGTGAATAATTGTTTTCTAAAGTTGTTACACCACCGTAGAAACATTAAACGTTGTTCTCTCATTGCAGTGCCGGCAAGAAACTCATTACAGCCGCATTGTTTGTGTAGTATCATAGACATATATGGTTTCCAGTACATAGCAAACTGTACGTATTGTATTGGATTTGTTCTTGGGCGATTCACACAGAACGCTGCGTTGCTTGTTGTCATGTCGGGTGCTTGTTATTGTGTCTATTAGTTGCCGCTGAGTTGCGTACATAAACATTTAAGGTTAAAGTACGGTTATTAATACATAGAAAACTGAAAAGTGCTGGATAAATACTTTCTATTGTAACAGTAAACGTTATTAAACTATGTTGTATGACCTTCTTATCCAGATGTTTTCACTGTCCATCTTAGTCACAAAAATAGTCAACAAAATGTATGCTATTGTATGGATTGCATCCTGTAGATTCGACTGTTTGTTTATGTTCATTAAACACTTACTTTAATCAAATTTAGCAATGGTGATGTACTTTTGTTGGCGTTCTTTCAGTTCCTAGAATATTGTCACACAAATGAAGCAAGGCCGGTCCATCCGTGTGCCTTTGTGAAGCGTACATTGTTTATAACATGTAGGCGTATTTCACCTAGATTTACTCAATTTTTATCATGTAATTTTTTACCCAGAACAAAATACCGCACTTAGTCTGGATAAAACAAGGTTTACTGTATTTTTAAAATAGTTTGTGTATTGCATGAAATTTAGGATCATCCTTGTTTTAGCTATTTATTATATGTACAGTTATACAATCTAAATCCATTCCGACTTTAAGTGATTCACATAAATGCTTATTTAAAAAATTGCCCAGTCTTTTATTTTACTTTATTATCTATATCTGACATTGAGTTTAGTTTCATTTCTTTTGACCATAAAAGCAGATAAACTGTCATTATAAATCTGCTCAGGATCTTCCATCCACTGCACTGTAAAACTGTTGGACAAATGCATAATGCAATTTAATAAGTTTAAAATCACAATTTGACCCAAAGAGCCAGTCAAATTTGAATTAAATAAATTGTCTACATTGCAGTCTCTGATTCATTTTATTGCTAACTGAAGGTCAGTGAAACTTACACAAAAAACTTTTCAAATTGTCTGCTCCTAATTACTATACTATATGTTGATTGGCACTTTGTTTATAAACATTTTTGGGGTTATTGAACATTGTAGGCCTATTTGGAACTGTAGGTTTAAAATGTATTTATTTTAAAACTCCTTTTCAAATAATAACAATTTTTTAAGGGTGTTTATAAAATGAGTGATACATAATTCATAAACATAGTTTTTCCAATATTAATTTCAATAAAATACTTAATGTAGGGTATATGTATATATATATATATATATATATATATATATATATATATTTCTTTATTCAAGATTTACATAAGTAAGTACAGAATGTTGTCACAATTTACAAAAATATTAAGTCTAATTTAAAGCTAATAACTAGTTGGTTCAATCCCAGCTTCATTTACTAAAGGTTGTCAGTTCGATCCCAATCAGAGTCATAATACATTTTGAGAAGGATCAGCTGATAACCACCGGCTGTTCATTTGTCATTGGGCTATTAATTAATGACACTTTCTAAGGAATAGTCGGCCTTAGTTTGTAACAATGACTACATTCGCTCATCAACACTCATCACACTCATTCGAAATCCATATTCGCCCATATCTTGACGATCGGCGTCTTATTAATAAGTAAAAAATAAATAAATAATTAAAACTATTCTCAAAGAATTCATTTTGAGAATAGAGAGCTTTATCAATTAAATATACTTTTAACTTTCTTTTAAATAATTTCAAATCTGTAATTAAATGAAAGTGATTTGGTAGATTATGCATAAATCTAATACCTGCAGTTGATGGCTTTTTCTTAAAAATATTTAATCTATGTTTTTGAAATGATGGATAGTTTCTATAGCGTGTGTATTATACTCATAGTTAATCCTAAAGTTGGTATATCACTTTCAGATGTCTTAATATGCATAATAGTTTGTAATATATATAGTCCATAAACAGTAAGAAGTTTTAAATTGTTAAAATAATGTTTAACAGACTGATTATAATCCAATTGTCCTGAAGCTCTTTTTTGGAGAATTAAAATGCTATCTAAATTCTTAATACTTGTTGCGCCATACAGCTCTATACCAAAAGATAAGGTAAACCTTTAATAACGTTTCTAATGAACAGTATTTTGATAAATTTCTTAATACATATAAACCTGATTACTGATGATATTTTATTAGTTAATTGATCAATATGGTAGGTCCATGAAAGCTTTATCATCAATATATAATCCCAAAAATTTAGTTTGTTTAACTTGTTCAATCTGATTGTTGTTTATATTAATAATAGGGGTTAAACTTCCTCTTTGATGAGTACCAAAAGACATAATATTAGTTTTACTAAAATTTAATTTTAAGTTGATACTATTGAAATAGTTTTGAATTGATAAAAGATTATTTGCAACAGAAGCTTCTATTTCATCTAATGTCTGGCTGGTAGTAATGAAATTTGAGTCATCAGCATAAATACACAATTTGCTTTTATTTCCAACAACTGCTGATTGAAGACTCTTTAAATAACATAAGAAACAGAATAGGACCCAAAATGGATCCTTGAGTCACTTCAAATGTTCTTTTCTTTAAAGATTACCTTACATTTTCTACAGTGTTAAATTTTGTAATCTGAGACATTTCAACATATTGTGTTCTATTTTCAAGATATGATTTGAACCATTCCAAAGAACAGTTAGCAATACCAAATTTTTGTTGTATTGAAATTAAAACAGGATGTGATACGCTATCGAAAGCCTAAGAACCATAAATATTCCAACTGCGTTTTCACCATTATCAACAGCCTCAATAATTGTTTCTACTAAATCAATACCCGCTGTTGTAATGGATCTACCTGGCCTGAACCCATGTTGAGCATCATCAAATAGATTCTTACTCTAAGAATTCTAAAAACCGAGAATGAACTGCACGTTCAAAGATCTTTGATATTGTAGGTAAGATAGATAAAGGCCTATAGTTAGATGGATCTTTCTCATTGCCACCTTTATGTAGTGTTTTGATTTTTGAAATTTTAAGCTTGTCAGGGAACGTTCCTGAAATAAACGAAGAATTTATTACATGTGTAAGTGGTTCGATTAAAAATTGCTTAGCACTATTAATTATTGGCAGGTATTTCATCAAACCCAGAGGAGAATTCATTTCCAAAAGATGATATTATTTTGTCTATTTCGACTATTTTGTCTATTGTCCGGTGATAGTGGAGTCGTTGGCAATTGGGATGTTTTGTTGGAAATCAATAAATCGTCAACAGCGTTAACAAAATAATCATTGAACAACTCACAAACATCTAATGGATCTTCATACACTTTCTTACCTACCAGTAATTTAACTTCTTTGATATTTACAATATTATTTTTAATATCAGTATTTATCATACTCCCAAGTTGCTTTTGAAACATTCTTAGCTTTTTTATATTATTTTCTATAAAACTTTTCTTGCTCCTATTAATATTTGTACGATACTTTTTCTGTCGTTCTTTTAATAACTCCCTAAGTACGCTATCATTGAAATGAAATGAAATGAAAAACGTTTTATTTTCTGAGCATTGGTAATTCTAATAGTTTAACTAATATCAATGATGTTGTCTTTTTCTTTCCTTAATTCTGGAGTAATCCAGGTTTTGTTACTTAATTTTACACGAGATTTTATTACTGGAAAATAAATGTCAAAATGACGAATAAAAATATTGAAATATATATATATATCGTATGATTTGTTGTCAGCTACCATTTGTTAATTATAAAGCTGCAATGTATATTTGGATAAATATCCAAAAGTCATGATTATATATTTATTGATTATAAAATGTAAAGTGATCTCCTGTCACAAAGCTAAGTCCAATCCATCGAGCCATCTAACACCTGCCCCACTGATTCTGTGTATGCTGACCAATCCCTCCGTAAAAGTGCGCAGGGGGCACTCTGTAACTATGTGAGCCATTGTTTGGATAGGGTAGCTAGAGCCAAATAAAGTAGGTTAATTTTTGATCAAAATAACTGAAGTATAAAATCTTTATTTTTGAAAATTCTATTTTTAGTTAAAAGGATTTTATTTATCTAAAAAGAACTCTGAATGGACAAATGAGTTTTTAAACTTCCTTGATAAATGATCTTTCAATTGGTATAGTGGCCTGAAAGAGTATCCTTCTGTTGACTGACAAAGCTTAACATTTTATAGGGTGTTCAGCAGTAGGGAAAAAGTGGAAAAGTCTAGGAAAAATCAAGGAATTTGAAACAAAACCTGTGTGTTGTGATTTGTAATAGTCACTATATACTTGAGTGTTCTACAAAAAATCCTTTACTTCACTCAGTACTAAATGTTAATTGTACATGCTGTTTAATATTCTCAATTATGAAAAAGCTAATTAATTACTTTCCTTATGCTTGTTCTACCTCATACAACTAGTTTTATATCGCTAAATATTTAAACGACTTTACTCATCAGATTAAGTTCTGCCATTTAACAATATCATTTTACTAAACAAATTCTTAAAACTGAGTTTTTTTAATATATAAAATCACCATCATTGGACTTCTGAAAACCCTAGAGTAACTAGGTAAAATATTTATATTTCAAACATACTTCAAGGTTAATTTTTGGGCCAGAGTTGTCGGTGATCAACTGATTGGTTTACATGTTTGATCTTAATAATCTTAACAAGTGATATGTTTTTGGATTTTCTACAGCATGACCTTCCATGAACTAGACTCTCAACAAAGACAGCTACTTATTTATCAACATGATGGTGCTTAAATGCATTTTACGAATGCAATAAGACTGTGGTTGTTTTTAAACTATCCCACATGGATAGGTTGCGGCAGAACAGTAACTTGGTCGCCTAGATTGTCGGACTTTTTTTATGAGTTATATTGAAAGATTATGTTTATTCTACTGCGATTGAAAATGAGGAAGATAGAAAACTAAGTGGCTGCAGCAATAGCTTGACAGCAAAAGTTTGACGTTTCAAACTTAATAAGCGAGCAATGAGAAAGAGAGCTAGAGTGTGCACAAGGAAGCGTGGAGACCACTTAAGATGTTGATATTTGAAAAAATTAGACCAAAAAGTTATTCAATATCATTTTAATAAAGGTTATTAGTAAATTAAAATAATACATTTAAGTTAAAGTTGTTTGGTCTCTTTCACATTTTCTTTCGTTTACAGAAAAATCCTCTTAAATTTTAAATAGAGTTTGAGAAAATTACAAATTTTATGCATTCAATCACTTTAAACTGGGGTAAAAGGTGACCAATGGTAATGAAAAGAAGTTTATTTTTATTTCAACACTTAAGTGCCAATTACCCTTCACATACTTGATAAGTCAACTAAGATAAAAAAGTAGAATTAACTTGTAAATATTAACTGGCTGACCATTTTAACTAATAATGGATCAAAATAATACAGTTTCAATAGCTGTCCTGAACAAAAATATAAATGGGGGCACCAGTGATATTCTTCAAATAGGCCTAACAGAAACATATTAAAACCGCTTTAATAGCCTATGATACTCCAAAGTTATGTTTCTTAGTATAAAAGGAAATATGCCAAAAATAGAGGTAGAAAACATGGAACTAAAGGAATTGCTGCACTGCTTTAAAAACAATGCTACTACTATTGACAATCTTAGATCAGAATTATACCAACTTTATAGACAGTTGTAACAGGAGATTAGTGAAAAAACCCAGCTAGCTTGTCAAAAAAGTTCTTGTTTTGGAAAATGAGTGTACAGTAAAAACCCTATTTTCCGTCAGGTTCTGTTATCCGTCAGTGTCTGGTTTCATCGCACCACGATATGACAGTTGCCATAAGACTCATCTGTCTAGAAGACGACAACTCTCCCTCCGGCCGTCTAGCCCACATAAGCCTAGTTCCAATGGTCTGCCATCCGTAAGGCCTCATCTGCCGTCTAACAGATAACAGGTCGTTGGAACAGCTCGCCTGATGTACGCACAGGCCGTCCGGGGCTGCCTGAACAGGTCTCATACAACAAATGGGGAAAGAGGCGGCACTACAAAGGCATATTGTTGAAGATGAAGTTTTAAGCCGTGACGCCTACACAGGTCACGGGCCTTTGGAACGGTCCTGCCTGATGATACACAGGCAAGTCGCGGCAACACACTACCCGTGTACCGACATCGGGCCTGTGTTGCGAAAACTAGCCGTGGGAACTAGGCTTTAATATGTTATTCTGTACTGCAATCTAATGTTAATAATTAATTTTTCTGCTTATTACATAATATACAAGCTTATGTGTTACATTAAAACCAGGCCTACTGTAATAAAAGGGTAGTTGTGACCTGCAGTATATACATTCTGAAAATGTCTATTTTCTAACCTTTTCGTTCTCATTTTGTTAATAAATATGTACTAAACAGCATTTAAATTTAACGTGCATAAGCACTAGTAATAAGTTTAGAGCAATATAAGTGTGTATTCTCTATAATCTGTCTATTCTCCAATCCCTTACGGCCACGGTCCCGATCCCTGACGGAAAATAGGGTTTCTACTGTACTTGGATAAATGATCAGGCATCAGTTGGATTAATTACAGAATATATAAGAGTGAATGAGAAAATTAAATCTTCCTACAAAACTGCTATAAAAACCCCTACTAAATATGATTCCCATAAATACAAAAAATAAATACAATATCTTCAAAATAATGGTTCAACATATAATCCAATAATTCACAAATCTAACTCCATTACAAATTACTTCCGTATGCCTATAACATAACTTAAAATACAAAATCCCTAAAGAAGGAATATACTTAATACAGTACAACCTTGATTATCTGGCTTTCCTTTATCCAGCTTAACAATTAGTTGAAAAAATTTTTTATTAGATAAAATTAAAACAACACGGAAGCACCATTCAACCTCGTAACGCAAATCTCAAACTTAATTTTTTACTTGGACTACTTTAATATTGCAAGCGCTGTTAAAGAACCGGTAATACACAACATGTTATTTTTAACTTTGTGCATTACTGGTTGTCACAACAGATTGTGCCTAAAATCCAAGCTGGCAATTTGTTTACTTCTGTAATAGCGTGATTGAAAGAGTCCATTTCTCGTAAAGGAAGTAGAAGAGTTCATTACCCTTGGCATTGTCAATCTTTGGTTTTCTGTGGGCGAGTGAAAACGTGTTCTCGATCATTTAAAGATTGAACATCTTTTTAAAAATCACTAATATTATATTGTATAATATGTTTTTATCTTAATGCTACAGTAACTTAACATTATGATGTTAGCATTTTAAAATGACTGCATTACTTACGCATAAAACACTAATGTACCATAACTGTGCTTTTTATAAAGCATATGTGACCTAAGTAATAATTTTACGACATCTAGAAGCTAAGAACACGCTGTTTCAGGAAATTAATAAGGGCTTTTTGTCTTGAAAAGTCAAAATTGTGAAATTCATAAAACTTTTAAAAACTTCTGTCAAACATGTATGAAAACATGAATGTAATACATTAATAAGATTTTTTTAGTAATAAAAGTGTAAAAAGTTTATGCACAGTGAAAACTAGTAAGAATTTCCGAATTCTTTTGTTCTAACTAGGATAAAAATTACTAAAACTTGTAATACAATTTAAATGGGCCTTAGCTCATTTAGCGAAGGCCTATATTTTTTGGGGTAGGGGAATGGCATTCCCATAAAAATCATAAGATGCCAAACTGTTGCTTTTAGAGCCATTGCTTCATGTAATTAACTCAGCCTTATATTTGGTATTTATCCAGCAGAACTCAAAATATCTAAAATTGTTCCTCTATTTAAGAAAGGTGATGTTAAAGACATTTCTAACTACAGGACAGTTTCTATTCTACCGTCTTTCTCAAAAGTGTTTTAAAAATGTATGCTAAATCAGATTGTAAATTATTTTTAGGTAAATAAATTATTGATCTGATTCACAGTAATTGCTATTATTTTCTTTTTTTAAAACATAATTGACAAACTAGAGAAAAGAGAGCATGGTGTTACTACATAAGGTGCTTGACAGTGTCTCCCATTATCTCTGAATCGGAAAACTTAGAACTTTCCATAAAAAAATGAGTTAAGTTTAATAAAATCTTGCTTAGAGGATCGTCAACAATATTGGCCTCAAAAAGACCAAACAACTATATCGCATTAGAGTGGTAGTTATAAACTCAAGAACAAAAAGGGTAAAATATTTATACCTCATTGGTACTTTTCTCTTCCTTTACTATATGTGGGGTTTACCTGATTGTATTTCAAATCTTGGTATAAATAATAAAGTTTGTATGTTTGCCGCTGATATTAAATTAACATTTTCAAATAAAAACTAGGACAAAGTTATGTCTGAATCCTTGTTTGCAATTAGAAAATTAAATAACTTGAATAACCTTAATTTACTTATTAAAGAAAATAAAACAGTCTGCATTATTTTTTTTTTTTAGGTTCAATGGGATTACTTAAAGAAAACAATCTCTTTATGTCAGTTTTTTTTTTTTTTTTTAGAAAAACATCCCTTTTAGGTATGGTAGTATTCACGCCAGTGGCATATTGAACTTATTCTGCAAACGTTGTTATGGAACAATGGTCCAAACCCATTAGGCAAATTTTTGGTGGATTAACTGGTCAAGTCACTTAGAACAAATATTCTCAGAACTAAGCTTTGAAATATTTGTTTTGAAAGATTAACTCCTCCATTCTGTAACTTTTGACACCATTAAATGCACTTACTTTTCTTTTAATTGGTTGTCACATTGCATATGGCATATAGTTGTGGTGTTAACGTCAATTTTTATTTTAAATAAAATATTACACCTACTGACAGTGACAATATTAAAGCTTGATAACGGGGCCCATTGTGAACACACTTTTGTGAACTGAAAACTGACAGTGTATTGCCTGTTTATTTACAAAACTACATTTCTTGTTAAGAGTAATGATCTAGACAAAATAACATTCATAACTATAGTACTAGAAATAGAATAAACTTTCAATTTTTGAAACATACAAAAATAATGTTTGAATAAAAATCCTATATGTGCTGGAATCCTATTTCTTAATAACTTGCCTAACAATTTAAAATAGTTATAATAGCTTAACAAAAATTAAATCTTTCTTGACTGAAAAAGCTTTTATATTTTTATTAACATAAGACTACTTACAGTTAAATTGTTTTATTTTCTTTAGTTCCAAGCTAGATATAGGCAAACCCTGTATTAATGCCATTCACGTATACATTTCGTATTTTTTTTAATTTAGAGATATTTGAACTGAATCGTTATAAGGTTCTTGTGCCCTTAATGTTATAGACATAGTATGATACTTGTCAGTAATAAATTAAATTGTTTATATATTAGAAATAATACTGTAACTAAATAAATTTTAAAATACCACTTCCTATTACTTATTTGTAATACAGGGTGACTCTCTGAGGATCTTTTTAGGTATTGATTGTGAGTCAAAAACAAGACATAATATCCTATTTAGAATTCCCAAGTCGCCTCCAGTACCTGTACAGCCTCCATTTTGTATTTTTTACTAATTTTTTTTGTTTTTAAAACTATTTAATCTATAGAGTTCAAATTTAGTAGATACATCAGTAAAAATATTTTCAAAATGGCGGCACTTTGACATTTTTTATCCTTAATAATTTTTAAAAGGTTAGAAATTCATAAAAAAAATACAAAAATACCTTTTTATTGCAAATTTCATTTGCAATCCAAAAAAGTAAAGTTGTATGAAATTGGGTGACAAATAACTAAGATTTAAGTATGTTTGTTATTCAATCATTTACTCGTAAATGTTAACAGCCATGGTGTCGTGCCGCGGGAGTCTTATCACAACAATACATTCTGATTATATTCATCCAAAACACTACAATAAAGTGATGTGTGACATTACTGTAATGAAAATGCCTCTAGCAGGCAACGGGAAAAAGTTGCATGTGATATTCATTGTTATTAAATTAAAAATTAATTTTAATTAAAACTAATTTTTTTTTGTAAAATTTTTTTGTAATGTAAAGCAGGTTGTTGACATAAAACAGGTAAAATTAAATAGGCATTAGACAGTAAATTAAAACTTTAACTAAATTTATTTTCACATAAAAATGATGCTTAAAATTTCGTCATCTCATTTGATAGCAAAGGAAAAGTATGATTGGAAAAAGACTGGCGCACAGTAACAAATTCATTTTTTCTTGAGTAATTCCAGCACCTTGAGTAATTCAAGGTACCTTCAATTTGGGTACCTTGAGTAATACCAAATTGAATTGTGGTAGCACAATTCTACCAACCTAGAATTTACAAAAATTCTAGTTTATAGGGTTATAACTTAAGGTTAAAATTAATTTTTAAATCTAATAACAACAAAAAACATTGCAACTTTTTTCATGTTGCCTGCTAGTGGCATTTTCATTACATTAATGTTACATATCCCTTTATTGTAGTATTTTGGATGAAAATAATCAGAATAGATCGCTGATGTATTGTTGTGGTTGACTCGGGCGGCACGACACCATGGCTGTACACATTTACGCATAAATGATTAAATAATCAAATCTCAGTTGTTTGTCATCCGGCTTCATTCAACGTTACTCTTTTGGATTGCAAATAAAATTTGCTATAAAAAAGTATTTTTGTAATTTTTTTTATTGCTATACTTTTAAAAGTTATTTATTTTTTATTTCAATAAGAAAATGGTTTTATTGATGTGTATACCAAATTTGAACTCTATAGATCAAATCGTTTTAAAAATAAAAAATAATTTGGAAAAATACAAAATGGTGGCTGTACGGGTACCGTAGGTGATTTGGAAATTTTAAATAGGAAATTATGTCTTGTTTTTGACCTACAATCACTACCTAAAAAGATCCTCGGAGAGTTGAGGGACACCCTGTACATAAGGCAAGGTATTTTAGTTGATGATTTTAGTTCATAGATGTTTTAAGATTTGTATACTTGTAATAATTTTACTCATTGGTTGTTATTTGCATGTAGATTAAGTTAAGAACAACTAAGGAAGGCAGGAGTTCCCTGATTTAATAAAAATGTTAGTTTTATAGTAATCAGATGTTTGAAAATCTATAACTAATCATGGTTACAAATAATTATAAATATATTTTGTCTGACAGGAGTTTCCAAACCTCAATCTAACTTGGGCAGCCACAAGACCCTCCGGTCCCCCGCCCCTCTCACCCCATCCCACCCTGTGAGTTCCAGCAGTGGGAGCCGGTCATTCGCAGCTGCTCTTCGTAACTTAGCTAAACAGGCTGGACCTGGCCCAGGTATACTGTTTTATTTTCTGTTATTTTTATAGTAATTTCTTTTTATGTAAATTAAGCCTTATCTTTGTCATATAGTTAAAAAAATGTTATGATCATAAAAAACTTGTGTTGAAATGTTTCATCTAAAACTTGTCATTTTCAGAGCGTGTTAAAATTAAAATCTAAACCATATTAAACATAATACATGTAAGTCTACACTTGGCATCACGGTCCCGGCTCAAGTAGTAGGCTATATCCTAGTTTAAAATAAAAGGTTGAGGGTTTTATTTTAAACTAAGGTATACCCCTGCACACGTCGTGTGCCAACACCAGCACTGGCTGCGCTCGTGACACCTCAGTCTTCGGCCTCGGCTTGTGACTATTGACAACAAATTGTACTAGTTAAACTGCATTTAGTTCAGTCATAATATGTCATTTAACTTACAGCAGCTCACACATTCCACTTGACTTACAACCTATTTACAGTTTAAATATAAACACCCAATGTTATTACGGAGATCAAGAAAGATGTATAACCTTCTCAATATTATAAACATAATTATTTACATTGTAACAGCTGTTTTACATTGTTACACATAATTGTATGAGAAAATATATATAGAAAAACTGCAATTAATTGTAATCTTAATACATCAATAGTATAAATGTCAAACATACAAAATAAAGATGTTTATTTATTTATGCATGGGCTCAGAGGTACAGTCAGAACTTTCCTTGCACCCCTCCTGTACGCCCCAGTACCCGCACCACCTTCTATAAGTGAGCCATCCGTAAACCAGACACTTGCTTTGACTTGTACAGGCTCTGTATTCCCCATCCACTTGTCTCTGCTTGGAAGGAAAGCCCTGACCTGCCTGTCAAATCTGTACCTAGGTGTCATTGAGTCAGTCCGGGATCCCGGAAAGTGAGACTCAAATAAAAGTTTCAAAGTCTCTTCTTCAGATCTGGTCCACTCCCCATCGTCTTTAATGAGGGGTCCCCCTTTGATACTAAAGCTAACTTCCTTTAAAATTTCATGCACATCCGTTTGGTGGTTTCTGAGATTTTGTAATGAGTGAGTGAGTCAGTCAGGTATTTGGCTTTTATATATATATATATAGATTAAGAAGAGGAAATCCTGGACTGGTTAAATGGAACAAAGATTCATTTGTCATAATTTTGTTTCATAGGTAAAAAAATTCATAGGTAAAGTTTAGAAGACTTGGAAACGTCCTGGACCACTCGGAGCTGATCATCATGCCTTCTGGCTTTTCTTCCATCTTCAAACTCCACGACGTACATCACGTTTCCAAGTCTTCTAATCACAACAGCTTGATTCCAACGCTGATACCTTTCGTTGTATATCCTTGCGAGAACGTGGTCTCCAGGTTTAAAGCATCTGAGTTTTCTTAACGCCTGACGTGTACTTTCTTCACTTGAAGAACTTGTATCCTCCCTTGGGGGTCGAAGAAGGTCTAATCTGGTTTTAATATTTCTTCCTAACATTAACTCGGCTGGTGTTGCCTTTGTGGTTGTATGGGGAGATCTTCTGTTGGCTATTAGAAAGCGTGCCAGTTTAAGATTAATATCTCCATTTTCATTCATCATTTTATTCAAAGCCACTTTTAGGGTCTGGTCATAACGTTCCACCTGTCCATTAGACGATGGATGGTATGGAGCGATCGTTTTCTGGTGTATACCATTTTCTTTTAGGAATGTCTTAAATTCATCAGATGTAAAGCTTTTACCATTATCAGAAATCAATGTTGCTGGCAGTCTGAACCGAGAAAATGTCTCTCTGATTCTTCTTTCTTCTTGAAGTCATTTTGTTTAGTTTTCCTCGTCGCCAATAAAATAACTTGATTAAAATGAAACAACTAAAACGTTCAACTCATTTGTAATAGCCCATTTTATAAATTGATTTTTTCCAAACAAAAACATTCTGGTCATAACATAAAGTTCTTATTATATAAAATAATCAGCTGATTGTAAAGATTAAATCAGCATTAATATATAACATATGCCAAAGAGGAAAAATTAATGTTTATAATATGACAAATTGTAAGATAACAATGTTTCACATTGTTGTATCTTGTTTTGTAATTCTACTTTCACATATTATTGTTACCTAGATGTTGTACTGTAACATTATTTTCATAATTAATATTGTTAACTATTTAAAGATTTTAAAGTTATGTTCTAAGTCTTGGTTTTAAACACAAGGATAATTAATTGATTGGAAGATTTATTTCATTCAAATATACATTAAAATACATGTTCAGATATGCACATTAGGTAACCTGCCTTTGAAAGACAGTCCTGGGTGAAATAGAATTTTGGCGAGCCACGAAAGGCTGTCCAAATTCCATTAGTAGAGTCTACTGTACCAGGGCCTTTTCATATATAAACTATTAAGATTGAACACATCAGCATTCCGAAATTGCAAATGTAAATTTATGTTTAATTTTGATTATACACAGACAGGGATGGAGATGTGGATGGAAGAGCATCGTCGCCCAAGCGACCCCCTCCTCCTCCCTTGGTTCGTGGTCCTTCACCTCCTACTTCCAATGTGAAGGTACCAGACAAGGTAACTTAATACAAAACCACTCTTTAATGCTCTTTAAAAACGACTTACCAACTTATTTATTGTGCTCACCTGGATTACCAAGTCAATTACCTCCTTGGACTGAATCTGTGTTTGTTATATTTGAACTCTCTGTACAGTTTATTGTGGTTACATTTAGTCTAACATACAACCTGGTTATTAATTGTTAAGACAAGTTTTTATTACTGAATAATTATGATACAAATATTTTTAATATCTGTTGACTTAAAGGGGTAAGTCTTCTTTTACTAAGACGCAATCCATAGTTAAACTAACTATAACAATATTAAACGTATCTTCTGGTGTTCCTTATTTCTGTTGTATTGCGTAGTTTAAATGTACTACGCAATTATTTAAACTACGTGATAAGGATCAGTGGCGAAGGTTTCAGCCTCTGGAGTGCAATTTCCAAAGGTTAAATTTCAAATGAGCTACCGATCGATACTTCAGTCACTGACATTGAAAAAGATTCATGCACAGGCCTTTAGGTGCACATTTGAACTGGCGAGTGAAGTTAAACAAATAATATAATTTATCATGTGTCAGTAACTACAAAAACTTAGGTAGGTAAATTCAGGTGGAGTAGTTTATTTTGGATTGTATTTCTTAGGACTTACAGATAGAACAGCGAATAAAGTTACGTAATAAAAAAGGTACGTTTAAGATTATTAATAGTCGACGTTCCAGTAGTAAGAAATGAACTAACTAGTTTCTTAACACTTATTTTGAAATCTTTAAACAAATGAATCAAGGCAATATTATTTTGGAAAATATGATCTTTCCTGGTATTCTATAACTTAACTATTAAATTGTAAACTCTCCATTATTCATTGTTAAATCCTCCTGAGCTGATATATATTACAAATAATAAGGTTAACGTACCTTTGTTGTCTTTGGTTAACAAAATCCTATTTATTGGATACCGGTTTCAGAGCAAGAACTCCATGGTCACATCCACTGTACGTTGTGGAAACCGGTAATCCAATAAATAGGATTTTTTAACTAAAGACGACAAAAGTACGTTAACCTTATTTTTTGTAAACTCTCCACTTTCTGAATCATAAGGCAATTTTTAGCCTCGGTTCTTCCTAGTGTATTCATTCAATTTTTCATGCATCTCAACTTTGTTATATCTTGAAGAGCTAATTTATACTTAGGTATAGTAAGAGAAAACATAAATATTTTTGCTATTTTATTACGATATATAATGTTGTAAAATATTCTATTTCAATAACAAATTTGGCTGTTAAGGGTTAGAGTTTGGGACACTAAGGCTGGAGTTAAGCACTGCAACTTTAAAAAGTAACAAGTTGGTAACTGATTTAATACCCAGTTAACCTTATGGGCTCAGGAAATGTGATGAACACATATGACGAAGTAACTTTGCTTATGGGGATATTTTGTAGTTAATAAAATGTATTTAAAACTTTATGATTTTTCGTGTAATGTATTTATAGGGTGTAACTAAAAAGGTGTCCTGTCTATATATTTTCAAATTCTACACAATTTGAAGCAGAAATTGAAGAATAAAGTTAAACGTATGCCTGCATGTGTTTTTTTAACAAAAAAATGAATAACTAAAGAACAATAACACTACAAAGGTAAAAAAATAACCATTGATTTATCTGTAGGCATTTCAAAATAGTGGTAATTTAAAATATTCAAATCGAAATAACTTGTAAACCGTTTGGTTCGTCAATTTTACTCAAAAGTTTTGGTAAAAAAATAAATGTTACTGCATTTTCTGGATTCCGTAAATACTTCCAGTAAAATACAATTTTTCAAAACACTAATAATAATAGACTTACAACAAAAATTAAGGTACCAATATATTTGTAATAAAATTAACTGAAAATACTATTTTTTGTAAAATTAATGAACCTAAGAGTTCACAAGATATTTTGATTTACATGTTTAAATAGACCACCATTGTTCAAATGGCTAAAGTGAACTCAATGACTATTTTTACACTGTTTACCAGTTTTAATGTAAAAAACTGCAGTTTCAAGTTAGTCGGTCAAACAGTTCTTGAATTATTAATTTTTTTGAAAAAAAAAAACAGATGGACAGTATACAGAGCGGAAATTGATAAAATTTTATAATTCATTTTGTGCTCTAAATTAGGAGTAGAATTCAAAAATATATAGCCAGGGGACACCTTATTAGTTATATACTGTATGTATCAAATTGTTACCTTAGTTCAAATAATAAATTACATAAGCAATTTAATTATGAATCGGAAATATCAATTTATTTTAGGTTTACAGGTACATATTGATTTTTTTTATACAATATCTTTATCAACATCTATTAGCCTCAGTTCACCTCTAACTACCAACTTATTTGAAGTATTAGGCCTATCTGGCCTATTAGAAGCTATTTTTATATACATTTAGACTTTGTAATTAACAAGATTAACAATTAATAAATTGAACAAAAAAATATAACAGGCAAGATAGAGGTTTTTTTGAAAACAATACAAACCAGCACTGATAAAGACAAGTCTCTGCCCCACTGAGTATTGAACAGTCAGTCATATAATTTGTCAGCAGTTGCAAAACAAAATTTAACAATAAGATACATTTAAAACATATTTATTATATCTGTTTAGTACAAAAATGAATCAGACACTAATTGGCCTTAAAAATAACCAGGAAGAAATAAGAAGTGAAGTAACCTTGAAAACATCCCCCTGCAAAAGTTTAATAATGTCCAAAATAGATAAACAGTGATTACAAAATATATTTTGATGGTAGTCACTATTTGTAACTGTTATTTATTTAGGTCAAAGGATTAATTTCTTGTTTTTCAGGACCGTAATTGTGAGCAACGGGGTGGGTTCCAGCCATATCGGCCAGAGGAGCCACGGGTACCACCACCTGGAGTTCCACCACCTCACTTCGCCCTCGAATACCCGCCTTACCACCCTGCTTTATACCCACCACCACCCCATCTCCAGCATTATAGGTAATCTATCAAACTAATTTATCTGTCAGAAATAAACTACTTATAATAGTTTGGCTGTCACTTTTGGCAATTCCCTTAATATCGTACTATCCATATTGTATTGTGTGCCATCTAGAATGTTGTGACAGCATTTTGGAAATATCAATCATGTTGTAAAATTAGTTTAACAAAAAAATTCTTAAATCTACAAAATTCAAGGATAATTACATGGTTGGTTTAGGTTAAAATTTTGTATCCAAATCAACATATATATTTTTAGTGAACAGTGTTTAAGGTGTATGTGAAAAAGATGTTTTTCTATTTTGACAGTAATTATTTTGTAGAATGTTAACACCCTTTATAGAGCCATATATACTTACTAATCTTATATAAAATATTATCTTTTTATAAGACTATGCTAGCACAAAAGACCCACCATTTCAGAAAACGGTGACTGCTAGGTACTGGCTTGAAAATCAAGCCCTTGGATGATAGTGAGTTTTAAAAACTTTAAGTTTTTTAATGTCATTGCAATAGTACACACAATGTTTACTGTTGTCTATGTTTTTAAAAAAAGATTGGAGATTGTAGTAAAATGAAGGAGTTTGAGGTACAATAATTAGTAGCTGAAATAATGCTATGGGGATTTTGTAAAAAGTTCTTATTTGTAACTACACTGAAGAAATGTTTTAGGGGAGCATTTACAAAACCTATCTTAATTTTATAATAGGAATATAGTAAATTATGTTGTGATGAAAGAAAATTAAATGATGTTCTTTAAACATTATTAAGGTTTAGTGTTTGTAGGTTAGAAGAACAGATGTATTTGGAGAGATGTGGAGTGCCACCATTGTTTTCAACATATCCGCCTGCACTCTATGGTCTCATGCCCTCTCCCCTGGGCCTTATGACTCCTGCTATGCATGAGAGGTGGGTTAAGATCACATACTGACCGCAATCAAATATTTAATGCACTTTTTAAATAAATGTGGGTAATTAAGGGAGGTTTACTATTTAAAAAATTCTCATTAAAAATAATAGGCTGGTGAACTAAATTGAACCAAATGTAGTTTCGGTTTGGCAACTCTTGACACCCCGATGCACAATAGTTATTCCCCCATGTAGCAATGTTAGAAGATTTGTATGTGGCATTGAAATAAAATATTAATATTTTATTTTGTGTATTATATGTTTCATCTCAGAAAACATACAAGATTTAAGTGAAAATACTATTATTGAGATAAAAAATATGAAAGCTATTTGGTCTCGTCAGTAAAATCTATTTTATTTTATTTTTATTATATTTCCCAAAGTACTTTGCATACCAATGTTAACAAGTTTCAAAAGTCCACATAACTATTAATGTGTAATGCTTTTGTTCAATGGAAAGTTCAACCTAATAATCCATAAAACAGTAGTTACACAATTAAATTTATTTTTCAGATAACCTAACTTTCACCATTGACTCCAATATTTTGTTTCCACTAACAGAAACTAAATAATTAATTGTAGGGATGTGCTATATTTACTTAAGCAGCAGCTCAGATACTAAACAGTTGAATGAGAATACCTGATTTTTGGCATCAGTTCAGCAGTTAACGGTAAGCGCTTTTCTATATTAGTTGCTGTCTGCAGCTTTCTTGCACTGTTGCGATGTGGCAAGTGTGAACTAGGGATGTGCTAAATAAGCTGAAGCAGCTAAGAAGTAGTAGTTTATTGAAGTAAGCAGCTCAGTTACTAAACAGTTGAGTTTCTCGGCAGCAGCTATCTCCACCCAACAGTTACAGAAAGCAGGTAGGCAAGTAAGCAGCTCTGTTACTGAACAGTTGAGTTTCTCGGCAGCAGCTATCTCCGCCCAACAGTTACAGAAAGCAGGTAGGCAAATAAGCACTCAGCTACTAAGCAGTTGAGTTTCTCAGCAGCAGCTATCCTCAACCTACAATTACAGAAGCATGTAGGCCTATGCCAAGAGCAGTGAACAGTAAGTGCTTTTCTATATTAGTCGCTATCTACAGCTCTCTTGTACTGTTGCGATCCACTGTCATTATGTATGATATACTTTGAATTGAATGTTCTATTGATAGAAAGGTATACACAAATTTTACTCACCCATCTCAAAGAAATTGTATAGCCTTGTTTTGTAGATTTGCTGTAACTGTTTGGTATGTATGTGTAACTGTTCTATTTCATTTTAAGAATCAACGGTATACGGAAAGTGTCAATATGTGTGCTGTAGCTGACCTAAACTGCTTTTAATAAGCAGCTTAGTGATGGCAACTGCTTTCAGCTAAGCTGCTTTTTTCAATCAGCAGTTTGGCACATCTCTAATTAATTGTTGATACATTACTAACTAGCGATGTTAGTATTGTATTGACATGTTACGAAAAAAGTGTTTCATTTTCATCGTACAATGTACTTTGATGTGTCAAGTTCAGTTGTCAAGAGAAGGGTGTTATTTAACGAAACAGGATAAATAAACATGGTTAAGGCAATGTAACCTGTTATAAATTTAACAGGTTACATGAAATACCCGTTTATTTTTGTAACTCACAGTCATGATGAGGTTAAAACAAACTTTATATAACTGTAACGTAAAGTGGTTGAGTGAATATAACACGCTGAGAAGTAAACGGAACTGTAACTGAACTGCGAATGAAACTTAAGACTGGCATGTTACATTAAATTATCGATAACGGAACAAACTTTGAGCAGTAACTTTTTAACATCGAGCCAAGCCGCAACGCTCATAACTCAATATCGTAACGTAACATAAGACATAACCTTAGGTAACTTGAAAGGTTATCTAGACCAGCCGTAACGAGGCTTCGAGCCATTTAGTAACATCAGGCCATAACAGAATAACTGTCTGGAACGTCAATGCATCGAGAGTAACAAGTTAAAAAAAAATGTAATATGTTAACAGAACATAATGGAATTACCTAACAGGTTATCGGAAAGTAAGTGTGATTCCCATCTCTAGTGTAAACGTCAATAAAAACTCATAACGAAACGGATAACAAATCAAATCCACGGCTAGCAGTATATTTTATATTGACACTCGACGAGTCGGTGATGTACATTGATCGTTAGTTCATTGTTAGTCCTGGTCCTGTAAGGTAACTGTTCGGGCATTCTGTCTCAAATTATTATAGGGTTTCAATTTCAATATTTTACATGTCATATGTTTTCCTGTTACAGATGGAACGCGATTTAATTAAATCTGTCCAAAATTGTCAGTCTTAGAATAGTTTTAGTCATGAACTTTTAAAGGATGGACCTGAAAAGAAATGCAACTGTTAGTTTCAAATGTTGGTAAAAGTTATGCAACAAAGTTTTGAAACGGTTCAATAACTGATTCATTGTGATCAGTTATCAGGTTTTGCATTAATATTTAGTAGGAGTGTGTGAGTAGTGATTATTTAGTTCGAGTCGAATAGTTGGCATTTTTTTTCGAGAGTATTGAGTATTTTTGAGTGAGTATTTACAGAAGGATTTCCTGTTCACCCAAGACAACTGTAAAAGGCAGACACTATACTAAGCCTATGGTAAGTTTTGCCAGATTCGTAAATATATACATCTAAACTGAACATAATAATTTTGATTTGTTGTTTGTAACTGTAACATTTGATAAATAAAACTGTTTACTTCCTGCCTTCCTACATTTTTATGTGGCATTGTTTTGTTTAACCTTTTTCCTTTTTTCATAACTAATATGATGTCAGAAACTAAGAAAGTATATTATTAATTGTAACAACGTGGATTATAAAGATTTAATCTGTTCACTCATATCACAGATAAGATTTTCTATGTAAGCCAATTATACTGTTTCACAGCCGACCGATATGTTTATCTGGTGGTTCAGTTCAAAGTGTACGGCGAAAACGTAGCGAGAAGCTTGTTGGCAAAAGCTGAATCCAACCAAACTGATGCAAAAATTCAGGTGTCATTGCCAAATGCAGTCATTTGCTTTCAGAATTGCCTCAACAAAAAATTGATTGTGTTCACGCCAAGAAGAGTGGATCTGTATTCTGTTGGTATTTAATTCAGTAATAACAAGGTTACAACTAATCGGAAATAAGCTCAGAATTATATAATCAAATTTGAAAATCTTGATGACAAAGACTATAGTTCAATTGATTGATAATAATAACCAAGCAGGTTTACTAAAAATAAATGTTAAAGTCGCTTAGGATAAATTAGTTTTTAAGTTATGATTGGTAATGAAATGTGTGCAACTTGAAACTACTTCGATACATGAGGCTACACTGAACAACAGATAAATAATTATTTCATAACGAGAAATTCATGAAAACTTGGCGTAATCAAATGAAAACCTTATCTTAACTACTTGATCGAACTTCAAGTAGTTTCGGAAGCTTCAAGCCGAGTTCGAGTAGTAAAATACTCGATCAAATACTCGGAAGTTTCAAGTACTTGCACACCCCTAATAATTAGTGACGGCTATTTGGATTGGCTTATTTGGACGTGCCTTCTTTATAAATAACGAGAATACTTTTCGCTGTAGTCGCCATGGCCGAATGGTTGAGAATGGTGTGCGTAAAGCACGAATCTGAATACATCGCAATACAATATTATAATCATATTTTAAATACAGTTGCCTACTTAAAATACTTATCTTTATAATCTATTATATAAATGAGACTTTTGTCTTGATTATACTGTCTTACGCTCAAATATTAATTTGGCAAAACTCAGCTCGACTTTTTTCGAGTTATTTTAAATTTGAAGTCGAGTTCAAGTTTTTTTTTTAAACTCGAATTTCGAGCTACTCGCACACTCCTTGATTGTACTTTATTTATAACTGACCATGTTTGCTAGTGCTGTTTTATAATGTCTTGGTTTCCCTGTTTTAAATTGTACTGTGATTGATAAAAACATTTATAAACCAAACCTCTTTAGACATCTATTAACCCATTAGCCTACCTTAATGGAACCATTCTGTAAAGACATCGCAAGGCCCATGTAGGTCATATTGGAACTGTTCCATGATGGTGACATAACATTCTGTTAATTTTGTAATGAATTTGGTATTGAAGTTGCTCAATTAAATGGGCACAAATTTTTAGTCAAGTGTACTTTGCAATAAACAAAATGGCATCAATTATTTTATAAACCATTTAAAAATTGTGATCATTTCTCCAAACTCCAATTCATAGTGGTAGAACATAGTTTGATTAGAGTAAACAAATAATATAACAAATCATTCTCATAAAGCATTATAGTATATATATATATATATTAGAGCAGTGTTTTATTTGTATTTGATTCTGGTGTCTGAGGTAGACCAACCATACCTGGTTTATTTCTCAGCTGACGAAAACAATGACAAAATGTATCGTAGTTGTGTCCAATTGCTGCTCGTGTTTTGATGTGTCATATTGTTGTTTCTTGGATGAAAGTTTATCACCGTGTTGTTTTATTTATGTAAGTGAAATATGGCTAGGAGAAACAATTTTGACTATTTTCGAGTGAAATCAATCGTATTTTAGACAACATTACCACGATTTTGATAAAGACATTAGTTATGAATGGAATGAAGATGCTAATTTAATAGGATTTTTTAGTTCCAAGAAGTACTGAAATAATGGGTAGGCCAATAGGTTAAATGATTGATAAAAATTTTGAGAAAGTCGATAAACTTGCACTTGAAGACAAAGCTTGATTGACAAGTTATAGTTGTAACTTCTCTGATAAACATTAAATTATATTTGAAAAAGTTTAATCATACATGTCTGCTGAATTATTCAACAACATTGCGAAGTATTTTCCCATGGCTAAATTAGCTGTGCGTAGAGAGTTATTCATTTATTTGTAAAGATTTAAATAACAGCATTGATAGTCCTTTTTTTCTTAGTAATACAAGGTGAGGCATAATAACGAGCGATTTTTAAAAGACTGTTAGATAAAAACATTTTGTTACAAAAATATGTTTATATCACAATATTAAAATACATGAAAAAGCATTTTCTGCAACAGTAAAATGTCTGTTATTTTTTGAAAATAACTCCAGTAAGATGGCGTCCGTTTAGACGCACACATTCCTCGAGCCGGACCTTGAAGTGACTCATCACATAGCGTAGCATTGCCAGTGGGATTTGACCAACTTCCTGCCGGATCCGCTCTTTCAGGGCTTTAATTGTTCGAGGAGGATTATCTTGGTAAACTTTACTTTTAAGATAACCCCAGAAGAAAAAAATCACATGCTGTGAGGTCAGGTGAACGAGAGGGCCATGCAATATCTCCATTTCGGGAGATCACATGATTTGGAAACAACTGATTGACAATATTCATGCTTACTCGAGCAGTGTGGGATGTTGCTCCATCTTGCTGGAAAAACATCTCATCGTCCACTTCGTAGTGTGCAAGTTGTGGAGTAAAAAAGTTGCCCAACATCTCTGCGAAGTCACTGTCACAGCATTGCCATGGCCATCTTCAAAGAAGTATGGCCCTATGATCCCTAATAAAGACATGGCGCACCACACAGTAACTTTTGTGGAATGCAATGGTTGCTGATGCAGTTCTCTAGGATTAACTTCACTCCAAAATCGAAAGTTCTGCTTGTTCACGTAACCGGAGAGATGGAAATGTGCTTCATCACTCATCCACAAACGGTTTACAATGTCCTCATCTTGATTAATCAAATCCAAAAATTCTAAGCTGAACCGGTTTCTGCTCACATAATCTGTTTCCTTTAGGGCCTGAACAATTTGGATTTTGTACGGGTGGAAGTGTAAGTCTGTGTAAAATTCTTTTTACCGTTCCGTTTGAAATCCCAAGTGTAACGCTGTGTCGGCGAGCTGAGCAACGAGGGCTTCTTTCAATGGCGACTCTTACACGTTCAATGTTATCAGGTGTGCGCACAGTTTTCGGTCTCCCTGTTTTCTTCCTTGTCGTTGATGCAGTCTCTTCAAAGTTCTCAACCCACTTTTTAATCGCACATGCAGACGGCACCGGCAAATTCCGATTAATATTGAAACGTGTGCGGAATACACGACGTGCTAACTGGTATGAACTACCGTTTTCATAAAATGCTTTGACAGCGTACGCACGATGCTGTGGGGTCCAGCGCTCCATTGTGACTAAATGCTATTTCGCGCCAAACGTAACTGACGCTATCCCCTCCACCTCCATCCAACTCAGCTTGGTTCGCGCGCTTTTTTAAATCGCTCGTTATTATGCCTCACCTTGTATTTATTTGTGTGTACCTTATCGTAACGTTTGATTATCCAGTACATTCTTATTGCCGAGGTGAAAAACTTTTGCTCATTATAATTTTCCATTGTTTAAAGCTTTTAAGCTAATTAATTTTTATCAATCTGTAGCTGATATTTTTAATAATAGTATCGCAGTTTACTTAAATAAATGTGGCAACCATATGGATTAATATCAGTTATTTTGTGTAATTTTATAATAATATGAGGGTTTTTTTTAAAGTAAAACCGTTGTCAAATAGTGTAAGATAAACTTTATTTATGGATATAAATGATATCACAAAATAACAGTTTTTCACTTTTCTATCTAGTTACCATTAACATCAAAATAATTTTGAAGTTGTGGTACCAGCGTTTGGATCCCATCATTAAAAAACTCAATTAAAGCCCATAATTAAAGCCTGACTGTAAAACCAGTTCGTAACTGTTTCTTTTAACATGCCATCATTTTCCAAGCGCTTTCCACCAAAACCTTTAAGTTTTGGAAAATGATGAAAATCCCATGGTGCCAAGTCAGGACTATTGGTGGATGATCCAGTATTTCCCAACGAAACTTGTCCAGTTGCGTCTGTGTCCTTGCCGCAGCATGAGGCCAAGCGTTGTAAAGCAGAATGACGCCGCTAGAGAGCAGGCCCCACCCGCGGTTTTCAATTATGTTTTGCAATATCTTTCAGCATTTATTGTCATTCGTCGTGGCAGAAAGTCTATCAGAAGAATACCCTTTCGGTCAGAAAAAAACATGGCCATGATTTTTCTTGTTGAAGGTCCTTGCTTGAATTTTCTTGGTTTCGTTGGGGAATTTTGAATGATGCCATTCACTGTATTGACGTTTCTTCCCAGGAGTATAGTATAGTATACAACCCACGTCTCATCACCGGTCACAATGTGACTTAAGAACTCATCGCCATCTCTGTGATAGCGCTCCAAAAAGGATAAAGAATATGCCATACGCTGTGCATTGTGTTCTTGTGTCATCATTTTTGGCACCCAACTCGCACACATTTTTTTGTAATGCAGTTTGTCAGTAACAATGTTGTAAACTACTGATCTTTAAACTTAAGGAAATTTCTAAATAAGTTTGTCAATAGTGATTTGCTGATTTTGGCGAATTTCGTCATCAACTTTCTGTGCCAACGCTTCATTGATGACAGTAGGCTGTCCAGGTCGTTCTTCGTCGTGAACACTTGTCCTTCCTTCATTAAAACGCCTACACCATTTTCGCACATTTCCATCATTCATAACACCCTCACCGTAAACTTCAAGAAGCTGTCGGGGAATTTCAGCAGGACATTTACTCATTTTTTTTAGTAAGAGCTGACCTTGAATGGACGTCACGTGACCGGAGGTTCGGGCACGATGCGCAATCGGTTTTTACTTTAAAAATGACCCTCATATTAGTTTAATTTGTATAAGTTGAGCAAAAATATGTTATATTTATTATTTAGTGCATAGGTTATTTTATTATTATTAATCTATGTAAATACTAATAAATGAAGTTTATATGATTACTGTATATTATTGAATCTGCCAGCTTGTTTATGTTAATTTTCTTTGTTCATTGTCATAATTTAGTTTCATAAAGTGATTTTGTAAAGATAGTTGTATTGGAATTGTTATTCTGTTGCAATCAAATAATAAACTACAATAAATAAAATAATAATGGGTTTATAATGGAATGTTTTTCAAGCCAATTAGTACCAACCATTCGGGTATTAAAACAGTGGTGTTCAATTCCAGCAAACCTAATCTGTCATCAATAAACAACAGACACTACTTTGAACATGAAGACACGCTTTATATACATCCAACTCAATAATGATATAAAGAGTTTTCATTCTACAAAAAAATAATGAAAAACTATCTATAATAGAAAGCCTTGGCCAGGTAGAAATTGACTCTTACTTATTTTTACAGTAAAAAAATGAATTTGGCTAAAATAAACATTTAATTCAATTGATGTGTTTATTATAGATTAAAATTAGAAGAAGAACACAGACAGAGAGAACAGGAAAGAGAACGAGAGCGGGAAAGAGAAAGACGGGAAAAAAGTAAAAAGAGCCCACGTGGTTCGCCTTCACATAGTCAACAAGAAACTTCAGGTATGCTAAAAATAAGAGTATTCAGTGTGCTCTTGTGTTTTTCAAACAAATTTTGTAGAATTTAAAATAATACCATTGACTATAGAAACAAATAGGCTGTCAAAGCCAAATGCAGTTGCATTAGATGTGCGCATGTGCTGCAATCTAATCGGGATTTGTTTCAAATAAGTACTAGTACAACTATTATGTGTAAATATTAGTCACTTCAGCGAGTTCTGGAGTTGGCCATGAAAAGATATAAAGAAAGGGAAACTGATGCCGCTACTTGTAGAAACATACCAGAAGTAATTTTATACAACAGGAAAACTTCTTCTTTCTTTTGTCAATGATAATACTAAAACTTAACTTATTCATATGCTATCTCTTCATTTAATCCTTTGTGAACAGTGCAACTTTTACCTGAATAAATACGGTTAAACACTAAATATCGGGCTGATTTCAGTCTATGTATTAACACTAACATCTTTAATTTACATGGATAGGCTTCCACGGTCGTCACTATCACTAACAAATTCTAGGTCTTCAGGATTCGACCGCGTCAATTGGCTATGTACAAACATTGCCGACGTTTCGGCCACATTGCAGTAGGCCATCCTCAGGGCGAGACGATCACAGTCACAGAATTTGACTGGCAGGTACGGGCCGGGCTCGTAGGTTATATACCCGCCTGGTGGTGGTGGGGGTGTTCTGGTAACTTCCATACCGTTCCAGTCCTTCTTGGCTCCGGCTGCTTCTGGAATGTTCTAGATTGTTTTTGATGCGTGGGGACTGCTGGCCTTCCGTTATGCATTGTACTTTTAATTTACTTAAAATTGGTTTCCACGTATTACTTAATTCTAATCCACTATCTTTATTAAAATTGTCAGTATGCTTTCTTATTTCTATAGCTTCTAAGATTTTTCTTTCGAAATAATTATCAGAATTTCCTAAAACGCTAACTTTGTCAAATTCTATTTCATGATTTGTTTTAAACGAGTGGTCGGCAATTGCATAATGTTCTATATCATTATTTTTAGTGCACCTGATGTGTTCTTTTATTCTAGTTGAGACCAATCTTCCAGTTTCCCCCACGTAGCACCTGCCACAGCTACATTTGATATGGTAAACACCAGAAGTTTGTAGCGGAAATTTCTCTTTCGTTGAACATAAAAATTGTTTTATTTTTGTAGGTGGTTTGAACACGGTTTTTATACTATGTTTATTTAAAACTCTGCTTATTTTTTCTGTAATTCCTTTGACATATGGTAAAATGGCGTAGTTTTTTCTTTCTTCTTGTTGTTGTTCTATGGGTGCTCTTAATTTTCCTTGTCTGTTAATAGCCTTGTTAATTTCAAACGTCCTGTATCCATTACATTTAAGAATTTTCAATAAATTCAAATTTTCTGCTTTGATATGTTCTGAGTCTGCAATGTGAAATGCGCGATTGGCTAAGGTATTTAGAACTGTCGTCTTCTGTAGAGGATGATGATGAGACTCCGCATTTAGATAAAGATCTGTGTGAGTTTTCTTTCTGTATACCGTGTGACCTAAGCTTCCATCCAGTTTCCTAATTACTAAAACATCGAGAAAAGGTAACTTCCTGTCTTCTTCAATTTCCATTGTAAACTGAATTTTAGGATTGATAGAATTTATGTATTGGTGAAATTGATCCAGAGCGTGTCTTCCATGAGGCCAAATAACAAATGTATCATCCACAAAACGTAAAAATAACTTGGGTTTTAGATCTGCAGAGTCCATAGCTTTACTTTCGAAGTTTTCCATGAATAGGTTAGCTACAACCGGTGATAGTGGTGACCCCATAGGTGTCCCTTCTATCTGTTCATAAAAGCTGCCATCAAAATAAAAATATGTAGAGCGAAGACACAATTCTGCAATTTTAGCTAAATCTTCTGGTAGCATAACCTACGAGCCCGGCCCGTACCTGCCAGTCAAATTCTGTGACTGTGATCGTCTCGCCCTGAGGATGGCCTACTGCAATGTGGCCGAAACGTCGGCAATGTTTGTACATAGCCAATTGACGCGGTCGAACCCCGAAGACCTAGAATTTGTTAGTGATCTTTAATTTAGTTCTTTAGATATTAAATAGTTCACGTCGCAGTTTCATAATTTTTTTCTTCAATGTGCTATCCAGTATCGTTTTTTTAAGGGTGGACCTTTTAAAGTCGGATTTGGAGCACTGTGTTTTCCTTTAATTTGACGTACAACTCAACCTATGCTCTCGTTTAAGATTTACTTTTGACTCCTTGCTCCCTGATATGACAGAAATATGGTAGTTACTTCAAAAAAATAGATTTATAGGTGCAGTAATGATGTAACAAGTTGTATTGCTTTATCTTTAACCACTTATCTGCTACTCCCGAGATGGTGCTATGGTACAAAATAACATAGCAGTTAAAGGGTTAATCATTCAGAAATTATTCTTTGGTCTCTACTCACCTGAAGAAAGTGCCAGAGGTGCAGAAAAATTGAGATTATATGATTCTTCTATATTTATTTACTACTACTCTGGTGTTGTTAGTAGACTTGTCTTTTAAGGTAAGTTTACTGATGTCCTATCTCTCCAATACATTAATTCCTGGCCTAGTGCCCTTTAACCTAATCTAAAATCAGAAATTATTAAGCCAGTGCGGGAGAGTTATGTATAGTGTAGATTGCTAATGAACTTACTAAATCAGTGTCCCATATTACTTACTGAATCTAATCTTGGTAGATATAAGTTTTTTTCTGATGACTTATTATAGAGCTGTTTAGCTACCTTAACCTTTTTGTTTTTAAGCATTTCGAACTCTATGTGGAACAAAATATCTCAACTTGTGTTTCTAAATATGTTTACATTATTTCCAACATTCATATTTTTCTTTTAATTGTTGTAGTTTTTTGCATGTATAAAAATGGTCAATATGAAATATTTTTCTCTATGGACCATAATAGACTCAAATATTCATTTACTAAAGGGAAAAATAAGATTTATGTTAATAACTAAAACAGAACTAAAGTTACAGGGTTAGTCTTGACAATACATTTTGTGGCTGCAAATAAATCATAGTGCAACATAGATTTGTAGGCACCTGGATTATGTATAAAAACAATACCACTGTTCAAGTAAGGATGGGTGGGTCAATACCAGTGTTCATGTATAGGTGGGCAGTTGGGTTAAGGATGGGAAAAGTCTAAGAAATCGTAAACAAAGTGATGATCGGTCAGTGCCTAAGACAGATGACTTTGTTTCAGCTAGGAAGGCGCCAGTAGCAGTGCCTCCCTCAGACTGTCCTGTTCAATCAAGAGCGATACCTCACTTTGTCCGCCCGTTTGAAGACCCTTTTGTTCGGTTTGTCAAGAAACCCTCCCCGCCTTCATTGTTCTCACCACAGCAACCACTAGTCGAACAACAGTTACCAGTATACCCGCCTGCCACATCCTTGAGGTTGGCTGACACCACAGTTCCTGTTAGACCTTCATTATCTGTACCACAAGACTTTACTATGAACCATCATTCCTCTTCAAAACCACCCAGATTAAAATCTCCTGTCAGTGATAACAGACAGCCTGTAAACCACTCAAAAGTTTTGGATGTGATTAATCTTGTACCTGCACTGGTCAAGGAATTGGATTCAGATCAGTCATCTAGTTCTCCAATGCTTGTGGTTCCAGATCCAGTCAAAATGCTTTCTTGTAATCGCTATTCTGCTGTAAGTATTCAACTTATTGTACTTAGTACAGTAAGTTATTGTTAATTATGATGGTTAGATTAATTTTACAACATCTTTAATTAGGTTCTGACTTGGACTAGAAAATCCTATTGAATTAGTCTTTCTAAATTTAAAAGACATTATTTACCTTGAGATTTACAGGGGATCAAAGTTAATGCTGAGTCTGATGAAACTCGAATTACTAGAAATTTTGATCTGGAACTAACTTAAATAACTTTGTGTTAAATAATTGTTCACAAACCATTGTGAACATGTTTTGAAATCTTTAAATCTTGTGGTCCGCTCTTAATGTAGATTTTGTGCGGATGGAATCATAAGTTATAGTTTAGAATATGCTGTAACGAGCGATGATTTAGTCCTAAAGCACCCCACGAGGTAGAGCAATTCATCATGCTTTTTATGGAGTAACTGCTGTACTTTTTACAATCCCTGCAGCCCAAAAGGCAGTGACCCTCACAATGTTGATCTGTGATCAGGACTTGGTGGATCACGTGCCTCATTAAAAGCATTTGTATGGCTGTTAACTTTGACATTACACTTAACTGATGAATAAATCGCTCAAAATGAGGTGGTCAACAGAAAAAGGGCTCATATATCTAAGTGCCCTTTTTACGCAGAACGCTTGTTTGTCTTTGCCATATTGTTGACTGTAAGTGGTGAAGGTTTCGTAAGGAAATTTTAAGAAATAAAGTTTGCAGGCAAGTTTTAATGGAAGCCTGAAGCTAACAATTTGCACCAGGTGAATCGGACAAATGCACTCTGCTGTTATTTTGTACTCTCAATGTTTACTGTTATTGTTTTATACAGGGTGTCCCTGAAATAAAGTGCGAAGCTTCAGGAAATGGTTATATAGGTCAAAATAAAGAGAAAATCAACAATATTTTTTTCCAAATACACTTCGTTTACCAGATTTCCGCTATTTTGTTTTTTGTTTTTTTTCACAAAAGAATTTTTAACTCCAAGTTGGCTCAACCGATCGTAATAAAACTCGCTATGCTTTTTTAGTATAATAGAGACCTAATCTAAGAAAAAAATTATCTTGATCCAATTTAAAATTTCAAAATGGCGGCCATTTCAAAATTTTAAATGGAAATTGTGGAAAAAATGGCAAAAATACAAAAAAAATATTTTTTTTATATTTGTATTACTAATCTGTCAGTATCAAAAACGATAGAATCGGACAAAAAATAACCAAGAGACATTGACATTTATGTTAGAGGCAGAAAAAAAAGGCAATTACAAATAGCTTTTTTTTCTGCCTCTCAACACACATGTCAATGTGTCTCGATTATTTTTTGTTAGATTCTAACTATTTTGATACTGAAAGACTGTTAATAAAATTATCTAAAAAAAAAGTATTAAGCATTTTTTGCTGTTTTTCCCGCAATTTCCGTTAAAAAATAAAAATGGCCGCCAGTTTGATATCTTGAATTTGACCAAGTTGATTTTTTTTCTTAGCTTAGGTCTCTATTATACTAAAAAGCTTAGCAAGTTTCATTAAGATCGGTTGAGGCAACTTGGAGATAACAATTCTTTTGTGATAAAAGCAAAATGGTGGATGTATGGTAAACAAAGCATTTTTGGATTAAAATAATTCTTGATTTTTCTCATTATTTTGTCCTATATAACCATTTCCCAAACTATGGCACTTTATTTCTGGGACACCTTGTATTTAATAAAATATTATTATTAGTACAGATACTACTTAAATTAAGTAAAATTATGTAATAAATTTATAACAAAGTTATTTACAGTGAATTTAATTTTCACTATATTTATAGTCTAAAATATATAAACACCCAATGTTATTACTTTGTGTATTTCAAAGGTTTTCACTTAACTTATCTTAATGATTACAGACACACACGCATTCTCTTTTATATTTATAGATCAAACAATAAATCCACTGAATCAATCAAACTTGCCTTAAGAGAAATCTACGATCCTCAGGACTATGCTATCAGTCCTCAGTATTATAAACAAAATTATTTACATTTTGTACATTACATATAAAACCAAAGCTGTTAACACTTAATACACATCAGTATTTACATTTGAACAGGTGTTCAATTTTTTGGTTAATTTAAATTTTCCCACTTTTTATAGCTGAAAAACGTACTGTGAGGGCTTCCCATGCCCTTCAGAGTATAAATATTTAAAAATCGAAGATCTTATTGTACAACTCCAAATTAGGGCTAATTTTTTGACATCATTCAATCATTAAAATTAATTATGAAATAAGGGGGGAGTTGTGTTGACAAAAAAATGCTTTACATATTATGTATAAAAGTATTTGAAATCAATTATTAGTCTAGAAATCAATCAAAAAAGTCAAAGGACTTTTCATATTTTTTGACAGAAGAAGACGTTAAATTTATTGAAAACAATAGATATGTAAAATATCAAAGCAATATATGCCTACAGTAGCCACGGAATATCTTGAGCTGTCAAAACCGTTACTTTTCAATGCTTGGTGGTTAGCAGAGTGGAAGGGTACGGCATACGCACGTGTGCCTTTGTACTAACCTGACATAGACATTGACTACCTCTGCTGATCAGCTGATTGGAGAGTGGAGTGTCGCTGCCTTCTTTTTGTATCGAAAACGTTGTGTTATTGCAAATATTAGTGCATGTTTTGTTTATAACAATTATTAGCTGTTATATATTTAATAACTTAGCCACGTATGTTCTAATTTAAGTATTAATTTAATTCAAACAGCTGTATATCTGTAAAGAGATTCAATTGAATATTGTTCAGAAAGTCATTCACGAGTATGAGTTTCTTATTATAAAATTAAATTAAGGGCTGCATACAATCAAAACTTGTACATTACTTGTTTACTAACATAACCTACATTCTAAAAATTCACTAGTGTTTTATTATTTGGTATTCCATATGATTTTATTTTTCTCATTAAAGTTTAGATAAAAATAATAATGGCCTATAATCGTAACATGATAACACATTATAATACCAAGTAATATGATTGTAAATAAATATGAGTATCAGTGAGTAATCATATGAGAGCTGTGTTATGAAAAAGGTAACTTGCGGGCGTGGGGAGTTGATGTTAACAGCAATTTTAGTAGCACGCTAAATGCTGTTTATTGGTGGAGATCCCCCTCCCTCCGACACTGACTGTGACGTAAACCACAGCTCAAGATATCCCGTGGCTATTATTAACAGGTCTATTATCTTTGATATGTAAGCTAATAAAGTGTATAGACACTAAACTTTAAATCATTTCTTTTATTTTCTGCTTAAGTTCAATGTTAAGTGTTTAGAACACAATAGTTTCATTATTATATTTATAGTGATATATTGCAATAGCAGCGCTCGATAGTATCATTTATTAATGAAAAAAATTACTTATGATACAAAAGTACACTAAAACCAGAGTAGTAGTAACATACACAAAAGAATCACATAATCTGACAAATTTTCAGTACCACTGGCACTTTCTTCAGGTGAGTGGAGAGAGAGACTTCTACTCACTTGAAGAAAGTGCCAGTGGTACTGAAAGTTCGTGTGATTATGTGATTCTTTTTTGTATGTTACTACTACTCTGGTGTTTGCTGATGTCCTATCTCTCCAATATACTAATTCCTGGCCTAGTGCCTTTTAACCTAACCTAAAATTATGATACAAAAGGAAACTTTAAATTAAATTTCTCAAAACACATCCTATGCTTAAATGTGCCCTTCTTCCGTAGACCACCTCAATTTAGCTAGTTAAATGACCATTTTTCTTAATGATAATGTACAGAAACATAATAATTTTGTTACTGAGTGTTGAGTGGTTTTTTTCTAGTATGACTTATTAGTAATATTACTGAAATACTACAAAAAAATGGATTTCAGGAGTAGTTTCTTTGTCTGTAACAAATAACAGGTAAAAAAATAATAACAACGGGTTTAGTTAATTGTGTTTGAAAAATCATGTAAAAACTAGGAGACACCCCTGCACGCTTTGTGTGCCAACCCCACCACTTGGCACTAGACACCTCGGCCTCGGCATGTGACTTTTGACTACAAATAATAGTAGGTTAACCATATAAAGTAAAATCACAATATTAAATTTATTTACATTATTTCACTCACACTACTTGCGTTGATACCTATTTATTAGTATAGGGTTACTTAGCCTATTTCAAACGTGTTTATTTCATTTGTGTTTGTTTAACAACTAAATTGAGGGGCTGTTTGTACCCCTTAGGAATGGTATTTCGAAAAATTCTTTCTTAATGGGTCCTTTCGATACTAAAGCTAACTTCCTTTAAAATTTCGTGTAAATCCTTTTGGTGGTTTTTGAGAGTTTGTGATCAGTCAGTCAGTGAGTGAGTAGTATTTGGCTTTTATATATATATATAAAAGCCATATATATATATATATATATATATATAAAAGCAAAAAAAAAAATATATATATATATACTGAAATCAGCTTTGTTGTTGACTAATACAATAATTAAGTTTTATTTTTTTTAGTTTTATTTGAAATGTTAGTTTATTAATATTATAAATATTCAGAAATGGTTTTTGTTGTATAGAATAAGCAGTTGTATTATTTATTAATAGCAGCGGATGTTATGTGCATTTGTACAAAAGTAAAAACGTAGGATTGAATCTCACCGATCGCTTTGTTGTGCTTTCAATATGTCATAAACCCTTCGCTGTTGTGACTATTTGATCTCAAATGATAACATAAAGTAAACACAGATATGAATTTTTCACAAATTAGTTTCGGACAAAATATTGCTGATTGTGATCATGTATAAGATGGGTACAGCCTATTATAAGCTGTTCTTATTTCATTTGTGTTTCTTTAACAACTAAATTGAGGGCTGTTTGTACCGCCATAGAAATGGCTATTCGAAAGATTTTCTTAATGTGTTCCTGTACATTCTAAAGCTAACTTCCTTAAAATTTCGGTAAATCCATTTGTTCTTTTGAAGTTTTGTATCAGGTCGGTCAGATGTAGTATGAAATGCTTTAAAGAAAATTTTCATAATGTATAAAATATGAATTATAAAAGCGAATTTGGTTATTGTTTTTGTTGTATTAGAATAGCAGTTGATTATTTTTAAATAGTGCAGTAGCATATTTCAAAGTAATGTATGATTTATCTTACCGATGCATGTCAGTTTCTTTCAATAGTCAACCCTCTTTCGTGTTGACCATTTGAGCTCAAACCTGATAAATAGATCATAGACACAGAAAGTGGATTTTTCCACAAATAATGTGGACAAAATAATTTGTGTTGTATTGTATAAATGAACCCATGTATAAGTTATTACACACTCATCTGAGGTATAAATGACCGAACTATATAACCCAAACCCGGACATAAAAATCCAAATCATATCGTAATAACATTATATACAGTACAAACCCAATTTTCCGTCAGGGTTTGGAACCGTGGCTGTGGAGGATTAGAGAGTAGACGGATTATAGAGAATTTACCCACTCACACTTATATCACTGAAACTTATTATTAGTGCTTACGCATGTTAGATTTCAATGTTGTATAGTACATATTGATTTAAAAAAATGAGAATGAAAAGGTTAGAAAAAAAAAACATGCTACAGAATGCTATTACAGAAAGCCTACTGTACGCTTTTATTACAGTAGGCCTAGTTTTAATGTAAAACATAAGCTTGTACATTAATGAGCACAAAAATTAGTTATCAACATTCTTAAAATTAAACTGCAGTACAGTGTAACATGTAAGTGGGCTAGACCGCTGGAGGGGGTATTTTTGTCTTCTTGACGGATGAGTCGTACGGCAACTGTCACATCGTGGCTCAACGAACCCAGACACTGACGGATAACAGAACCTGGAGGAAAATAGAGTGACGGACAATCGGGTTTTCACTACATTTATATTAGTTTTCATTCCATAACAATTATGTACAATTAATAATTTGTTGAGTTAATTTTTAATTAGTATTAACAAGAAAAGAGATAAAAACAGCAAACTTATGTATGGTTGAGAAAGAGGTATTTTTTACGCTTTAGATTGAAGAGAGAGTATAAAGTAACACTGTCAGTTAACTCCCTCTTACACCACTTTTGTATATCATTGTTTCACCATGAGGTTTTATCGTTCCTTATGTTAATTGTTTACTAATATCTCCTGGTACACAACCTCAACTTGAACTTAATAATTTTATAGAAAATCAAGAGCCGCCTGGACAGTCCTGTGATATCTGAACAGCTGGAAGACCTATCTCCTCGTCTTGTACTCACTAAAGGCCCACCAGACAAACTGGATGCTTCACCTCGCAAACTACGCTTCCTTGCTACCTTTGGTCTCACTACACTTACTGCCAGAAATGGTAGGTTGAGACTCAGCTCCAAGCTAAACATAGGCAACCTTTATTGTCAGTGTTGTTTAATACTAGCTGTATTCACCCGCTTTGCCGGTCATAATTGATATATAATTATAATGTGCAGCAAGCTTTCAGTTTACAATGTATCCAATTTAGAACAGCTGGTGTTAATTTTAATTTACTACTGTACTCGATTATTTTTAATTTTAAAAGTTAGTCTATCACAATTTTATTCAATTTTTTTTTTTTTATTTAACAGCTGTTAATCAAATTTAAATCAATCAATATAGCTCCATAAGAATACCATAGTAATTTTGTGGGCCAGTGGGATGAAGTACCTAGGTTAGAGAGGAGAATCCTTTCTTAGTGAGCCTCTAGGGGTCAAGAGAAACCTATATACAAAATTTCAAGTCAATTGGACGTATAGTTTTGGAGAAATAGTTATGATTGGTAAATGGCTTCTATATGTACAGGGTGTAACTGTGAAATACTTGGACAAACTTCAGGAGGTTGTCCCTGGGGTCAAAACAAACCAAAAAGTTCATATAAACATATGTCCTAATATGCATCGTTTTCTGTCCGTCTGTGCTTTTTTACATTATAACTTTTTTCTCAGCAACCATTAAAGGTAGTATGTTTAAATTTGGCACATATGCAGTACTAGTGATTTTCTATTACAGGAAAAAATTTGTCTGAAAATTTCAAAATGGCAGCTAGTTTAAAACTTTGACGTTAAAGTCCATAAAAACTATACACTCTATAAAAAAAACAGAAAAATGATAAATTGTTGTAAATTTAATTATAAAGAAATACATAAATTTGTTGTAATTTCTTTAACCTAGTTATACTTGAAGTTTTGTTCTTCAAGTGTAACTAGATAAAAGGAAATACCACAAATTACGTATTTCTTGTTTGTTTTCAATAAATAAGGTATCGTTAGTTTTATACTCACATTTACTACAATTTTTCACTTTTGTGTTATTTTTATACAGGGTTTAGTTATTTTGGAATTAAACATCAAAGTTTTAAATTAGCCACCATTTTGAAATTTTCCAACAAATTTTCTTTTAAGTTCTGTAATGGAAAACCCAACACTCTACCTTTAATAGTTACTAAGAAAAAAATTGTAGTGTAAAAAGCACAGACGGACAGAAAACGGGGCATATGTAATTTGTTATTGTTGGCCCCAGGAACAACATTCTGAAGTTTGTCCAAGTATTTCAGTTACACCCTGTATATAGATTAATTGCTGTTGTTCCTTCTTAGCAAAAGAAAAAATTAAAAAATAGTGTGTATATATATATATATATATATATATATATATATATATATATACATATACACACATATTGGGTAGGGATGGTTAATTCAAATTCCAGAATATCACTTCTCAATTCACACTATGTATGTATATCATAAAAAGGGTTAAATGTTATGATCTCTCTTGAAACATTTAATTGATAAATTACTTAGTAGGGTTGTATTACATTTTATGATCAAATCCAATAGAGATATGTATACATCTAATCTACATAATTAATTTTAATACATACTAGCTGAACCCGGCGGACGTTGTCTCGCCTTTCATTTTTCATTGACATACCAAAATTATTTATTTTCAAGTTTCACCACATGTTTTAATTACCGAGGAATAAAGGTTAACACCAAATACAGATCACCTGATCAAGTAAAAGTAGTGTGTGCTACACTCTCAAGGTGAAATGTAGAACTACAATAAATCAAAACATATACAGTACTGTTGTTGTGAGAACTTCAATCTGCTTATGGCATGTGAAACTACATTAAACCACACATCATATGTTTTTTGTAAACAATTCAGATTCTCCATTTGAATAACATGGGATCTTAAGGAGCCCGTGGGGCGGGACCCTGTGGACGGATCTGCATCAAACTTCACAGAAACCATCTCGGGAGTATACAGGACAGCATCCTAAAGTTTCATGGCGATCGGTTGGATGATTTGGCAGCGCATAAACTTCAAACATATATATATACAAATATCCTCTTTTATAAATATAGATTTGCATTTAACAAGTGATACTATTATTTTCAAATTAGATTTATACTGAGAAATCGACTCCCAAATCCAAGTATAAAACTGCAGTTTTTATGTGCCTATATTTATTGACAAACTCAATCATATTTATGACATTTGTATGAAGAATTATATAATTTTTAATGAAATCAACTACACATGTTTTCTTAACCCTTCAATGGTGACATGGATTATGCATAAGATTATTTTTGGCATAGTTACCAAGTGTAGAATATTTTCAATATATATATTAAGTAGGACTTAGAAACAACAAAACTGCATAGTATTTTTGCTTATAGTTATTTTTTAATTAACTCTCAGCATATTACTGTAGTTTTACATAATTGTTAACTAAAATTTATATATATAACAAAATTTAATGAATTGTTTATTTTTTATTTATCTGTTTGATAAATGAATGGTAAACAAATATGTATGTATGTTACCATATCTTATATATTAAAACAATCGGGTCATTTAGTTCACTCACTTTCTAAACTTATTACTTGACCGATTTTGATTACTTTTTTTCTTCAAAAGATAATTTTGATTTTTAATTTGTAAAGGAGCTAGATTTTTGAAATTCCCATGAGTTCTTGCCCTACATGCCGTCAAAGTTGCAATGTTATTCTTATGTAGATTAATTTTAATTTACCAGCTGGCAGTATAAACAAATGTTAAATGGTTTAAATAATGTGTTAGGTTAAAAATAAAGAGCAGCACAGTAAAACATCAAGTTAAATTATAAAAGAACGAATATATGTATATCTGTGTGTATGTTAGTTATCATCACCGTTAGTTAAATAAAATGAAAAAATTCAAATATACTTAATAATAAATAACATTGGTTGTATATAATGTAGCCTTATTAAAGCTACTATTTATTTTTGATATGTTGAACAAACTTAAATGAGAGATTAACCTCTTAACGACCACGCTCGCATATATGCGAGCGACGTAATGTCCCGCCCGTGGGCCACGCTCGCATATACGCGAGCGCGTGTATAGGGATCGTATTGCCGGGTGCTGCGGTGTCATAGACGATCGTATTACTTCGTTTTTGGTACGAAAGTATTCGGGAAACTTCGGCCTTTCTCGTAGTGTATTTTGTTTTTGACTCCGGGTGATTACATCTCTGCGTGCATTTAATTTCTAAGTCGCGCCAGCTGACACGAATTCTGTTGTGCTGTTTGCCGCCAATGCGTTGTAGCTGAATGTAAACAAAGTGAAATGGCGAAACGTAAACTGTGTGTTGATGAAATCCACGAGTATTTTAGTCGTGATGACTTAAGTCTATCTGATAATGGTGAAAGTGATTTTATTTCAGACATTTCTTCTTCAAAAGTGAACAATTCAATAAATGAAGTAAATGAAAACGTTATTCCAGGCCCGTCTGGAGATGGACCTACAACTGTTTCAGAGGGCATGTCCGATATATTAGATGAAGGTAGAAGTATAAATAACAGAAATGTAACTTTTAGGCCTATTGGAAGGTTTGATCAAACCAATGACATACTTAGGCCTACATTGTGCCAAGCTTCCAAAACAAAAGAAAAAATTGTATTCCCCTGGAAACATGATAAATAATGGTTGAATACCACACCCTTCATCAATTTTAGAGTAAGTTTATCAAATAAAATTAGATTTTTAGTAATTATAATGTTTCATAACATTATAAACAACCATTTTATAAGTACTCTTACTGTATGTTAATTTTAAAAATAAATAAGTTTTTATTGTTTTATTGTATTTTATTGCTTTATTACCTAAATAAGTACCTAAAAAGTAAACTTTATTTTTATAAAATATGGTAACTTTCACTCTTTAAAACAGTGGTTCTCAACCTGGGGGGCGCGCCCCCCTGGGGGGGCGTGAGAGAATTTCAGGGGAGGCGTGAGGGTACAAAGAAAAAAAATTAAAAAATATATATTTTGTTAAAAAACTAAAACTTTCAAAACCATCAAATAAACTTTCGTATTTAAATATATCTGGATTTTTATTTTGCATCCCAGCTTTTGCTAACGTAGAGTTAGAATCGTCAGTTTCATAATTTCACTGTTCTAACTTGAACCAACCAATTATTGACTGGAGGGGAGGCGTGAGCTATCTTCAGTGTTCAAAGCCAGTGCTAAAAGGCTGAGAACCGCTGCTTTAAAACATTAAAATTTAAAAGTTTCAAATAAAATGCTTTATTTATTTATTCAATGCTTAAATATAAACATATGTTTGAATACCTATTTTTCCTTAAAAAACCTGGTCTGGTCTGGTGGACAGCTGATAAAAAAACTCAGCTGTTAAAGGGTTAAAATAAAACTTCTTCAATGATAAAAATTTTTCTTTATTTATCTTCTTATAAATTACTTCAACAAATAAAAATTGGGTTCTTCTACAAATAATGATAAAAAACGAAAATAAAAATCTCTTCTTTTATTGACTCAATGGAACATAAATAAATTAAAACAACTCTTCCAAAATAATAAATTAAATATCTTCAGACCAGAACCTTTTTTTTATTTATTTGACTCTTTTAATAAATTTCTTTAAACTATTAAATCAAAAATTCAAAATTGTAATAAATTTTATAAATTCTTTAAAATTGTATAGATTGCTTTAAAATTTCTTTAAATTCAAAATTGCTTTAAAATTTTTTTAAAATTCTTTAAATTGTAAATTCTTTAAATTGCCTCCGGGAGATGTAACTGTCCTGGAGGTTTCAAATCCAAAAGTGACCACAACAAAGCTCGACCGGCATTCAATCACTCACTCACATGCAAACTAAGAAAAATTGCCGCAACGATAAAAGTAACACCGAAACGGTAAAGTCGCCGTGTTCTCGAAAAAGGATCGTACGTGGTCACACTCAGGAAGATATCGTCAAACTCCAGGAACGCTCGCAACCCTTCCACCAACGGACTTACCCCCACTTGACTCTAGAAGCTAAACCAACCAATTAGAACCCTCTAAACCAGGACATCTGAACAGGTAAAGCTCACCAAACATGTCGCATGAAATTGACAGGAAATTAACAGACGTGAAAATACTGGTTATTTAGCTAATTTATATGGGAAAAAACTACTTTTTTATTTGAAAGGGGAAGATTCTGACTTTTTCTCAAAACTTGGAGAATTTATATCGAAAACTTTTGGAAAACAAACCAAACTCCTAAACCTCTCAGTTCTTACAATATTTAACATTTTCTAAATACAATTTTCTAATTTAATTATAATGAAACAATTAACAATTGTTACAATAATTATTATACTATAAGTAGAGTGCAATGAGTGAACTACCGTAAATGAATTTCAATAATATGATTTTACTTAATACAGTTTAACCACTATTATTTGGTGTCAACAGCCGAGGGCCGAGGTGTCACGAACACAGCGAGTGACAGTGTTTGCATACATTTTTATTATTACATATACATATATACACCAAGGAATTTTAATAGATGAGGATTCTTTAAAAAATTTTTACCCATATCATTTACATTACTATGTAACTGATTATGTAATTTATTAGTTACAGTTTATCCAAAATAAAATAATTATTCTTGAAAAATAAAAAAGATTCTTGGAACATTATAATGTCACAATACTTGGTCCTCTTAATACTGATATGGTGACCGTTCAATGATTGCCATCGACTTACAAGTATTTAACATTTCTAGTAGACTGTGTTATGTTCCTTCATTTAGATGATACAGTAGAGTCCCGATAATCCGAAATAATTGGGACTGAACCCATTTCGGATTACCGAATTTTTCGGATTAAACAAATTTTCTTAAAACGCTTTTTTGATAAAATATAGCATAAATAATATACCTAACTTTAAGTACAGTACTTAAGTTTTGAAAACAATAATAGCCTATGATTATAAAAAGGAGAATGAACCCTGTAACAGAAGAATACATTCAACTGAGACGTAAGATCAAACACCGTTGTCCGTTATTCATTGACAGTTAAATACTTGAAATAATATTTTCTTGTATATTTTAAATATAAAGTAGGAATTCTTACAGTAACTGCATTTTAAGTTTTGCAAAATCTTGTCAATTTCTGTTTCGAATTATGCAGATTTTTGGATTACCGAAGTTCGGATTAGCGGGACCCTACTGTATTAAAGAAATTTTGTCTTTTTGAGATTTTGGTTATTACAATTGGGAATCTGTATCAGAATTTATAAAATTTGGTATCGACAGATTCCTAATTTTAAATGTTCTTAGTTTTCCAGATGTTCCTTATGCTCTTGACATTTTTTTGGATTTTTCAACCTTTTCTAATAAATCCCATCTCATACATATGGATAATCAATTACTAATTTTCTGCCTCTGAATAATATAGTACAATTTTTCAATTTTATGGTTCTATTTCATGATGTATATGTTACTTCCAAGATTTTCCTTACAGGTTATTTTGTTCTTGCATATTTTTATCTTAATTTGAAAAGTTCATTTTCATTTCTCCACTTTTTATTTTCAGTAATGTCTTCTTGCTACTGAATCTGTTAGGTTAAACTGTAAGTATTAAAACACTGCACTCAAGTTTTATCGATTCATGTTTTGTTGAAGAGATGGAACTGAACAAATTGGAGAGATGTCGTTCACTACCGAGTATGGTGGTTGAGGGGGAAGCAGAGGCAGCTACAGCTCAGTCTCCACTCAACCTGCCACTTCCTCGCCGCTCTCCTCGTTCCCTCTCTCATTGCGACAGCAAGCTCAGTTTTATGTCTGCACTCAAGCTCAACCCGCTCTCTGGCAAAGAGAGAAAAGGTAACATTTAATATCTGCTCTTGAATAATTATTAGTTTAGAACAAGTTTTGTATGTTTTCTTCTCTTAATTTTTACCTTGGTGATGGAAAACTCAAATAATCTTGTTATTTGTAGTTTTTTTTTTTTATATATCAAATTCATAGTCTCCTTTTTCAACTTCATGTTAGGTCTCAGTACACCAACTTTTTCAATGCAACTCTATCTTAATGAAATTTCTCTTTAACTACCTCACTTTATATATTTGTCTCTTACCTTTTTTCAACTTCTGCCATCTTTATATCTATTCTTTTCCAGCCTTAATTGCATTCATTTGTGTTATTTGTCCAATATTCAATTTTTATCATGTGTAATCTACGCTTATGAAGTGACATTTTAGTTGTTTTTTATATTTTCATTCATATAACTAACATCAGTGTAAGCTTGCAACAAATGCGGAAAATGGACTCTGTGAACAAGCCTGAATTTGGCATACAGTAGAGCGCCGATTATCCGAACGTCGGTCATCCGAACCGTCGGTTATCCGAACGCCCTAATATGTATGTACTGTAATTCATATTTTGAACGTGATTCTCAAGTACGTAATTCAAATTCGCGCACCAACCAAAACTCCCGCTGCGCCGGTGTCGTTCACTGTATGCAGCGCTTAAATACGTCTACGGCCTACGTGACTCGGCGCTCGTAGTATAGTCACTAGTCAGTGGCTTGTGAGCTTTTGCCGGGAACGGATCGTAGTGCTGTTGTGCTGTTTGTTGTGACGTTTGGTTCGAGACAGTTCTGTTGCAATGTCTTCAAAAAGGAAACGCGTTGTTCTAAGTGTGTCGGATAAACTTACTATAATAATGCGATTGAAAAGTGGTTCTAGTGGAGCAAGTTTAGCTCAAGAATACGGTGTTGGTAAAGCAACAATTTCAGAAATAAAAAAGAAGAGCGATTCTATCTTGAAATTTGCGTGTGCTTGACACGCGATGGAAGCTTGAACAGAAAAACAATGAAAACTGCCAAAAACCAAGATTTTGACACAGCAGTTTATACATGGTTCATGCAGGTACGTGGTCAAGGACAGCCTATAAGTGGCCCTTTGATATGCGAAAAAGCGCTTGAAATGAACAATAAGCTCGGTGGTGATGCTGATTTTAAAGCTTCTACTGGGTGGCAGAAGCGTTTTAAATCCCGCCATGGAATACGAGAAATAGATATTCAAGGGGAAAAATTGTCTGCTGATGTTGCAGCAGCTGAAAGTTTTATAATTTCATTTAAAAATTTGATAGAAAAAGAGGCTTTTAACCCTGACAATGTGTATAACGCCGATGAAACTGGCCTTTACTGGAAAAAGATGCCGACGAAATCTCTAGTTTCTAAAAATGAAATGTCAGCACCTGGATTCAAAGCTAGCAAATCCCGCATAACTGCAATGGTGTGCGCAAATATAACGGGAAGCCATAAGCTTCCATTGCTTATTATAGGGAAGTCCAAAAATCCACGTTGTTTCAAGGGAATAAAGACTTTGCCTGTCACTTAAAAAAATCAAACCAATTCATGGATGTCTTCTGATATTTTTGTTGAATGGTATGAAAAAGTATTCATCCCAGAGGTAAAAAAAAAACAGCGTGAAACTGGAGACCAAGGAAATGTGCTTTTATTGATTGACAATGCTACATGTCATCCCTCAACTCTTTCTCTTGAAAGAGAAAATGGAAAATTTAAGGTAATTTTTTTGCCTCCCAACGTTACATCCAATGGACCAGGAAGTTATAGAGTCGTTCAAATGTTTCTACCGTAAGGCATTATTGCGTATGGTTCTTATTGGCCAAGAAGAAGATAAACCTATCTTCCAACTCTACAAAGACATTAATCTGAAGGATGCTGTGTACATGGTAGCAGAAGCCTGGACTATTGTCAAAGAAACCACTCTGAGAAGAGCTTGGGGTAAGCTTTATAAAGCAGACGAGGCCAATGAACAGTTGGAGGAAAATCCATCTTCTAGTCAAGAGGTTCCAAACAGCCAGTTTGTTTCGGAGGTAGCTGAGCTTATAAACCAGTCACCTGGTTTTGAGGAATGTGACCAGGAAAACATTCATGAATGGCTAGAATGTGACGAGGATGACCCTGGATATGAGGTTCAAACAGATGATGAAATAATTGCCAGTGTTCAAAGGCTTAATGAGGATGACAACGAGGAGCCTGATGACGACGAAGATCACGTTGAAGAAAATAAAGGACCATCACATGAGGAGGATTTCCACTGCTTGGAGACGGCAATGAAGTGGTTGGAAAGACAAGATGAAAGTGATGCTCTCCAACTGCTCAATTTGAAACGCTTACGAGATTTAGCAGGGAAAAAAAGAGTGTCAGGGCTAAAGCAAAAACAAATTTTGGACTTTTTCTCTAAATAAAAAGTATGCATTGTACTGTATCTATGTATAATAAATTGTTCTTTAAAAGTTATATCCTTGCATTCTGATTGAATTCATAATAGAATTACATGAATAATTTTAGTTTGATAATTTTTTAGCCTTTTAACTACTAAGAATTTCGTTACATATATAATTTAAAAATGTTGTCTTTTCATGTTCGATTATCCGAATATTCAGTTATCCGAACACCTCTTGTCCCCAATTAGTTCGGATAATCAGCACTCTACTGTATTTCAACTTCTATAAAAGATAACATTACAAATGTTTATTTCTTGTACGACACAGCGAAGCACACTTTTTTCTAGTGTGACTGTTGGGGCCCCAAAAAGAGTCGCTCTGACTGCAGAGGTCCATGACTTTTACCTGAATCATGTTGTAGATGGCATGCTCAAAGGGGAAGGCAACTGGAACTGTGGGAACACACTTCGGGGAGAAAATGCAGATCTAGACTACTAATTTAGCTGTTTAGACTGTGCAATGTCCCAAAATAATGTGGTAAACAGTTCCATGCTAGTCTTAGTAGAAGATGGTTTTTTATAGTCAGTAGTACGGAAAACCGAGAATCCCATACCTGTATTATTTTTGGAGTTCATAAAAGAATTTAACCCCAAGTCCCCCCTCCCATAAAAAACCACTCAAATAACTTGATAATGATTCAGTATATTGGAGTGATAGGACATCAGCAAACTTACCTTAGAAGACAAGTTCACTAACACCAGAGTAGTAGTAACATACACAAAATAAACACATAAGCTCACAAATTTTCAATGCCACTGGCACTATCTTCAGGTGAGGAGAGATATATATATAGATAAGGATAGATAGATAGATAGAGAGAGGGGGGAGGGAGGGGGGAGAGACTCACCTGAATTTTAAATCAACGCTGAATTAATTGATAATGATTCAGCATTTTCAATGAAATAATCTGTTTCGGTTGAACGTAAACCATTATAAGACATTTTCACATAAACAGAGCCTTAACACAATCTCAAATCTGAGGTTAGTTTATTCATGTATTTTTGTTCTTTTGCTGCATCATAGCGGTCTCACCTAATCAAAAACTCAATGTAGGCCAATGGATTAGCGTAGTTATTACTTCCTCCTAAAAAAGGAATGAAATTAAACTCTTAAGTTGAATTGAATTGGTCATCTCAAACCATATATTATTAATTACTCTAAATTTTATTACTTGAGACAAGATTCTCATCTTGCATACTTTGTACCCTCCCCACAATAAAAATAATAATTTTAAATCATTCTTCAAGCCTGTTTCTTACTGGATATATAATTTAATGTTATAAGATGAAACAAACACTCCAGTAAATAGCTTTTTGTAATTTTAGAACTTAAGCCAAAGTTCTAAGATTTTTTTTTTAATTTTGTTAGGCCTAACAAAATTAAAAAACTTTACTAAAGTGTTTGTTTCATCTTATGATATTAAATAATTTTAAAACCATATTAAGATAATGTTATAAATTATCTTTATAACAATGAAAAAGAAGTTCAAAATGAAACATAAATCAATTGATATATCCAACACTGATTTCAATTTGGCGAAGTGGACCTGCTACTGAGACTAAGGGACACAACTGTGGCTCGATTAGTTGATCATGTGCAATGACCAGTTGGCGTGGTGAATCGCCTTATTATGAAATTTTATCATGGCTTAAGGTCCATAAGAGTATATGGTAATTTCTTTACAAAATAATTTAGAAATAGTTTTTTAATTAGCATAGTATGTGTTGGTATATATGCAGTACTTATTACAATATAAGCACAAAATGTACAAATATTATGGTGATCGATTTCGGTGAACCACACTCACCTTCCTTAGACCAGAGGTATTCACAAAAGAATGGAAAATGGTATTCAACAACTCAATCTATAGGCCTATGCTCATGTGACCCCATTGGCTGGAATCATCAAAATGGCGGTTGTTTTGATATTCTCTCTTCCCAAGCATTCATAATCCTACCCTTCTTACAAATTTTTAGAATATCTACATTTTCATCTGTTTTATTCAAACTGTGGTTATAATTCAAAAGGTGTTTAGCTACAGTAGATCTTTCAGATTTCTTATTTTTAAAAGCAGAGACATGGTTTTTATATCTTGCTAAAATTTATAGTCTGATCTATGTAAAACATATTACAATCATTAGAGTTAATCCTATATATTCCTGAATTACTGAATTTATCTTCTCTTTCAATATTTGGGTGTAAAATGTTGGACATAGTATTACAAGTCTTAAAAGCTACTGATAAATTGAATTTCTTAAATCTGTTGCCAACAGTCCATTGTAATGGAGGGATATATACTTCTTTTGTTCTTTATCAGATTTTTCTTATTTAAGTGTTGTTCATTTATCGCCTCGAACTTAATTTTTTTTTTTTATTCTACTTCCAATTTCATCAATGATTGATGCCTTGTATCCATTTGCAATAGCTATTAATTTTATTACATTTATTTCCTGTTTTCTATCTGCAACACTTAACGGTATTGAAAGCTAGCTGTTTTGTGAGACGAGGGATGGACAGAACTGTTATTTATTGTACAATTGGTTTGAGTAGGTTTCCTGAAAATTCTGTATGAAAGTTTGTTATGATCACGAATTATTTTTAGATCCAAAAAGTTAATTTCATTCATAGATTCAAGTTTGCTGGTAAATCTAAGCTTCTGTTGGTGACAATTAAGTACATTTAACATATTAACATTTATTTTCTGATTTCATTATGGCTATAAATCCAGTTAATGTCAAAGAATATTTTAAAATATTAATTGCGGAAATCTGAATTAATTTTTATGAAATTAAATCATAGTCAATACTCTTATAGTTTAGGCTGGTATGTAAATTTAGAAAGATGTTTGTGGTGGTTTTTCTCCAGTTTGCATGTTGGATAATAATCTCAATCTCAATAATGTTTTAGTACGTGAAACAATCTGGCAGGAGGTATTGGCTGAGAGAAGACGCAGGAAGTGTGTTACTCCTTTAGTACAATATTGCTATCAGCTGCGTGTAAATTCTCCTGACAACTCTCCCGTCCGGTGGCCTGGCATTGAAGGAGTGATTCAGGCCTACCAAGCCTATCAAACTGGTAAGAATATCTCATTGATGTTTTGATTTAATGATGTTTGTACTGGTTCATTTATTACAATTATCATGGCTATTATATTCCATAAATGATTGCTTGCTGTGTATTTGTAATTGTGATTATTAATTTTCATCAATTGGTATGAAACGTTTTGTAACTATTTAGTGTTACTCATCACAAATATTATTCAGAGCAGGGAAATATACACTTCCTTTCCCTCATAAAATACAAAACCATATTATATGACATAGTACTGTGCTGTATTATCACAGCATAACCATAATTATGAAAAGTCATTACTACTGGCTACTAATTGAGTTTCTCAGAATTACTAAGATCCAACGAGTTAATGTTATTGTGTGCAGAGTGTTCCCTTGAAGCAAGTGTCTTGAGTGAAGAGTGCCATAGACTGCAGACAGAGCTGAGTGAACGTAGGAATGCAGCCAAAGTTTTGGAGAAGCGACTGGAGGATCTGCGAGCCCAGCGAGTGGAGTTAGAGCAGGAAGGCCAAGACACACAACGGTCCATTGATGCTTTGATGGTAATTGTAAGAGCCCTCTCTCCCCGTGGCCACAGTAACGACTAACACCACGCCGATTTCTTCCAGTGCAATATAAGTTTCCGGTACACCTTCCAAATGGGTTACAAGCTGCGATTAGTTTTAAAAAGGTTTGTTTGTTTTAAGTGAAATGCAATATCAGAACTACAGATCAATTTAGTGTAGGCGGTTCAAGGTTAATTGTATGCTGACTTTCAGCTGTAATTATTTTAGTATAATCCAATTAATTGTTGTTTGTGTTTTTAACACAAAATCAATTAATTATATAACGAAAAACTAAATAAGTCACTAATTTTAGAGATGCCAACTGTGCTGGGACACCTATTTTGAAATCACATGATACCATTACTGGTTTAAAAATATTATTCAAAGCATAATCTTGACCGCCTAGTAAATATCTGGACATGACAATAGAAGTAACTTGACTTCAAAATAGGAAAAGCTGAATTGGATGATTTTATTTTATACTTAAATCAGGCCTAATACAGAGAATTTTGGAGGTATTGTGGCAAGTGAGTCACTCCTTTATAACTTGTTGGGACCAAGCCAGTCTGCCTTTATATTAGTTGTTTGATAATGTCTTGTTGCCTTACTGTAGCAATCCCCTTACATTTATTTATTTATTTATTTATTTTTTTTTAATGTAAAATGCACATTCACTTTATTTTTCTATTTTAAAGTTAATTTTTAGCCTATTTCTTTATAATAATAACTGCAGTTGAAGAGTTAAATACTAGATAGAATTATTTCTTTTCCCACTAAAAATAAGCAATTTATTTCAAATTAAGGATTTTGAAAAGTGAATACTAAATACAAGAATGTAACTATTAACCAGTACCTACCACAACCACAGAAAAGAAGCATAATGAATGAATTGGTAGTGGTAACTTAATAAAATACAAGATAGTAAAAGACAAAGCTTTATTATTTTTAAAAACTAATTAGTTTACTTGTTTTGTCAGCTGTATACTGATTTGTTAGTAGTAAAACAAATGTTTATCACTTGTTTTTCAACATCAGAGTCATATTTTCCTATTGGAACAACGAAGCGGCCATTGCTAAGGGGCTAAGGCAATGGCTTGCCACACAATCGGTCTGGGTTCAGTTCCCGATAGGACCTCTTAACAGTTTTCACTCTGCTGCTAACTTGACTTAGTTAACACTTGACAGTAGTATAAAAATGTCGGCTCATTGTAGTCCAAATCTTACGGATGCTGAAGTAATATAACAATTGCAACGTGATTTATCATATGCTGAATCAAGTAAAGATGAAGGTGGTAGTAATGATGAAATAATTCTTCCAATATTAGAAAATATCTAAGAAGGTGACAGTGTTATACAAGTAGGCCAAACTGTAAATAGTGGTGATGTTGATATATAATATTTGAACAATATCATACCATATTACAAAATAACTTTTTAGTTAACTCATCATACAAAATACATATTTAAGTGTTTTAATTCATTTTATAACATTTTAATTATTGCATAAACTTCACAAATACTGTACAGCTTCTTACTACCGAAAATACGTCATAATATTACGATCTGAGGGGGTAAACAAGTAAAAAATAATCAAGTAGAAAGGGTTAAATATGTTTAGTCACTTAATGATTTGGAAAAAATTACAAATATAATAGAGAACAATGTTGATGATGCAAAGGTTTCAATAGGTCGGTAGCGTAGTTGGTTCAATTTTTCAATGGGTCGGTAGCGTAGTTGGTTCAATTCCAGCTTTATGTGCTAAAGGTTGTCAGTTCGATCCCAATTAGAGTCAATACATTTTGAGAAGGATCAGCTGATAATCACCGGCTGTTCATTTGTCATTGGGCTATTAATTAATGACACTTTCTAAGGAATATTCGGCCTTAGTTTGTAACAATGAAAGACAAATTACTTTACGTTTACACATATAAATGTAATTAGGCTAATTACTTACAAATCTGGTAATCTATGTCTGCAATTAAGAACTAGACACAAGCCTGCTGCTGAACCTTTGACAATTCATCATATACAAAGATCACAATTCGCCGCGAAAGTAGTTTTTATCGTTTTATCTCGAGAAATAATTGTAATAGACCAAAATAGTATTCAAATTCGTATTCAGTGAAAAAAACATAACTTATTATAAAAGAATTATTAAATTGCCATTTAAATTAACAGAATATGTCAAAAATACTTCAAGTTGTGATATTGGTTTTTTCAAATTTTTTTGTAAAATACATGGTTTAAATCCTTAACTTGCGTTAAATTCGGGTGCCTAGTTTCTGTGGCCGTCACCACGGCGGGAAAATGGGTGAATTCGGTTTTTGTGGTTAATAGTTGTTGTATATAATGACGCGTAATGGCCGCTAATCGCGATTCGCCGTGATTTTCCATTTTATCTTGAGAAATAATTGTAATAGACCAAAATAGTTTTCTGATTCATATTCAGTACAAAAAACACATCAAAATAATAAATAGATGATTGAAATAAACGTTCTCTAAGAAAACATTTCAAACAAATTTAAATTATATAATTTAAGTCCTGTTGTTACGCTTAGAGTATTAATGTTACTAAAACAGGCAGGGACAGATGCAGAGCTGTTCAATATAGCCTAAACCATATCCATAGAAACATCACGAAAAAGTTCACTAAAATTATAAGAACAATTACTGTTGTCACTAGTATTTTTTAGTAAAAATGAGTTTTCTATATTTTCACTTTCATCACGAAACTCAGATAAAGTGCTGAAACAACCTGCACTGGATGACTTGTTTATTTCTTTTTTGCGTAATATACACGATCGCTCCGCCATTTCGTGTTGAGTTAATGACAGATGAGTTAATAAACAACATCAGAAATGTGTCTGTCCCAAATCTTAAGTGAAATCAAAAATACATATTAAGACAATGCCGAACTGTCTCGAAGATTACTGAAGTTGTTTTGTCATGACATTCCGTCTATAAATAAATGAATATTAGAGAAAATGGCGGGAACTCAACACGAACACCATCGCCGTAACACTGCGGCAACGGGATTCAATAAAGGTTAACAGAAAGTATTTTAAAATATTTGTAACTTATGGCCTTAATTTGTTCTAAATAACAGTAACCTTTCGGTAAGTTTTAATCTATTTATAACCAGGATATTACTTTTTAAACGTTTAACTCTATTATATAGTAGTTGATTTGAACTTCAATGGCCGGCCAACATTAGTACTACAAGAGTCAATTAAAATGTCAGGCGATAATATTATCGTCTGAGTGATATTATCACGAATTCTTAACTTAATATTGATTTTTATATTTTTATTTCGCCTGTGATGATTCAATAAATGCCTTTTTAAATCTTATACAACGTGACAAAACTTATTTTATTATTTTGCAAATTTCCTCAGTCTTCAACTTGATCATTACATGGAACGAGACCTGCAAATGCCGCCGATACCAGATATCAAATCGGCATTTTACTGTTGATTCTCGATACCGATACTGTCATCAAGAATTGGTGGTATCGAGAATCGACTATTAGTATCGACACATCCCTAATCCATACATTCAGGTACTATATGTGTATTATTATTTTTTTTTTTTAAGTACTTTTCAAAATCCTTGTTTAAAGTCTTTGATGTCTACTGGATTGTTTATTTTTTACCATTATAGATAAAATAACATTTATTATCCCCCACTACACTAAAACAGTTTTTATATTTTCCAAGTAGTAGTAAAATGCGTGTTTAATTCTTGAACTTAAATTTCTGTAGTATTTAAAATTAAATGCACCCTTGTAGTGTCAAAAAGGTGGCTCTCTTGACCAGGCTTAGAAGTATATCAGATCACTAACTAACCAAATAATCGTTTTGTTGTATATTCTTAAATTATAAGATAGCATACAGAATTCTTTGTAACAGTTGGATGATGAACTCAACATTTCATTCAGGCAGAGTTTAGTAGTATGTAGTAAATGCCTTTTCTTTTTAAGTGGTCAGTGATGTTAGATTTGCTCTGTGCACAACTTTCCATTGATAATATAACATTCAACCCAATCCTTTTGGTTCTTTTAGTTTTGTATTTAATTTTACTGTGATAAGCCATGTAGTTATTTAAGTTTTTTCAATTAGTTGTATTTTGAAAAGTAGGTCTTCCTAATTAAATTAGTCGCTTTTAATATTCTATGTGACATATTTTCACTTAAAACAAAACAAACCTATTTTACTTAATTCATAGTTGCAAGTAAACAACCTTTTTATACAGATGATTTCCTATATTTATAATTGTACTTAGTAAACTTAGTGACCATCCAAAACAGTATTCATAGTGAAATACAATTTTAACTCTTTGAGGACCAAATGGCAATAATCATCATTTCCAGTGTTTCTGAATAACCGATTGATGAAATTTCATCTTAGTCGGTTTTCATGATGTGAACAAAATTATAATATTTTATCATTTACGGGTTGATACTTATAAACTCTATTTTGATTGTGTGTGGTTACTTGTACATTTTAAAAATTCAATATAGACATTCATGAATATTTGTTACGGCTGATAACAAAAGTAAAAATTATTAGCTGTCAGTTGCTCGTAGTGTGCATATACTGGTTTCAGCGATTACCATCTGTTATATTATGAGCTTTTGCAGATCATTGTCCGCTTTATTTAAAAACAGGAAAAATAATTAATCTAAGAGTGAATAGACAATTTGAATCAACTTTTTTAGTAATCAATGTGTTACCAGAAAACTTATAAATTGCTAACTCTTTATTCTGAAATAAATTTTTGTTCTCAATTACTTGTTCATGCTGATTAATTGGAATGTATAAGTCTGGTTAGTTCTTTAAACTTAGCACCACAGAATAGTTATCTGCATGGATTTTATTGAAGCTGAAATATTTGTATTAGGCAACGTTAAGTTTTACATAATTGTAATTTTTCTTGTCTATGATGAATAATTGTTAAATGTTTTTACGATTTTTGTATTCAAGTAATTACATTTAGACACAAATAACATAGATAACAATGATCGAAATAGTTTTAGTTTACAAGCTATAGCTGGAAAAATAATTTCTTCATCTAACTCATTCAAAGTCCATATTCACCTATATCTTGACAGTCGGCGTCTTGCACTAAATATAAGTATTCCAATAAAAATGTGTCTTTGTTCACCAGTTTAAAACAAATATTCAGTTAAGAACTTTTTGTTTGAATTCAATATATTTTATTAAATTAGATTTTTTAAATAGACTTTTTTCCAACCTAAATATTGTGTGTTGCTCTTAATATATACATATATACACACACACACACACATATATATATATATTGTCCTCAAAGTGTTAAAAAGGAATTAGCTTAAACTATTCAGAATGCAACATTTTAAAAAACATCACTTGTGGAGTGTGAAAAATGGGTAATTCTTTGTGAACATTGTTTACTTACACAAATATTAGATAATATTTATTTTCATATTGATTTTACAATAGCCTACTTCATCAAAAATTCCAAATATATAACTTATACTGTCGACATTTTTAGTAAATAAATTGTGAGTTTTATAAAACCGAAACAAATAACCAACTTAATTATTTTCGTCTGGTTATAAGGAAGTGGACAGTACATCAGACACCATATTATAAGGAAGTGGACAGTACATCAGACACCATATTAATGTATTAATTAGCCTCTTGGCTTATTAATACATTAATAATTAATTAATATTAGGAAAAAAGTTTACTTTTGACTGACAAGGTTTTTATTTAGGAAAAGAATGTGCATTTTTTTATTATATAACAGGCACTGTAGTTACAGATATATCAACTTTATTTGTAGGTCTTAAACAGTTCATTATGCTAAATCCAAAATAATGTAAACAAATGGTCTGGGTGAAACACATGATTTTCATGTTTACTGAAACATAGGAAATTATTTTGTTTGGGGTGCTTTATATGTTTCAATGTTTCTAAATCACCAGAAACATTGATAGATCTGTTTTAATTGTAGAGATCATATTGACTCGTTTAAATCGACATATTTAAAAATGTGTGGTTTCAATAACAACATATAACTACTTATAAAACTTCAATATAAATTCAGTTATTTGTATCGCCTATTTAAACATTGATTTTTTTTAACTAGGAAATGTGTTTTAATTAAATGCCAGTTATGTGCTTTAAACTGTATCTATAACATTCTCAAAATAAATTTGATTTCAGTAATTGGTTTTAACGTTGTTTTTATTGATAATTTTTTTTTAATTTAATAATTTATTCTTTTTCTTAAGAAAAGAATGGAAGGTTCTACTTGCTTAACACTGAGTCAGTTTTAAAGTATTATATTTACTGAATCAATCAACTCAAGTTAAAACGTGTAATTCTGACCAAATAGCACACTAAAAATGTATAGCAACATTGGTTTAGGTTACTATATAAGGCATGTTATATAGTTTTATTTTTTTGTTTTCTCAAGAAAATAGGACCACGTAGTTATTGAGGACTTAGCTTGAATGTTAAAACTTGTATTATAAATTTGTAAATTTGTCAAGCTTAGGGTAAACATTTTTATAAAAATTACCTGGTAATTTAAACTAAAGTTTGATATCAAAGCCTTAAAACAATAAACTTGCTTCTTGCTTGTATCATATAATACTTAAATAGTTTGTCTGAGATACTAACCAGCTTATAGTGATATAACTAAGTCTGTCAATTTCTGTAAGTTATCAGTATATTCATAACTAGGACTAATGTTAGGGGAGATGTAAACAGTGACCTAGTAAGTATCCAAAACATATTTTGAAATAGATAAGCTGATAACCACCCAGTGTTCATTGGTCGCTGGGTTATTGATTAATGACAAAACCTAGAATATTCAACATGAATTAAAGATTACATTCACTTACACACACTTATTGAAATTGGTGTCATAAGAATCAAAATTATTTATTTAAAAACATCAAACTTGGATTCTAACAAATGACAGAAAATGTATTGTTGATTACCTATTTTAACATTGATTTATAACTGTGCAAGAATAAATAAATAAAATTAACACGTTCACAACATCCTAGAGTCCCTAATACTCTCAATATGACGTAGACATTTGCCTACAAACTTTTTTTTAAAAAATCCTTATTTTTTCTTGTTTTTACTTTCTCCCATGCATAGAGAAAGTATTGTGATCGTCCAAAAAAATTTGTTTACAAGTTGGTCTTAAAATCCACTTTAGGGTCACCTGAACCCAAAAAAGTGGTTTAAAAAAAAAAAATCTATGTCTGTCTGTGTGTATGTGCAGTTCGCTGGAGACCAAACGGATGGATAAATTTTTATGAAATTTGGTGTGTAGATGTATTTAGCCAATATCTCCTTACAATATTTTTTACTTTTTTATGGGCAAAAAATATACAAAAAAGCAACTTTCTCAAAAACGAGTCTAAAAATTTTGTTTAAATTTTCAAGGAAGATGTAAATTACAACTTGAAATATTTTAGTAAAAGCCGCATATCTCTAACTTGACTAGTTTTTTAGTTATACATTTTTTATGGACAAAACATTTTAAATTGTAATTTTTTCAAGCTTTATTCTAAAGATTTTTATTAAATTTTCAGTAAAGTTGCAAATTATAATTTAAAATATTTTATTTACCATCCCACTAAGTTGGGGCTGGAGGCCGTTAAAAATCTGATAACAAAGGGAAAGGGAGAAAGTTTGTACCAGTTACCTTGTACCATTTATTTTTACATAGTAAAATACTTCATAAACATGAAATAATTACAATTTTAAAAAATAAAGCTTATTTTAAAAGTTATTTGTTATTTTTGTTGTGTACTCCATTGGGCGCACGTGCCTATTTGTTACAATACATTCCTTTTATGCGTCGTGCTCCTGGCCAGGTACACAAGTTTCTCCTAAGCGCCTGCTCACAAACAGAATGGTATGCATGCACACTCTCACATCAGCAGATTTTTCGTTTTCTTTTACTAGCAGCTGATTGTACCTGTACTACGTCACCTGTTGCATTTCCTGCCATTATGATCAGTCCCCACAACTTTTTGTTTTAAATAGAGTAAAATAAAGAATATCGTCAACTTCCTACAATGCCGTTGCTTTATTTTGAAGTCCCTCATAATTGCTGTACTTAAATTAAACACCTAAGAATTACTAAATGAATGTGTACACCACTGCGTACATGATTCACAATAGTAATAGATGGCGTGCATCCGTATGGGTAAACGTCATTTTAAAAAGTGCTCGTGTACTTGTAGGGGCGCACGACGTCGTAAACGTGTTTTAAGAGGTTTCGTGCTAGATGGCTATTGTCATATTTCTTATAATTTCACTTAATGAACAAAATTTTGTGTGAAATTCAGTTTCCTTTAGTTATGAAAGACTTTGTGACCAACCTAAGGCTGGTATTAGTCACTGAATTTTGAGTTGTATTCATCTTTAGTAAATTCATTGTCAAGTCCAAAATCTTTTTTATTGTATGAGCTTTGTTTTATTAAGTAACATAATTTAAACTTTTAAAAACAACAACTTTCAGTTACTTGATCTGTAAAAATTAGTATATTGGAGAGATAGGACATCAGCAAACTTACTATAGAAGACAAGCCCACTAACACCTGAGTAATAGTAACGAATACAAAAGAATCATAAGATCACAAATGTTCTGTACCGCTGGCACTTTCTTCAGGTGAATAGAGAGAGAAACTAATAGTCTAATAACTATACTATTTGTCTGTATCTCTCTCTCTCTCTCCCTCTCCCTCCTCTCACCAAAAGAAAGTGCCAGCGGTACAGAAAATTTGTGATTATGTAATTCTTTTGTCTTTGTTTACTACTACTCAGTGTACTTGTCTAAAAGGTACGTTGACTGATGTCCTATCTCTCCAATATACTAATTCTTGGCATAGTGCCCCTTAACTTAACCTAAAATTTGATGTGCAAAAAGTCCCTACAACTAAAATTCCTTGATTTGTAAAAGTTTTCCCGTCGAAATGTCAAGATTCTTAAAGCAGTGATAACATCTACTATCATGTACCCTTTTAAAGCACCATCATTCACATCTATTAAAACAATTTATTCTTTTGTTGTAATTTTAATTAAATCTACCAATAAATTGCATTGTATTGAAATTTCACTTCAATTTATTACAGTAACAAAGCGGATGTCAAGTTACTTTACGTTGTATCTCAACTACTACCTCCATGTTACACAGTTAGTATTACCAACTAAAGGTGCCATGTTGCTGTTTCAGCCACTCTTGTTTTAATAGCCATTGAATTTTGCGAGCCACAAAGTGAAACCATTATGGTATTTAACATCACATTGTGAAAAATTATTATTTATAATACTTTTAAGGGCCAGTTTTAGGAAACGTCTCTCATAATAAATGAAAAACAACACTTAAGATAGATAAATATTGAAGACAAATGGTGTTTGCCATTATGCGATAAATTAATAGGTAATGAAGTCTGCCTTATAACAACAAGCTACGTAACAACCTTTATATATTAATTTATATTTTTACAGATATTCGTAAATTCAGGAGCTTAGCAGTCAATTTAATACTTATTTTACTTAGGCTTTTTAGAATGTTATATGCATTATATTTGTTGCTCGGAAAGGGATATCAATTACATGTAAACTGTCTACATGATTTTTTTTATGACACTAATGCTCATTCGATAATGTTGTGAAAACTGTGTTTTATTAAATCATTTATTTATTTCTTTCTGTAATTTTCAGTAAAGTAGAGCATAGTTTCATTTATTATAGAGACAAAATTTGCATTCACAAGAATAATGTTAAACTGTGTTTTTACCCTAGGAACATGTTCAAAGCATGTGCATAATTTGGATAAACGTAATGTAAAATCTACATATCCAGATGCATTGAACCACAGCTCTAATAGTGATATTATTAATTTTTAAAATTTAATTTACATGGTCCATGTCAATGTTTTTTTTCTGAATATTGTAATACTAAAAAATCATTTTGGACACAGAAAATATTGCAAGAGAAAAATGTACGCCTTGTAACGGTTTACCTCATATTTTGTGTTTAATTTAATGAATATGCTTTCTGTAAACCATTCTGCTTTTTTTAAATAAATAAATTAGCAGTCTTAAAAGAATTCAATAAATTTAAGCTCTCTTATAACTTTGTTGTATCATTGTAAATTTTAAAAGTTTGTTTACATTTATTAACTGAAAAAGTTTTATACTTGTAAAAAAGAAATGTTTATACTCATGTGATATCAGTATTTTTAGCATTCTAATTTAACTATAAAGTAAGTGAATTGTCGATAATTTTGCAGCAAGTCACTGCAACGCTCAGAATTACTATGAGCATGTTAAAGATGGTGTTTGTAAAAATGTAACTAAAACTAATTATCCTTATTCACTATTTTCTTATTAGTATGTTGTACATACGTGTTTATTTAAAATGTTAGGGTTGTACAGATAAATACTTATGAAGGGAAGGATTTAATTAGTTGAATTATATAACAAACTAAATCAGAATGGAGAGGCAGTTACTGGTATGTATCGTCATATAAATTTGCTCGATAACAAAAGATGACATTTTAAGGTGGAAATTCGTTGAAAAGTCTCTTAAAATTGACAATGTGATAATTGTTTTAACACCATAACGATCTTAGTAATTGATTGGGTCAATGTCGTAGCTTATTTTTAACTTATTTGCTGTGATTTTACATATTTTTTAAAACATAATTTATTTCTAGTATTTTAAGTTAATCTAGCATGTAATTTATTTAAGGTTTCCATTATCCTGTCTGAACAGGAGGGACGTGTTGACGATTAGGTTCCTATATCACGCCGTTACCATTGCCACCAGTTGTGTTAGTTTATTATTTGTGCAAGGTTTCCAGTGCCTAATTTGTAAATACTTAATAAATAGAGAAGCTTTTCATAATGTGTTCAGTAACTCACCTTTCCAAAATGTACCAGTCTAAACTATTTGATATTTGTCTCTTAAAAAAAAATGTCAATTAACAACTCAAATAAACCATTATTTCATCTTATTTAATCCCTAAGTACAGTACTGTATTTTACTGAAATTAAAGTGAATTGTTCCAATTAAATGTTGTTAGTAATAAATATTTTTCTCTTAAACTTGTATTTTTAATTTACTTATTCCTTTATAGCCAAAATGTGGTTTTGTTTATTTATTATTTTATATGTTTGTATTTATTTAATAGTTTTGTAAACTGATAGTATGATTTACTTATCTTGGAGGTACTGATTTTAAATTAAATATAGTTTCAAAATAATATGTAAATAATGCTTTTATTTACAAAATGATCTTCAGTTAACACTGATTTTTAAGATAACACAAGTCATAAATGATTCAATATATAATTAAATAATATCCTTTGAAGGTTTTATAACCTAAGGAATTGACACCCGTAGAGAGGTTATTGTCCTCTTAGGGTTCAAAGTATGAGAACCTTCAGGTAAAGCGACGGTTTTAACTGTCCTAACCACATTGTGCGGCATTGAAACGATAAATACAATTGAAACGATTTGAAGGAAAAATGTTTTTAAGGGACTGGACGTTGGCTTGTTCATGATACTTTGAAATGCCATACAAGTAACACTTGAGATGGCAGCATATTGTTTGGTTTTTAGAAGCATTGGAAACTGACATTTTATCAGACTTGAACACTAAAGTTTAATCCTTTTATGACATTTTTTAATGTGCCACTGTTTATTTAATGCTGTTGTAAGTCCTTTGACTGTTTGTTTAGTATGACAAAACATCTACTTGTCTGTGCTACTAGATTAGAGCACCTAATACCTGTCAACTTCAATGCCATTGGAAACTGTTTAAGGTGCAACCTTTATATTACATGTTAAGCTTTTAACATGAGCCTTTTTATATTATAATAACCTCTACAGTGTATTATAATATAAAGGTTATTCAATATTGTTAATTGAACTCTCAAGTGTCTAAAACAGCCCTCAAACATGCAACACTTGAGAAATGGGTTTATTGACTGATTTTGAGTTCAGTCATACAGTCAATAATCATATGCTGCCTTCAGCATACTTAGAAACCGGCCATTATTTCTGTTGAAGTTATCTAGATGTAAAGCCTTTTGCAATGCTAGCACATCTGACTCCTGGATCACACACTCCAAAGTATGAGCAAACAAATGGATCTCTTGAGCGTAAGGTATACGCTTGAACTCTTAGACCAATAGTCTTAACTGAACTAGCGGCAATGAAGCACGCTGTTAAAATTGCAGGTCAATTACAGCTCGATGAGCTATAAGGTTGATAAATTCATTTCTGCACAAGTTTTAACTTCACCAAGCTTCGGGAACTTCCACTCCATCCATGAGTGGATTTCCTCTAGACGGCCTTTTGTGTACACCTCTGAACAGCTACATTTGTGTACACCCGGTCCCTACTCCAAATAAGAATGGCATACTCAAGATGACTTTGGACCAAGGACTTGTACAGTGTTAAACAAGTGTACTTATCATTGAAATACCTGGCGATCTACATGACGAAACCCAAGTTCCTCCTAGGTTTTGTTACAACACAGTTTATGTGTTCATAGAAGATTAACTTGGAAGCCTACGAGGACGCCAAGATCACGAAGAGCATGCTCTCTTTGGATTCTACAGCCACTAATGCCATAAGAGAAAGATTACGGGTTAGTTTTATGCGTGAATGAAGTCACCACTTTTGCTAAGGTTGAGCGGAATGTAATCATCTTTATCCCATCTTACAGGTAAATTGATTCAAGATTGAAGAGTCAGAGGGTCTCTTGTACTGTATTAGCAATCTGCATAGTTATTTTAATATCATCGACATAGAGCTGAACTGCACAGTTCAGGAAAGATGTAATGTTATCAATAAAAAACAAAGATCCCAAGTTAGACCCTTGTGGTTCTCCTGAACTGGCAACAAAGTTCTCTGAACACATATCACCAAATCGCATTTTAAATTATCCTATCCAGGAGTTTATCCACTGAAAGTCCGGGGAGAATCCAAAGGAAGGGAACTTCTTTAAAAATACATGGCGAGGAAGCTAGTCGAATGCCTTCTGAAAATATAAATAAACGGTATCAATTCAATTCTATTCATTTACATGTTGTACAAGTACAATGAATGGCGTTAACAGTGTGCTCGACCAGAGTGAGTGCAAGAAACAAGGACAAATTTGTAACAGTCAAACGATCTTTCATGAAGCTATACTGATGGGGATAGGTAAGGTGACAGACACTCCTATAGTTTTTAAATGGCATAATACGTGTTGGTACATATACAGTACAAGTGAACATCTCACAACACAAATTTATTAACACTATAAGTACAAATACTAAGATAATCGATTTTGGCAAACCACGTCTACCCTCCTCAGATCACAGGGATTCACAAAGAATCTCATATAAAAAAACGATGTACAACCTTTTCAAATATCTTGGATACTACACATAGAACAGATATTGGTTTAAAACTAGACAGATTCTTTGGTCTTTTTTTGAATCAGTATTACTAGCATAAACCTTCTATTATTCGGGTATAATAGAAGGTCTATGTTACTAGTGCTGTCTTCACAGAAGACATGTGTCGTAACAGAAATTATGTGCACCCGAGTTTGAAGGTTGTTTTCTAAGGCATATGTTTAAGTAAATGCTATGATTTTAAATCAATATGAAATCGTTGAATTTACCTACACATTAAAAATCAATGTATAGTAACTATACATGTCATAAGAATTACAAAAAGACCAAGTAATTTATTATACAACCTCTAAAAGCCAAGCAAACAATGTTTCAGGAAATCGTTAAGAACTTTGTTTCTCGAAAATTTAAAATTTGTTAAGCTTATAGAAAACATTCCTATCAAACGGATATTAAAATATAAATACGATACATTAACGGTTTTTTAGTAATAATGTTAGTTGAATAATGAAGCTATTATTCCTTTAATAGCAAAATATGAAATTTTATCAATACTAGATGCTGAGCATGTCTTTAAAGTTTTTATGGTAAATTGAACGTTGTCAACAAATATGAAGGGATTTTAAATAACTGAAATATTACCTGTGTCAGGCGGATATATAATGTCAGCTACTGCATTCAATTTCTCATCATTAAAAGTTTGGACATTAAGTTACTGGGTTTTGACTTCAGATCGGTTTCAACACTGCGAGGATGCTCCCTTCTAAAGCGATCTAATTCCACTTTGACAGATCTATTTAGGCCAGAATAAACCCTGTACTCTTCTGTGCCTTCTGAACGCTTAAATTTCTTATGGGCATAACGTTTCCTCTGGAGTAACCTTTATTAAGTCAGGTGAGAACCAATTCTTGGATACCTGGAAGCTCTTCATCGCTTCAATGTTATAATATTTCTCACTGACTCATTAATAACTGAATTAAGGTGGTTCGGCCGGCTTTAGAGACAACTGAATTCCGCTTGAAGTGCTGATTGTACGTCTGGCCTTGATCTACTCATACAGAGACACTCGACCCCTCCCCTGGGATGGGTTGGGTATAATTGCAGGAAGTCGTTTAAGCGCGATCCTGCGGGTGTGGGTGCTGTATTTCGCTGTACGTATGCGTAGCGATTGGATTGTAATATGACATGCGGGTAAAAGTACAAACTAATATTTAGTATATAAAGTTAATTAATGTTGTAAACTGTGTGATATTAAAAAGCATAAGATGCCAAACACGACATGGTATTTCTCATTGTAATAAAATAAAAGCAAACATTAACTATTTAAAATCAAATTTACTAATTTGCAATAAAATTATGTAATTTAAAATAACTAATGAGCAAGACCAGACCTGTGAGGGCCTGTTTTAAAATTTTTGGGAATAATTGGGAAATAGTTTCTTAATTCTGTATGTAGCAAAAAAGCCCAAATTAGCATCTTTGAGATTATGTATTTATAACTATAAACATAGTTTTAATTAAAGAACTACTTTGGAGACGTTTAACTATTTAAAATCAAATTTGCAGTAAAATTACGTAATTTAAAATAACAAATGAACAAGACCAGTCCTGTGAGAGCCTGTTTAAAATTTTTTGGGAATAATCGGGAAAATAGTTTCTTAATTCTGTATGTGGCAAAAAAACCCAAATTAGCATCTTTGAGGTTATGTATTTATAACTATAAACATAGTTTTAATGAAAGAACTACTTGGGAGACGTTTAATAGCTGATACAAAGTTATTGAAATCGAAAAAAAAATTCGAAAACTTTGTTACCAAACAGCCTTAAGGCCTTGGCAGTTGCATTTACAGTAGTGCAGAGAAGAACATCTGTCCAGTTGTATTATGGTGGTAGCCAACAAATAATGCGCTACCTACTCCCAAAATTATTTTATATTTGTTATTTTTTGGGTCCTTCTATTTTACAATATTCTTTACTGGTTTATAGTTTTGTGGAGTTTTCTCTTTTTAGAGATCATTTAGATATATCTCGCTAACACCCTGGATACTATCCAGCCATAGAGTGTAACACTCACAAATACATCCAAAGGTCTTGCGGGATTTAGCCTTGCCTTAAGCTGCGGAGCCGCCTCAGGACATAAGGTACGACCACATCAGCCGATATGGTCACATGCGACCAGAGCAAACGGTTGGTAGCAAAGAGAGTGGCCACACTAGACGATTTGATCGCAGTTGTCGTGATAACTTCTTTGAGTGAGGAAATTTTGTTCTTAGCAATAGCTATGAGATCTTACATTAAGAAGACCAGGAAGAAGTGTAGATTTGCAGTGCACAATATAAAAACTGTTCGTTTGACTCAAGGCCAGTTCCAATACTCTTATGGCATCTTAGAAGTGACAACGATAAGTTTTTCGCTTATTTTAGAAAGAGTGTTACTTCGTTTAACAAATGTTTGTTAATAGTTAAAGAACAAATAAAAAAAATAATACCAACTTTAAATTAGAGCGTTTAACAGTTCCATTAAGGTAAGCCTAATATTCATACTAATAAATGAAATTAAAAACAATATCAAATACTTGAGCATAAACATTTGTAAATTTTGTTCTTACAAAACTAAAATTTTTAGATTAAAAATTAAAGACTGTTTAAAAAATAAAATACCATATTGATTCAAACCTATTTCAATAAATGGTTCTCCAAAGAATTGGCACAAACTGTCCCCCATATTAAACACTAAAAAATGAAAACTTTGAAAATTACTAGTTTGATTTCCAAATATATATTTTTGCCATAATTAAAAGACTAGTAAAGCTAGAGACATGCATTTTTACTAGAATATTTTTAATTGTTATTCACATATTTCCTGAAAATTTAATTAAAATCGTTTGAGGCGTTTTTCAGAAAATTCTATTTTTGTTTTTTTTTTGCCCATACAAATTAATAAAAAATCTAACCTTTCAAAAAGTGAAAAAAATGGTCTAGAGATATTGGCTAAATACACATACATACCATATTTCATTAAAATTGATCCATCCACTTTGTCTTCAGCGAACTGCAGACACTGATAAAGATACTTTTTTTCGAAAAAAAAACACTTTTTTGGGTTCAGGGGACTCTAAATTGGATTTTTAGACCATCTTGTAAAACATGTTTTTTTACGCCACAATACTTTCTCTAAGCTAGCGCATATGGGAGAAAGTAAAAAGGGAAAATACAAAGTTTTAATTTTTTATTGATTATCTGAGAAATGCAAAAATAAACAACGAAGAGAGGTATATATTTTTAAAGCCATATATTTTATACTTCGGTTAGATCATCGTTAACACACTGTAAATTTCAGAAGATTCTGATTGTGTTGGGGCGAGAACACGTAGGTTTTGTTAAACTGGATGTTTGGTATGCAAGGTTTGTAATGGCAATATTGGAGTTCTAACATTGTAGTTGAACGTATTTTGAGAATTATACAGTGAAGTGTGGATGTTTGAGTTAGAGCAACAGGGGTTATTTTGATGCCTATTTGTTGTGCTTCATTACTTATGGCTGTGAATAGTTCGATACATTTGGGGTTGTTGGCTGGAAAAATGGTATCATTGATGTAGGAGTACTGGAAATAGGAGAAATATAGCTTGTTGCATGACTTGCGCAATGGCTATACGGGCCACATTTTTTTTATCAATTGAGAGATTTTTCATTATTGACAGAAAAAAATTATTGTAATTCTTCTTTTTCACAAGATTTAATTTGTATGTCTCTGTCACTGTACTCTTTCAAAGTGTTATCCCAAAAAGCTGGTCGAACACATACTTCATGAAGAAATATGTCAACGTAACATTTCAAACAGTATCGCCACAAAAAATAACGTAACAAGGACAAATTGGGAACTAAACTGAATCAGTCACGTGACATGGATGCTAATTCAGGGGCTAGGGTGGGGGAGTTTTATGTTGCGACCGTTTGCTTAATGTGACCGGTGCCATAATCAACGCGGTTTGCATTTTCTGGTCGCTTTGTCGCAGCGACCAGCCTGATGCGTCCAAAATCTGGTCGCTGGTTGCATAATGTGGCCATCTCCATTTGCAACCAAGTCAGCTGATGTGGCCGTACCCTTACACTTTTTACGGAGCCTTGGAGAACGGTCGGGTGATTTTGTATTTAAGTTGGGACTCCCTTACCTCGATGGTACGTTACTGTACACACATTCAATCAGATCTTGAGATATCTGTTTTTAAAATTTATTTATAAAACTTTTACAACAGTGTCTATCGTGTACCTACCAGAAGTCACTCTTTAATTCATTTTAAAAAGTTATTGACCACAAATTTACTCAAAACTAAGATAACATGACTTACGTGGCGTAGAAGTTGATTCCCCATGACCAAGAAGGAGATTCCCCCAAGACGAGGTCTCTCCATTGTACTATGGTTCAGCTGTCTCCTGCAAATACCCTACATTTGGGTTCACAAGATATGTTTATTAGAAATCATTAAAAATGCAAGAATAAGATCACATTCAATAATCCCATATTGTCCCTTCAACTCTACATGTTTGAAGTATACGATCTTTTTACTATTAACAATAAAAACAATCCTTAGATATCACCTTTATTATTGTAACACAAGTGATTATGATTAGATTGGTGTGGTGAACCACATTCTGTAACAATATTACTGCTAGATCTCAAAGGATTACATATAGAGTCAGTAAAATAACTTTGTATCTCTACACTTATATTATTAATTGATCCCATGACCCATCATAAACTTTACTCTGTTTCCGTGTTATAGTTAGATAATGAATAAAGACCCCATTGTAACGTTTTAATCGCATTATCAGTAATAAACCATTTGTCATCGTATGCTGAAAGTATGTCCGAGTAAAAGTTTGGCGTTTGAGTAAAGTATGTGAGTGAGTCAGTATCAATGTACTAGAGATGTGCATTTCCCCCGTTCCTTTGTTTGATAACGTTATTATTGAATTAATACATAAGTTTTTTTATATGTCTAAAATACTCATGCCTACATAAATGAGTTTGTTGAAAAATAATTTTGTTTTACTCACGTGCACAGCTACCAGGTTCTCAGTGAAGATTGTTCTCAGTTTTAAGTTTGGTTTTGCTAATAACTTGTCAATATGCTGTTTTTTGGTTGGCACTCTAATATCTACCCGGTTCCGTACGTTATCCATGATTTTACCAAAAACACTATTGTTCATTAGTTTGAAAAGTCTTTTTCAAATTCATTTTTTGCTTGGGTCATCATGTTAATGTTTAAATCTATGTAAGGTTTCAATCCGGGCTTTTGGAAGAAACTAACAATTATGTGAATCTTGTTCAGACGCATTCAAAGACTGAGGTACTGTTTGAGGTGTCTATAGCGTAAGACATATTTATTTTTGTCGATGAGATTGGTCAACAACTTGTGTTCTTTGGAACGAGGAGGGACTCTTCACTCAAGAGCAAGTGGTAGGTCAGAATGTGTATCGTGCAGGTATTGAGGGTAAGTTAGGTCAATTTCAAGAATATAGCCAATGGGAGAATCATCTGGAACTTGAGTAATATCGACGTTGGACCCATTTGAAGGCTGCGTAGGGCGTGTGCTGATTCATTCCCCAGCCATTGGGATCATGTCATAATAAATCATGAGGTCCAGATCAACTTTAGTTGTCTTGAGCATCGCACTCCATGCGAGACCTGGTGCAGTGAAATACTAGACTGAATCGAGCTGATATGTTTGCTTACAGAGATCTCGAAAGTTTTCCATTATGTTTGCTGTCAGTCTGATTGTAAAATGAAGTACATTTATTTAGTTCAGATTTATATTATATTCGTTATAAAAATAAAGAAACAAATAGGACGCCTAATTAATACAATCGCAACAGATATTACAACATTAACTACGAAGTCTCACGGATAATTTTCAAGTCTACGAAACATTGAAAAAAGTGAGTGACAGAAGTGTCAAAACGTCCGTCTGATATGAAAGTTTGAAGAAACTAGGTACTGATGATCTCTGCTGAATTGTATAAATAAACAGAATTTAGGTTATAGTTACAATCTGGATGTGTGTTTGCTTGATATATACTTGATACTCTTGGTGAAATTAGATACTTTAGATTATATTACATAGTTTTATATGTCATAAGGATTGAAAAGTGTAGTTATAAGTAGTTAATTTACTGAATGGGAAACACTTCCTTTTTAGTAAGAATTAGTCCATATTATTATTATTTTTTTAAATCAAGAGTGTAGTTCTAGCTTAGCCTTAATATTTACATTTCCAATAAGTGGGGCTTACATTGCAATATGATTCTGGAAATAAATCTTGTGATTCCTAAATTAAAATGTAAAAAAATTGAAAGACATTCATTTAGAATTTGGTATTAAGATGATTGTGAGATGTGACTCAAAATATGCCAATTTGAATTCCCTATAAAATAATTTCTCTCATTGATAAAGTGGAAAATTAAAAAATGGCAACCCGCTCCTTAACAGATATATTTGTTTTGATGAGGAACAATGCATCCCAAAATCGTCATATCTATTCAGAACAGGTAAGTTTTATAACTATATTAGGCCTATGGTATTTGTTTTCACACATTCTTTCCAGGTATCATTTTATAAGATTCAGCTGCAGGTATGTTACAAGCATTCTACTATATATTGATTGATTATTTGGTAACTATAATTTTAAACAGCCTTTAGAGAACTAAAAAAATGATTTAAGCATGTTAATTTGTCTCTTGTTATACCAATTTGTTACTATCCTTTTGATCTTGCACGATCATCGCTATTTTGGTAAATTTCTTTTGTTCGCTGCATTTTTCTTTATTTAATGTAAATTGTCATGTCCTCACATATTCATTCTATATTTTATACATTAGTGTATTATCATAAAATTGTTATCACCTAGCTCTAAGACTGTATTTGTAAAATGTTGTTTGCCATAGAAAATAAATACAGTAAATAAATAAAAACTTGCTATTTTAAAATGGTTAGTTGTGAGTTAGATTATAATAAGAGAGTATACAAAAAACTTGTTGTTTATAGAAAATCGCTAAACTTCTATTTATATGAAAGTTAAAGAGATTGTTTTTTGAGAATTGTTACTTTAAGAGAAGTTTTTTTTTCATTTAACATGTTTTTTACATAGAACTACAAAAATTTAAGTGGTTTTGCCCTGTAAATGATTATTTTTACCCATATAAACACTTCACGAAAGTAACTAAACACAGATTGCCGGCTAAAAACATGTCCAGCTAAAAAGATAATAAAAATCAATACAAATACCGTAACGGAAATGTTGAAAATAGTAGTAACATTTGTTTTTATAATTTTGTTGGTAAAATACATTATTTTTAAGGAATACAAAGTGTCTTGTGAAAATGTAGATAATTCCTGACCCATTTCAGAAAGTGTTGGGTAAAAAACTTGAAAAATATATAATAAGCCCTAGGCTCTTTTATGTAAAATGTATATGAAATTTCATACATCAATAATTACTTTCAAACCTGATAAATTTAAATAAACCCTAGTCAAAATGCAGTTAAAGTTAACATTTCTAGAAGTCAAGAATAAAGTAATACTGTACCTAAAAGACGCTAAGATCTCTGTTGTTACAGTATGGTTTATAGGGTGTAAAATACTATCAAAAACTTCCTATCAATAAAAAGTTGTTATCAAAAACTTACAATCAAAAAATCCGAACTAATAGGCTCTCCATCAATGCCAAAGGACCTTTATCATGAATCAGGCTTATGGGACTTATAATACAAAATCTTAAATGTTGAAAAATACCTTAAGTCTTACATAGTAGCCTTATGACATTTATACGCTTTTTAGGAATTCATAATTGATTATACGTATTTTTTGTATCTTTGACTTTCTTGAAACGCTGATTTATTTCTTAAAATTGAACCAGTTTTATTATAAAGATATTTAATATGAATATATGCCAGTTATCTTAAAATATTTTCTTTGTCTGTGAATTGAAAATTATTTTATATCACGTCATTCATTCTATTTAGCAGTGTCCATTCTTATCTACAATGTTTTTCATTGGAGAACCTACTTCGTATCGTTACCAAAAAAAAAACCTTTAAGACATGATTCTTTCCTTCACTCCAGGCAGTTTTCCTGTGCCAGTAATGTGGAAGACTATAGCTTTCACAGGAATACGCAAAGATGCATTTTGTTTATGTGTTTTGTTATGGTAACACACTTGCTACAAGACAATAGTATGAAGCCTGATACCCGTACAGGAGCAAATAATAACATTTTCTTATCTTCTTTAGTAAAATTTTATTGAAACTAAAAGAAACTCTTTAACAAAATTAAAAATACAAATTTCTTCTTAAAATATTTTATTTAAAATTAAAAACCAAACTTAAAAACCTTTTTCTAGTATTGGAATAAAATAAAATTAAACTTTTAATGTCTCAAAAAATTGATGGTAAATAAAATTGAAAAAATATCTTCTTTATGTATGTATGATTCTATGAATTAATGATTCTGCCTCAGGAATCTGCAAAACAATAAAATAATCAATAGTTATTTTGATTTATAAAATATCTTTTTTATTACTTAAATCTGACTTCTGACAAAATTTAGTGAAATGTCACTAAAAGATCGGCACTTAAAAGATTAAGAAATATTTACTAGGTTTTGGTGTTAATAGCTAAAAGGGCAGGAGACAAAACTAACAATGGGAATCTACAAGCTAAAAACAAAAGTCGAACTTACATTGCTTCCAGAGAACAGTCAAATTAATCCAAATATGTCATCTGACATGTAAACATCGCGCACAATTAAAGAAACACTCACTCTGCGCGGCACAGCATTCCCAAAGCTTCCGGAGGGAAAATTGCCAAACTCCGAACAGTAGTGGAAGAATTGTTCAAAGAAGCAGCGAACTTAAATCAACAAAAGGCGGCAGCAAAACAGGTCAAGAAAACCGTTGCACAAAGTATTAAGTATTTACATGGCGCTCCCCTCTACGCAAACTTTGCCTAGAAACAAAAGGAATGAGAACCAGTCTGGGGAGGAAACAAACATAACAATGTCACCAAAACCTGTAAATTGCAGAAAACATGTCAATCTGACTCGACAGGGAAAAAATCTTGATATAACAAATATTGGTTATTTTATTTCTAATGGAAAAATCTACTTTTTTATTAGAGGGGCTAAGATTCTCATTTTTTTTATGAAAAACAGCAAAATTTTGATTTAAATTTTATTAAGTTTGAACTGATTTTCTATTGCAAGTACTTTTTCAAATATTTAAATTTTTCTAAAACCAATGAAACAAAACATTGTTACAAAGTTTCCGGAGATTGGTGAAGTGATCCAGTGGTCAGATATGCTAACATTGCAAACAGGTTTGATCACCTAGGTATTTTTGCAGCATATGATCATTGACTGTGTGACTCAACTACCCCATTTCTTGAGTAAAAAAAAAAAAAAATACAATAACACTATTCTGAAACATATATTCTGAACGTCAGAATATCTGTGATCTTTAACAAGCTCGTCAAAATGTGTTTCACCATTGTTTGCCTCTTGAGAATGAAATTTGTATCTGCTTTCCATTTTTTAGCGAGAGCTACAACTTCTTTTATTATATTTTCGTAATCTTGTCCCATATCCATAACTTTTTCTTTTCTGTTTTTGAGAATGTTCCTTTTTCCAGTTTCTTTTCCTTGAAGACACATTTAGACGCAATGTTTAGCTGAATAACAACTTTAGATAGTAAAACAATTAAGTTGATGAATTGAAAATTGTTTATAATTTTTATCAATCTGACACTAATCAACAGCCTCTGACACTTCTGGCCTTTTGCTTTCAAGTGTAATTTTTTTCAAGGCTTTGATGATATTGGGTTACTTCAGTTTAAGAGATCAAATCGGCTTGTGTCTGGAAGCCGATCTTGTTGGGTTTAGTTTCTTCAACATAATTTCAGATTCATCAGTTAGAGGCAAAATAATATCCCATCTGTTAATACTCTGCTTATGTAAAGTGGTGAAGTAGTTAGCTACTTCTTTGATTTTGTTACCTGCATCATTAATCACCAAGTTTAGCTTATGAGCTGCACAATGTAAAACACTGCAAGTTCTTCAATATTTCAGTCATACAAATAACCACAGTAATCATTATTTATGTGTCTTTCTAACCAAAATTGGTGTTAACTGAGTTTTTTCTGTATCCGCCTATCAATATCAATATCACAAGCCTATCAATAAACACTGTGTTAATATTGTAAGGCTTGTGGGGACTGTCTGGTATTCATTATCCAATTAGACAATAATCAATTAGGCTTATCCTAAGTAAAATAATTGCTGTGCTTTACAAAACTTCATTTTCCTTACTTGAAATAGATGAACAAGTAGGCTTTGTAGAACTTGAAGATAAGAAAAATTTGTCAATTTTGCAACTATGCCACTGTACGTGTATAGGCGGGCGGGTGGGTCAATACCACAGTACGTGTAAGGGTGGGCGGGTGGGTTAATACCACTTTATGTGCATGTGTGAGCGGGTGGATCAATACCATTGTACTTGTATGGGTGGGCGGGTGGGACAATACCACTGTACGTGTATAAGCGGGTGGGTGGGAAAATATCACTGTACGTGTATGGGTGAGCGGGTGGGTCAATACCACTGTACGTGTATGGGTGGGTCATCACCACCGTACGTGCATGGGAGGGTGGGTGTGTCAATACCACTGTACGTGAATGGGTGGGCGGGTGAGTCAATACCACTGTACGTGTATGGGTGGGCAGATGGGTCATCACCACCGTACGTGTATGGGTGGGCGGGTTGGTCAATACCACTGTACATGTAACCCACCCGCCCACCCATACACGTACAGTGATTTTTTTTTTTTCTTCCTCTTTGCCACCCTACTCAATGGTTTGGTATTCATTTTGAAGTAAAAGTATCAAACTTAACTATGAGTACTGATTATATTAATACTTTGGTATAAGCGCTGAAAACTAACATGGGCCTGCTAAATTATATTTAATAATATCAATTTTGATTGAGAGCGTAAATATCAGACAACTCAGCAGAGAAGATGTCTTCACCTCTTCCAACTGACTCATTTTGCAGCGAGCGCTATTGGATGCAAACTGCGAAGTTCAGGAATAAATAAACACTGAATCGGCGGATGTGTGAACAGATTCAACACGCCCTTCCCAACACGCTCTGCCTTCAACGTGTCACTGTTACTTGTACTGCTAGACGCATCCACCTGAGCATTCCCAATCCCATATTTTAAATCATTAAAACTGAGACTTCACATTTTCAAAACCGAGACTGAACTGTAACAGCTTAGTACAGAGTATTAACTGTCTGTTTTGATCAAGGGGTCGAGGGCTTTGGGCCACTTAAGTTTCACCTGAGGGCCAGGGCCACTCTTCAATGCGGGGTCTGGCGGGTCGGTAGATCCGGCCCTGGCATAACTAGGTCTTGCCTTGGGAGGGGGGATGGAAGTGATTAAAGTACTCACTGCAAGGGGGGGGTATGTGGGGAATTTCGTGTTTCACGTTAGGGACCATTTTAGAATAATCACTTAATTAAGTAAAGCATTTCCCACAATTTGAAGTACCTAGTTTTTACCAATTTTTATAGTATTTCCTAATTAAAATTGTTAAGTTAGATTTAATTTTAATTTATTGTTACTTTATGGATTTATCCAATCAGTTATACTATGCAATTATATTTAATAGATATCAAATGAGAATTGGAAAATTGGCTTGAATAAGTGATTTTTATGTGTAATAACAGCAATGAACAAAAACACTCGACGTATGTCTTGCAAATTCTACAAAAGTTATAAGTACTGTAATTTTTTAAGGTTAAATATTTTTATTAGTCAGTTATTACCTTAATTATTTTATTTTAGGATTGCTTTATTTGAATATTTTTCTTTCAGAATATGACTGATCAAATGGCATTGGTAGGTGATTTGGAATGTGGTATAGAACTTCGTAGAAATGAGCCATCTCGTTTACCACCTATATGGGCTGACAATGTAGAAGAAAGTCATTACGCTATGTCAAGACTGAAGAATAAACTAAAGGAATTAGAAATGCTCTATGAAAAACATGTTCGTCGCCCTACCTTGGATGACTCATGTGAAGAAGAGCAACAGATTGAAATTCTTACTCAGGACATTTCAAGGGTATGTAAACTCTTCATATTTTATAAAACTAAATGTATTAAGCTATTTTTATATTAAATTGTAATTAATATACAAATTAATATTTTAGTCTTTTTCAAATATTTTAAAATAATTACAGTTCTTAAGTTTTTGCTTTTATCATATATTTTGTGTTTATGAAAGTTTGAAGAAACTAGGTACTGATGATCTCTGCTGAATTGTATAAATAAACAGAATTTAGGTTATAGTTACAATCTGGATGTGTGTTTGCTTGATATATACTTGATACTCTTGGTGAAATCAGATACTTTAGATTATATTACATGTAGTTATATGTAGTTAATTTACTGAATGGGAAACACTTCCTTTTTAGTAAGAATTAGTCCATCTTATTATTATTATTTTTTTAAATCAAGAATGTAGTTCTAGCTTAGCCTAAATATTTACATTTCCAATAAGTGGGGCTTACATTGCAATATGATTCTGGAAATAAATCTTGTGATTCCTAAATTAAAATGTAAAAAAATTGAAAGACATTCATTTAGAATTTGGTATTAAGATGATTGTGAGATGTGACTCAAAATATGCCAATTTGAATTCCCTATAAAATAATTTCTCTCATTGATAAAGTGGAAAATTAAAAAATGGCAACCCGCTCCTTAACAGATATATTTGTTTTGATGAGGAACAATGCATCCCAAAATCGTCATATCTATTCAGAACAGGTAAGTTTTATAACTTATATTAGGCCTATGGTATTTGTTTTCACACATTCTTTCCAGGTATCATTTTATAAGATTCAGGTGCAGGTCTGTTACAAGCATTCTACTATATATTGATTGATTATTTGGTAACTATAATTTTTAAACAGCCTTTAGAGAACTAAAAAAATGATTTAAGCATGTTAATTTGTCTCTTGTTATACCAATTTGTTACTATCCTTTTGATCTTGCACGATCATCGCTATTTTGGTAAATTTCTTTTGTTCGCTGCATTTTCTTTATTTATAATTCTATATTTTGTACTGTTAATGCTTGTAAATTTGTTATTTATTTAATGTAAATTGTCATGTCCTCACATATTCATTCTATATTTTATACATTAGTGTATTATCATAAAATTGTTATCACCTAGCTCTAAGACTGTATTTGTAAAATGTTGTTTGCCATAGAAAATAAATACAGTAAATAAATAAAAACTTGCTATTTTAAAAAGGTTAATTGTGTTAGATTATAATAAGAGAGTACGGTATACAAAAAACTTGTTGTTTATAGAAAATCACTAAACTTCTATTTATATGAAAGTTAAAGAGATTGTTTTTTGAGAATTGTTACTTTAAGATAAGTTTTTTTTTTTCATTTAACATGTTTTTTACATAGAACTACAAAAATTTAAGTGGTTTTGCCCTGTAAATGATTATTTTTACCCATATAAACACTTCACGAAAGTAACTAAACACAGATTGCTGGCTAAAAACATGTCCAGCTAAAAAGATAATAAAAATCAATACAAATACCGTAACGGAAATGTTGAAAATAGTAGTAACATTTGTTTTTCTAATATTGTTGGTAAAATACATTATTTTTAAGGAATACAAAGTGTCTTGTGAAAATGTAGATAATTCCTGACCCATTTCAGAAAGTGTTGGGTAAAAAACTTGAAAAATATATAATAAGCCCTAGGCACTTTTATGTAAAATGTATATGAAATTTCATACATCAATAATTACTTTCAAACCTGATAAATTTAAATAAATCCTAGTCAAAATGCAGTTAAAGTTAACATTTCTAGAAGTCAAGAATAAAGTAATACTGTACCTAAAAGACGCTAAGATCTCTGTTGTTACAGTATGGTTTATAGGGTGTAAAATACTATCGAAAACTTCCTATCAATAAAAAGTTGTTATCAAAAACTTACAATCAAAAAAGCCGAACTAATAGGCTCTCCATCAATGCCAAAGGACCTTTATCATGTATCAGGCTTATGGGACTTGTAATACAAAATCTTAAATGTTGGAAAATACCTTAAGTCTTACATAGTAGCCTTATGACATTTATACGCTTTTTAGGAATTCATAATTGATTATATGAATTATGTATCTTTGACTTTCTTGAAACACTGATTTATTTCTTAAAATTGAACCAGTTTTATTATAAAGACATTTAATATGAATATATGCCAGTTATCTTAAAATATTTTCTTTGTCTGTGAATTGAAAATTATTTTATATCACATCATTCATTCTATTTAGCAGTGTCCATTCTTATCTACAATGTTTTTCATTGGAGAACCTACTTCGTATCTAGTTACAAAAAAAAAAACCTTTAAGACATGATTCTTTCCTTCACTCCAGGCAGTTTTCCTGTGCCAGTAATGTGGAAGACTATAGCTTTCATACGCAAAGATGCATTTTGTTTATGTGTATTGATATGGTAACACACTTGCTCCAAGACAATAGTATGAAGCCTGATACCCTTACAGGAGCAAATAATAACATTTTCTTATCTTCTTTAGTAAAATTTTATTGAAAATAAAAGAAACTCTTCAACAAAATTAAAAATACAAATTTCTTCTTAAAATATTTTATTTAAAATTAAAAACCAAACTTAAAAACCTTTTTCTAGTATTGGAATAAAATAAAATTAAACTTTTAATGTCTCAAAAAATTGATGGTAAAAAAAATTGAAAAAATATCTTCTTTATGTATGTATGATTCTATGAATTAATGATTCTGCCTCAGGAATCTGTAAAACAACAAAATAATCAATAGTTATTTTGATTTATAAAATATCTTTTTTATTACTTAAATCTGACTTCTGACAAAATTTAGTGAAATGTCACTAAAAGATCGGCACTTAAAAGATTAAGAAATATTTACTAGGTTTTGGTGATAATAGCTAAAAGGGCAGGAGACAAAACTAACAATGGGAATCTACAAGCTAAAAACAAAAGTCGAACTTACATTGCTTCCAGAGAATAGTCAAATTAATCCAAAGGTGTCATCTGACATGTAAACATCGCGCACAATTAACCCTCCAGGTGCTGACATCGCGTAGCGCGATGTCAGCGCACGCCGTTGTAGTGCTGACATCGCGTAGCGCGATGTTAGGTACGCGATCTATTTAAAACGCACTAGCGGCTTTAAACGACTGAATATTACAAAGTATGTTATATAGTATTGAAGTAGAAGAAACGCAGAACATATTATAGTCTATGGAATACGTCTGCATCAAAACAGCCGATATACAACAATTGTTTAGAAGCGTAGGCTATGTTTTGTTTTCAACACACACAAATCAGATGCTCAGTGTATTGCCGCTTGGTGTTTGTTTACATTGTAAGTTTGTTATTGTAATCTATTATTATTGTTCTATTTTGTGTTTTATTGTAATTTATCTTGAAAAATGAGTGAATTAAGTAGGTCTAGTGCAATAATAAATGTATTAGACGAACTAAATGAACAATCAGACATTGAGAGTGAAGTTGACTGAGTAAATCATCTTGTCATTATTGCTCCAGAATGTAAATTTTTGTACATAAGATATATTTTTTAATTAATTATTTTAGTTTTTTATTGATTGCCATTGTTATATTTTGTGAGCTGAAAACATTTTGAGTTGTAAAAGTGAAATAACACTACATGTTACAATGAAATGTGTAACTTGTCATGTATTAGTGATTTTTTACATGGGACAATTTTCCATTTTTTACTCTAACTGAATGTTTTAAGAAGATAACCTATAACATGTATATATTTTTGTGTTTATTATTAAGTTTTCTACAATATGTCTATCTTGGATTTTCATTTTATGTCTTTTGTGAACTGATACATGAACTCAAATTTAAAAAATTGAAAAAATATGTTCTTCTTTGTAAAGAATAACATCCAGCAATAGTTTACCATGAAAAGATAAGTCCTGTATAAGTATATTTTCTTATTCTATGGTTTTTTCTGAAAATAATGATATGTAATATGTACCATTTTCATTATGTTTACAGTATTTAAAAAAATATTTTATATACAGTTGCAAACATGATGAAAAACGCCTAGCACTTAAGAAAGTTCAACCCAGCACCTGGAGGGTTAAAGAAACACTCACTCTGCGCGGCACAGCATTCCCAAAGCTTCCGGAGGGAAAATTGCCAAACTCCGAACAGTAGTGGAAGAATTGTTCAAAGAAGCAGCGAACTTAAATCAACAAAAGGCGGCAGCAAAACAGGTCAAGAAAACCGTTGCATAAAGTATTAAGTATTTACATGGCGCTCCCCTCTACGCAAACTTTGCCTAGAAACAAAAGGAATGAGAACCAGTCAGGGGAGGAAACAAACATAACAATGTCACCAAAACCTGTAAATTGCAGAAAACATGTCAATCTGACTCAACAGGAAAAAAAATCTTGTTATAACAATTATTGGTTATTTTATTTCTAATGGAAAAATCTACTTTTTTATTAGAGGGGCTAAGATACTCATTTTTTATGAAAAACAGCAAAATTTTGATTGAAATTTTATTAAGTTTGAACTGATTTCCTATTGCAAGTACTTTTTCAAATATTTAAATTTTTCTAAAACCAATGAAACAAAACATTGTTACAAAGTTTTGGGAGATTGGTGAAGTGATCCAGTGGTCAGATGTGCTAACATTGCAAACAGGTTTGATCACCTAGATATTTTTGCAGCATATGATCATTGACTGTGTGACTCAACTACCCAATTTCTTGAGTAAAAAAAAAAAAAAAAAAAACAATAACACTATTCTGAAACATATATTCTGAACGTCAGAATATCTGTGATCTTTAACAAGCTCGTCAAAATGTTTTTCACCATTGTTTGCCTCTTTAGAATGAAATTTGTATCTGCTTTCCATTTTTTAGCGAGAGCTACAACTTCTTTTATTATATTTTCGTAATCTTGTCCCATATCCATAACTTTTTCTTTCCTGTTTTTGAGAATAAATGTTCCTTTTTCCAGTTTCTTTTCCTTGAAGACACATTTAGACGCAATGTTTAGCTGAATAACAACTTTAGATAGTAAAACAATTAAGTTGATGAATTGAAAATTGTTTATAATTTTTATCAATCTGACACTAATCAATAGCCTCTGACACTTCTGGCCTTTTGCTTTCAAGTGTAATTTTTTTCAAGGCTTTGATGATATTGGGTTACTTCAGTTTAAGAGCTCAAATCGGCTGGTGTCTGGAAGCCCATCTTGTTGGGTTTAGTTTCTTCAACATAATTTCAGATTCATCAGTTAGAGGCAAAATAATATCCCATCTGTTAATACTCTGCTTGTAAAGTGGTGAAGTAGTTAGCTACTTCTTTGATTTTGTTAACTGCATCATTAATCACCAAGTTTAGCTTATGAGCTGCACAATGTAAAACACTGCAAGTTCTTCAATATTTCAGTCATACAAATAACCACAGTAATCGTTATTTACGTGTCTTTCTAACCAAAATTGGTGTTAACTGAGTTTTTTCTGTATCCGCCTATCAATATCACAAGCCTATCAATAAACACTGTGTTAATATTGTAAGGCTTGTGGGGACTGTCTGGTATTCACTATCCAATTAGACTATAATCAATTAGGCCTATCCTAAGTAAAATAATTGCTGTGCTTTACAAAACTTCATTTTCCTTACTTGAAATAGATGAACAAGTAGGCTTTGTAGAACTTGAAGATAAGAAAAATTTTTCAATTTTGCAACTGTTCTTCTTGTCTCCTCTTGTTCATGTTTTTTCTTCCTCTTTGCCGCCCTACTCAATGGTTTGTATTCATTTTGAAGTAAAAGTATCAAACTTAACTATGAGTACTGATTATATTAATACTTTGGTATAAGCGCTGAAAACTAACATGAGCCTGCTAAATTATATTTAATGATATCAATTTTGATTGAGAGCGTAAATATCAGACAACTCAGCAGAGAAGATGTCTTCACCTCTTCCAACTGACCCATTTTGCAGCGAGCGCTATTGGACGCAAACTGCGAAGTTCAGGAATAAATAAACACTGAATCGGCGGATGTGTGGAACAGATTCAACCCGCCCTCCCCAACACGCTCTGCCTTCAACGTGTCACTGTTACTTGTACTGCTAGACGCATCCAACTGAGCATTCCCAATCCCATATTTTAAATCATTAAAACTGAGACTTCACATTTTCAAAACCGAGACTGAACTGTAACAGCTTAGTACAGAGTATTAACTGTCTGTTTTGATCAAGGGGTCGAGGGCTTTGGGCCACTTAAGTTTCACCTGAGGGCCAGGGCCACTCTTCAATGCGGGGTCTGGCGGGTCGGTAGATCCGGCCCTGGCATAACTAGGTCTTGCCTTGGGAGGGGGGATGGAAGTGATTAAAGTACTCACTGCAAGGGGGGGGGGTATGTGGGGAATTTCGTGTTTCACGTTAGGGACCATTTTAGAATAATCACTTAATTAAGTAAAGCATTTCCCACAATTTGAAGTACCTAGTTTTTACCAATTTTTATAGTATTTCCTAATTAAAATTGTTAAGTTAGATTTAATTTTAATTTATTGTTACTTTATGGATTTATCCAATCAGTTATACTATGCAATTATATTTAATAGATATCAAATGAGAATTGGAAAATTGGCTTGAATAAGTGATTTTTATGTGTAATAACAGCAATGAACAAAAACACTCGACGTATGTCTTGCAAATTCTACAAAAGTTATAAGTACTGTAATTTTTTAAGGTTAAATATTTTTATTAGTCAGTTATTACCTTAATTATTTTATTTTAGGATTGCTTTATTTTGAATATTTTTCTTTCAGAATATGACTGATCAAATGGCATTGGTAGGTGATTTGGAATGTGGTATAGAACTTCGTAGAAATGAGCCATCTCGTTTACCACCTATATGGGCTGACAATGTAGAAGAAAGTCATTACGCTATGTCAAGACTGAAGAATAAACTAAAGGAATTAGAAATGCTCTATGAAAAACATGTTCGTCGCCCTACCTTGGATGACTCATGTGAAGAAGAGCAACAGATTGAAATTCTTACTCAGGACATTTCAAGGGTATGTAAACTCTTCATATTTCATAAAACTAAATGTATTAAGCTATTTTTATATTAAATTGTAATTAATATACAAATTAATATTTTAGTCTTTTTCAAATATAAAATAATTACAGTTCTTAAGTTTTTGCTTTTATCATATATTTTGTGTTTATTGTTTATTTTATATACAGTGTTAAAAATTAGAATTTTTTCTGATTATATACTTAACTAACCCAATTTTTCAAGTTCCTCATTCAACGGTGACGTCAGAGTTCTACAAATCTACATTTTTCGGCCTACATTTAATTTTTTGTTAAGATATGTAGATTAACCCTTTGAGGAGTATTCAGTGTTTTTAAATAGTAATAAAATTGTGGAATATCTTTACAGATACAGTGCCGAAGGAGTATTGGTGGCCAGGAAAGGACATTTATAAAAATCATATTGCCAAGGAACTTTAATGTTTCTAATGGAGTTTAGTACATATTGCTTTCAAAATGAACTAATATGTCAAGAAGTAGTAGCTGTGAATTTTAAAGAGCAATCACAAAAAATGGAAGGGCCAACATCTTGGCTCTCCATCACTGTCCACAAGCACACACATTTGTATTCACTTGTAAACTCTTACACACATTTTTTTTTTTATTTTTCACAGTCAGCACACATGAAGAGTGGCAGGGAAAACTTAATTTGTTCAGTTATTTACCAAGTAAAAATTGAAAGAAAAATATATGCATTTAGCTAAATTTTTGCTCAAACCTAACATATTACTTATGACATTGTTTATAATGATGTCTTTTATAAAGACATACATATGAAATCCCAAATATTAATTTCGTTTTTTCTCCTAAAGCAATTAATTAAAAATGTTACTAGTTATTTGACAATATCTGAGCCTTTACATTTTGTTGTATACCAGATTTAGATGTTTAATGTATATTCTTGAAATCTGTTGGAATATGAGCGGTATAAGATTAAATATCTCGGGAGGGTTCTTTTTGAACATGGTCTACAAAATTTGTTCTAAAATTTTTTGTGTCCACAATAAAAATAAATGCTCTATTCTTTATAGAAAAATATACAGCTATGTTATAGAGTGTAAAAATTAATATATCCCCTCTAGGAAATCCATTTCCAAGTATAATACTGATTTTACAGCTTTATGTTGAAACTAGACCAGGGGACACTCCTGCACACTTTGTGTGCCAACCCCGCTGTCACTTGCTGCGCTCGTGAGGTAAGCTCAGCCTGCAGCCTCGCCTGAGAACTTTTTACCTTTAGCCCCTTTGAGGAACTCGGCCTGCGGCCTCGTGGGGGAGCTTGGCCTATGACCTCGCCAAGACTCTCTGCTACAGGCCTCTGGTCGGCCTACGGCCTTGCGGGGGAAAGTTCGGCTTGCGGCCACACCAAGACACTGCTACATTCCCATTTGAGGAACTCGTTTGGTGGCCTCATGGGAGAGCTCAGCCTACGGCCTGGCCAAGACGCTCTGCTACAGGCCTCATTGTGGAACTCAGCATACGGTCTCGTGGGGGAAAGTTCGGCCTGCGGCCTCACTGAGACACTCTGCTACAGTCCCATTTTAGGAACTCGGCCTATGGCCTAGCCAAGACGCTCTGCTACAGGCCCATTTGTGTAACTCTGCCTACAGACTCGCGGGAAAAGTTCGGCCTGCCCTAGACACTCTGCTACAGTCCCATTTGTGGATCTCGGCATGTCGCCTTGTGAGAAAGATTGGCCCACTGCTTCGCTAGGATTGTTAACCAAATTGACCATTAATTTTGGTTTTTGGGGTAGTGGAGCCCCTAAACATAGTATTTCTAAAATCTGATGGTAAATTAGTTTTTAATAGTAGAATGCCTTTATTTTGATACCCCACTTGGGTGTATTAGTTTAAAATTACTCAATTTTAGGTTTTGGAGCATATTTTTTATTTGGGGGGGGGGGGGACAGAACACTTAAACGTTGATACCCCACTTGGAAGTTTTATTTTAGTACTGCCTCTCCTGGTTTTAGGAGTTTTTTTTTGGTTTTAGGGGCATATACCCCTTAATGTTCACCCTGCTCAAAATCTGATGTTATATTTGGATTCAGGAGGTAAATACCTTTAAATTGATTCCCCACAGATTCCCCAGGAGATAAGATCAGTTTTAAAAGTTTCCACATTTAAAAAATTTCAGTTTTGGGGTCCCAGATACTCAAAATTTTTGAGTTATTAAGCTGAAATTCATATATAAGGTGCAAATTTATTATGTGTATAGAACTGTGAAGGATTGAAAATTTTACTCAAGATTTTTCCTCAACTTAGATAATAAAAGCTTCTTTTTAGTGATTTTCCCATAAGAAATACAATGGGGCAGTTTTGGGGTAAAAAAAGGCACCAAATCTTTTTTCATCTTGTTTATGAGTGAATAAAGTAAACTTTTGTTAATTTTTCTGGAGGTTTCAGACCGAGAGCTTCAATTCAAGTATACACTTCATGGGGGTAGGACACCGAAAAATGCCTCAACATTTAGTGTCAGTCAGTCAGTCACTACATCGAGCTTTATAGTATATAGATGACAACAAATATATTAATAGGAATTGATTCATGTTAACTGAGTACCATGTTGAAAAATAATTTATTTAAATTAAAATCTAATCATGTTTCGACTTATTGGTCATTTTCAAGTGTAAATAGTTCAACCAATAGAATAAATAATTCATTATCAAATATAAATAATTGTAATCTTATGATTTTACATGAAAGTTATGGATACTTTATATGTTAATTTTGAATACTTCATATTTTATCAAATATAGGGGTTTTGTATACCTTTGCCATTTTAGTTTGCTTGGTTAAAAAACCTTAAACAAAGATTAACATTAATAGAAACAATTATGCATTTTAGGCCTACTATTTGCCATAAAATATAGCATATTTTAGATATCTTCTAATTATTTTTAAAAATCTGTTCGTACTATTTTTGATTATTCAAACTTTCATTTATATATTTAACTTTTTTTCAATCTTACAATAAAATAACTTGTAAATAAAAATACCTGAATGTAATTATGCTTGTTAGAAATTTAATATTTCATCCAGTTTAGTATGTCTTATGATTTTTTTAAGGCTTACAACAAGAGCAAAATTGCTGTTACTGTTTTGAAATTTAACATTGCTGTAGTTATAGAGTTAATGTCCCATTTCAGCAACAATCCCCTTAGAGGCTCGTCATGTGGCAAAACCAAAGCATCAAGATTTTTTTTTCAGAACACTCAAGTGTTAAGGAAAATTCACACAATTGTAATACCCCCTTACCTTTGCCCCAGTTTAACCAGACTGGGAGGGAGATCCTCCACCACTTATCACCACAGAGTGTTAAAAGATTCAGTTGCAAACTGTAATAGAGTGTAAGGAGACACTACTCTCTGATCGAGTCCATCTCATTTTATAAGTGTGTTGTTTTTTTAAGGTTTACTCATAGTGATGTGGTTTGATTCTCTCAAAAATATATCTGGTTTTAATTGAAATGTATGTTAAGGTAGTAAATAGCAGGAGTGTTTTATACCTGTCGAAAAATTAATACTTAAAACGCTGGAAATCTCACCAACAAACAATCATGAACAATCTAATGCCAACAAGTAACTCTCAAACATTGATCTATAAATGTTGAAACATATATGTTTGGCATGGTTGATTACTATTGTTTACCATTACTAACTCAGACAATAGCATCAGATTTTTCTACAGATGCATATGATATTTAAGGTACAGTTTTATGCTCCAGATGTTTGCTGCTACCCATCGTTTGGTTCAGCAGATTCATCAACAAAGTAGTGATGCCACATGCAAAACAGAGTTACGCCTATCGTACAATGTCACAGCGTCATTGGTGGCATCTCTTCAAGATCTATCCAACACATTTAGAAAACTGCAGAGCTCTTATTTGAAAAGTAAATATTATTTGTTTTTTTAATATATACATTTATTACAATGCACAAGAAGTATATATAAAATATAACCTGTTTCATAATGAAAGGATTTGAAAACATTATTACAGATTAATTCATGTTTTTAAACATTTTTCATCCACTCTACTGCTAACCCTACTAGTGGCAGGCAGTTTTTAGATGTTGCGCAAGGGGTTTTTACAAAAAATAAATAAAAATATTAGAGTATTTATGCATATTTTTTTCAGTATTAAATGGTGAATTTTATTATTTGATTTGAAATTTAAATTTATATATATATATATATATATATATATATATATATATATATATATATATATATATATATATATATATATATATAATTCTTATTTCACATATCATTTTTTTATAAAATATAAGGGGGACAATGCCTAGAAAATTTAGAAAAGCTGTAGGTCCCTTAGTTGCCCTGGCTATTGGGCTATTAATAAATAGCTCTTTCTGAGGAACAGTCAACCTTAGTTAGTAACAATGACTAAACTCGTTCATTTACTCTCATCACACTCGCCCCTCATATTCGCCCATATCTTGATGACCGGCATCTTAATAATGAATAACACTTATTTAGTACAAAAATTAAAACAAAATTAGCTATAAATGGTAAGTGCAAATATATAATATAGCATTTCAAGGTAAACATAACAAAACAGTCATGCTTTATTGGAACCAAGCTGTCATTAGCATGGATTAATCCTTTTTTAGATTATCCACTATCAATACCACAGTGCGTGTATGGGTGGGTGGGTGGGTTACTACTACAGTACTTATACAAGTACTCTGGTTATGGTCCTCACATTTGCTTGTCAATCATCATAGGGTTTTTGACTCGCACAAAATTTAGCTGTTTCAGTTTATATTATGATTTTAATTCAGCTTGTATTTTTTTTATTCAGTCTTTATTTTGCAGAAATAAAATCAACCAACTTTTTTGAAGTGTTTAATATTCATGCTGAACAAAATTTAGTTGTACTTATTGGCAGTAGGTGGTTTTATATTCTAGGTCATAAAGTGATTGGTCAATACTGGTTGTACCAAGGTATTTGGAAAATTTGTTAATTTCTAAATGCCATAATCTAGAGAGGGTGGGAGGATCTGTAATATCATTAATTAGAAGAGGAGGAAATTCATGAAATTCCGTCAGTATAAAATGGGAGATTTCCAATTGCACCGGGGTCAGGGATCGGCCCCAAACTGATGTGTCCAGTTGCACCGGAGCCCCTTTTAGGGGGTGTTCCAATTGCACCAGAGGCCCTTGTTTATGACATGAGCCGGGAAAGTCCAACCAGGCCGGATTCCTAGTACAGTAACCCCAAGCTGACCGTGCCAAATTCCACACCCTTTGTTATGACATGAGTCATGAGTCGGTTAGGTTAGGTTAGGTTAGGTTAGGTTAGGTTAGGTTAGGTTAGGTTAGGTTAGGTTAGGTTAGATGTTAGTGTTGCCACGGATAAACACAAAATTAAACATTAAATACATAGTTACCATATTTATTAGTTAGAACCTGCTATGGTCTACCATTAGTATGTGCCACGAAACATCGGCAAGTGTTTGATAGAATATTCCATTGCGAAATTGTTAAACACTTATAAACTATGTTTGAAGAAATGTAGTGGGGTGGGGAAGGAAGGGGCCTTCCAATTGCACCGGCTCCGGCGGTCGAAGGAATTTGCAGCGGGGATAAGTGAGGTGGGTAGATTTTGACCACCGGTGCAATTAGACACTTTTCGGACGGAGGAATGTTTTGACCCGTGGAAATTCCTTTGACCGCCGGTGCAACTGGATATCAGCCTATAAAATTCAGAAAGAGTTACCAATAATAGCAGGGTGTAGATGAGAAGAAGGACTAGAAGAGATTGTTTATCATCGAGCATGTAATTATATCTTACAAAATATTAAGAGTAATTTATGTACCCATTACTACTACTTCATCACACCTAGAACCACTACCTAATTTAAGTTGACTAAGTGATGGTGGATAATGAATATTGTTCCTGGAAAAATTAGCAACACAGGACTTAAGGCTTTATTTACTTTATAATACATATTTTGTATTGACAAATATAAAATATACCCTTATTACTCTAGGATTTCAAAACAACATAGTACTACAGTCTAGAAATAAGAATTTCAATTTAAAAATAAGAGATTACAATGAAGTAGTTTTCTCAGTGTTTTTCTCTGATATAATGAGGAATAGACATAGAGTGTATTTGAACAGTGCTGTATAATTCGAGGCTTGACATAGGTAATATAATCAGATTAAAGTCTTAGAAGTCCATAAGTTAATTATAAAGAGAATCTCTTAACCTTTTTAAAGGTATAAATGCTTTGAGTATTGAATTATAAGTTATTTTTTTAGATTCCAACATTTCAACTTATTTATTTTAGCCACATGAATCATGCAAATTGATAGAAAAAAGCTTGTATTGTGACAGAGTGTCTAGAAACTAGGTGTGTGCAAGTAGCTCGAAATTCGAGTTTTTTTTTCAAGTTTAAAAAAACTAAAAAAAATCGAGTCGAGTTTTGCCATATCTTTGAGAGTAGAACGCTATAATCAAGAAAAATCCCATTTGTATAATAGATTATAAAGATAAGTATTTTATGTAGGCAACTTTATTTAAAGTATGATCATAATATCGTATTCGTAACCGGAGATGTTCTCGCAATGTATTCAGATTCGTGATTCACGCACATCAGTCTCGATCGTACGGCCATGGCAATTACGGCGAAAAGTATTATAAAGAAGGCACGTCCAAATAAGCTGTTCCAAATAGCCGACACTAGTTATTCATACAAAACGTGATAACTGATCGCAAAGAATCAGTTATTGAACCGTTTCAAAACTTCGTTACATAACTTTTACCAACATTTGAAATTAACAGTTGCATTTATGTCAGGTCCATCCTTTAAAAGTTGTATTATGTTCTGGTAACATGTTATAATAATCTGTTATTTTTGTATCCTGTTACTCTCGACGCGTTGCCGTTGACGTTCCAGGCAGTTTTTATGTTATGGCCTGACGTTACTTAACGGCTCAAAGCCTCGTTATTCGTTGCGGCTGGTCTAGCTAACGTTCCAAGTTACCAAAGGTAAAGGATATGTAGCTGAAGTTATGCCTTATGTTACATTACGATAATGAGTTACGGGCGTTAACTCTTTGCTTGACATAACAGAGATACCGCTCAAAGTTCTTTCTGTTATCTATAATTTAACTGTAACATGCAAGAGTCTTAAGTCCACCCCCCCCCCTTCAGGTGCCAACCTTAAAATAGTTGACAGGCCTACTAGACCTTCTTGTTACTTTTTGAGAAAGTATATATATATTCTACCATTCAACGTGTGTGGGTGGGTGGGTGGATCACTACCACTTTACGTGTATGGGTGGGTGGGTGGATCACTACCATTGTACGTGTATGGGTGGGCAGGTGGGTCACTACCATTGTACGTGTATGGGTGGGCGGATGGGTCACTACCATTGTACGTGTATGGGGGGATTTGTGACATTTTAAATCATTTATTTTTTTGTATGTAAACCGTTTTCTGAAGGTTAACTAATACAAGGTTTACACTTTTATAAAGAAAAAGTAAGCAAATTCTATTTAAAATTCCTCATTATTATAAATTGTATCATAATAAGATTATTGTATTGATGTGTGGAACGTAGTCAATATGTAGGGTCTATTATATTTGATCAATTAATATCTGTAAGGTGACTGTTTCCCACCGTTTCCCAAACCGCCAAGTAACTGCTGGAAAGTTGATAACGCATTTAGTAGTGATACCTTATTATCGATGCAGGCTGGAAGTATATTTCCGGTGCAACGAGGAGAGACAAGTAGGCCCAGGCGAATCGAAAGGCCGTCCTCTCTGGGCCGATCGTGATCAGTACTAGTTTTACCAATCTGTAAGAAGCAAAAAGAGATATAATATGCTAATTGTCAGACTTCCTGTACAAGACGAAAAGAGCTTAGCGTGGCTGTCAATACGCAGCGCTGGTTTGCTTTCTCTCTCATTCTCATAGAAAGTTGCAATCTTCTCTCTCACTCTAGGCTGCCGCGCAACAAGCTCAACCTAGCGGCAACCACGCCAAGATAGCAAAATTACAAAATAGTAGACTGAATTTTTATCATTGGCTTTTTGCTTCTTGTAGATGTGTATTCATTGGCTTTACAGAGAAAGGATTCGTTCTTGCCTCTGTACTTACGCATGCCTCAAACATGTAAAGAGATTGCACAAAAAAGGTAGTTAATAGTAGCAGTTCGGTGCATCAGTGTGGTGATAAAAAAATAAACTATTATCATGACCCAGTCCTGGATAACTTTTTTGTACTAATTATACATAATCCAGGCATGAAAGTCACTTTTAAAGTGTTAAAAAACTAACTATGCAAAATATATACTGCAACAAGAAAACAAATTTATTTAAATTTAACAAAACAGTTTGTTTATTTTAAATTATTTAAGAAAAATATAACTAACAATAGTTTTATTGTGTTCAAACATCTTTTATACAAATATTGATATGATTACAATTTATAAAACCTCAAGAGTGAAGAATGATTTATTTATAACATTGATTGCGAAGAATGAAAGTACAGTAAATGTTGCTATCCAAAATAATATGATTGGGCCTTGTCCATTTCTTGCTGATGTTTTCATTGTAGATACATGTGGTTTTTTTCTTAGTGGAAAAGCCAGAAAATGAGTAAAACAGAAAAATAACTTATGCGATGTTGGTACTCAAATTGTGCAGAATCGTGCCCTGACACTAATATGGCAATCAAACCATTATTAAGCATGTTAGCGCCAGAAATGTGCTGAAATGGGTTACGTTCTGTTAAGAATGTATTTGATATTGTTAGGTTTGGTTAGGTTAGGTGATGTTATGCTAGTTTAGGTAATGTTAGGTTTAGGTATGGACTAAAGTGAGTAATTTGTAGTCAATGTTGATTGACGTGACGGCTGCATCATATCTATCAGCATTATTACAACCTGAGGACAAAATTTACTCGCTTACCTCCCACAAATTTAGCTACTGCTGAGTTACAAGCCTTACATAAATTGTTTGAGTTGTACGGGCATTTTGTTGTCGTCAATTGTCGTCATTAAGACCATCGGGAGTTGCTGCTAAACCAAGGGTGCTATTGCTCTTCATTTATGATCAGTCCGCTAAGTTTTATTTTTTTGACCAACTGTTCTTCGAGGTCTCCACATGCCTACAGAGTTATGAACGATATTGTAGGCTAATCTATGAATGATGTACAAATCATAAAAATATGCCATTCTTACTATACAAGTTATTTTTTTAAATCTACAATCATCACCAAGAGGATAGTTTCTAATGTTTAAAACTAAATAGAGTATATTCCATGAAAAACACCCCAAAACATGGGTTTCTATTTCAATGATTTGGTCCTTATCATTGATCATATCGCTACAGTTAAACTGTCATTGGATAGGGAAAGAGCTGTTCTAGTGGACAATAACCTACTTTTTTTGGAAAATTATGTGATTTTGTTTAGTAATTGGTCAGTGAAGATTTGCAAAACTTCAAGTGACATTATTGACTATTTTAAAAATCAACTTATGGTCCACTAGATTGAACCTTTAATAAACAAATAGCTCTCAATGTACCTCATTTTAATAATAATCACGAACCTTACAGTTGAAATACGAAACCTAACCGCTTAGGTACGAAATACGAAACCTAAGCCCCTAACCGCTGATATGTGCGAACCAAGTAACCATTCTATGAACTATTTGCTCCAACTTACTATTCTCGCAACTTATTGAAACCCATCCATGTTTAAAGACCAACATAAAAACATAAATGTAGATTACAAAATAAATCTCTTTATAGCCAAACCAAAACCACCATCCACTGCTTATGGGCACTGATCGTGGCTTACTTCTCAATCTGCTGACCAACATTTCATTCAATCACTTATTACCAAATATCACATTCCATTTCATTTTCCAATTGTTATTCTTAGTTAATTTAGTTATTCTTAGTTAATTATTTGAAAATAACTAGCTGAGTTTCAAATTATAGTTAAAAAAAAAACTTTTAGGCCCACCTGATTCTTAGTTAACCTAAATTCCAAGAGTATTTTGTACAGTATTACCTTTTGTCGTTTGTACTGTAAATTTTGTAAAAAGAAAAAACAACAAAATTAAAACCCACTCTTAAGATCAATGTTAAAAAATGAGCAGAATAGTTGAGAGAAATGAATTTTGTCTGATATACATACACGAATAATGTCACATAAAGGGCTACTCTTCTATAATATATCGAAGTAATTGTAGTCGAAAATAATATTTGTCAAGAAATGCAAATAAGTAAAAGTCTGTCTATACATGGGTGGTCTGGCGTGTGCGTGAGTGAAGGCCGAAGGCCGAAGTTAAAAATATTACCTGCACCGTCTGGCACAGTTATTTTTAGGATATGCCAATCGTACCCACGGTTCTTTGGTACGATTGATAGAGCTCAGAAGGTTTTGTCGGTCTTTTCAATCGGTTAAATATTTATTGCAGTTTATGATTTTCAATTGCTTTGTATTTTTGATTAGAGGAAATTAAAGGTACAGTCATTTCTATTCCATACTTTGGCGTTTGTAGATATTTTGTGTTTCATAGTATAATTTATAAAACTGTCTTGTGAGGAACAACAAATATCTTGTTAGTGAAATTGTATATAAGTTACAGTTAAATACACAATTAATTATTTTTTATGTTTGATATTTAGTAAGTATTTGATATATGTTATAATTTAATTTATATAGCCTACAATCAATATTAAGAGTCTGCAGAGGCCGTCGGTCATGTTGGTTTTAGTCCTATAATAATTAGTTTGATGGAAAAAAATATAAAAAAGTTTAGTTGGAAGTTTATATTTTCACCTATTTTTCAAATCTAGGAGAATGTATTCAAATTATAAAAAGCAAACCCAGTGTGTAATATGAAAACGTTTAAAATAACACCTCATTCACAACTTTAGAAAAATAAATGACAAAAAAAATGTGGATTCGCAAATAACATTGTTCTTATGTGATTAAAACCAACATGGCCAACAGCTCTGCAGACTCTTAATGGTGAGATCATTGTTTTCATATTTGTTTCAGAAACATGATCATACTTATCCTTATACATAATACGTGAAGCCGTTTTCAGGACACTACTAGAGAAGTCTGTGCTGTCCATGTTGGGTGGTAATTATTGTATGGATGTTGTGTGGTGGAAATATCTGAGTATCAGACTTGTCAATTAGCTGAAAATCAGACCAACACTACATGGTTCAGATTCCACGTAAAGCTGCAGGTCCCTTAGTTGCCCAGAATGTTGGTCCATTAATAAATAGCTCTTTCTGAGGAACAGTTGAACTCAGTTAATAACCAGACTACACTCATCCTACGCTCATATCATCATTCTTATTCACCTTAAAATACGCACAACGTTGTGTCGGCGTCTCATATGTAAGAATGTCAACGCAACTCATTTCTTGGCCAATTTAAACAGTTCAGGTTTGAACAAATTTGCCTTTGTTCGTAGTTGTACTAAAATGTTTAAATTTTTTAATTTTTTTTGGCCATAAGAGTAACATGGCGAAATATAGAAATGAACCAAAAAGTAACAGCTGTTCAAATGTAAATAATGGTTTTGACAGTTGTTAGAAGATAAACAATGCTGTTTGTAATATTGAGAAGGTTAGATATTTCATAATGTTAACCAGGGAAGGTTGTAAGCATGGTTTCATTCACATTTAATTGAAGGATTCCACTCTACTGGACTTGAATGTTTCCATGGTAATCTAATGCAGTATTTTACGAGCCGTGTTTTTAAAGTAAGTACCGTTTTGGAATCCTGCTGCTGTTGCGCTACAATCGGCGTTCAGGGCATGCGTGCTGGGTTCTACTGTCTGTTGGCAAGCCACAGCCTCCGTCAAGGACCCATTCGACTGTATTTAAGGTCGCTGATGACTGTTTAAAATTCCTCCTCTGATTAAAAATGCCGCCAACTGTAAAGTATATGTTGTGATAAGTTTTCATAAAGCTAAATGTATGAAAAGAGCTGACATTCATCGAGAGATCTTTGAAGTATTGAGAAAACAGAATGAGTGCTGGGATAGTATGGAAATGGGTGAGAGCTTTTAAGGTTGTACGGATGTGCATGATGAGGAACGAAGTCGGAAACCTTCACTCATTACTGATGTCTTGGTGCAAAACGTTGGTGAAAAAGTCAGACAAAACAGACGCTTTACAACTGCATCATTATGTAATGTGTCTTCAAGTGCAATTATTGAAATTGTGACAGACTGTTTGAAGTACCGAAAGTTATGCTTACGGTAAGTTACCAAAATGCTGACGGAGAATAAATAAAAAACAAATGTTTGACGAGAATCACAAAAAAAGTTTAACCAGTTCTCTCACATTCCTAGAGGATTAGAATCGTGATGGTTACGATTTTTAAAACCAAATTGTCACTGTGACAGACTCACGATGAATGTCAGCTGCTTTCACACCCTTAGCGTTATGAAAACTTACACAGTGCATAATTCACAGTCGGTGGCATTTTTAATCGGAGGAGGAATTTTAAACAGTTATAAGTGACCTTAAATACAGTCGAATGGATCCGTAATGGCGGCTGTGGCTTGCCAACAGATAGTAGTACCCAGTGTGCATGCGCTGAACACCGACTGCAGCGCTACAGCGGCGGGATTCCAAAACGGTACTTACTTTAAAAACACACCTCGTATTACTTCAGCTGTCAAACAAAAACAAATGAAATGAACAAAATAGGCTATATAATATCATTGGGTGTTCATACTAATAAATACGTTACAACACAAGTTATGTGAGAGAGATACTTACTGTAAATAAATTGAGTAATGTGATTTTACGTTAAACTGTTAACCTACTATTATCTGCCAAAATTTACAAGCCAAGGTGTAACGAGCGCAGCGACTGACAAGGTAAGGACGCTATCCGTGCAGGGGTGTCCCCTAGTATAAGTTATTTATTATGTTAAATATGATCACAGAGAACATAGATAAACCAGACTGTCAGCGCAATGTTATGAAGGGGCAATCGTTTTACCCTACTCCAATCACTATTATTGGGTTTTTCTTATTATAGACACCTCACTTTGCGGTTTTACTATATTTACAAAACAAACACTAAAAATATCTAATCACATAGTCATGTGCAGTGTTTGATCTACTTTATAACAGTATTAAACTTTTAAATTTCTATTTTACGTGTTAAAATGTATATGAGTTACAACTAAAATAACACGGTTTTCATGCGACTTTTTGAAACTTGGGACTTATTTTGAATTGTCATTTGAAAATAAGTATTAGAGACAATTTTTTTCTTGTTGACCAATTGTAACTACTGCTATTAGGTGTAGTATACTGAAATTTCATGATAAAATAATGAACCATTGCTACGCTATTATTATTTCGTAGGTCTTGTTATTTTTGTACTGAAAAATTATTTTTAGATCTCATTAGTTCATATTATTTCTATTTCTCATTAGGAAAATGGGGCTCCAAAGTAGAGTAGAACCAAAAATACTATATCCAACGTATTTAAATATTTTATTTATATTTAAAAATATAAACTAAGATGTGTACGAAAAATCTAATTACACCATTGATTTCCTCGATTAATTGTACATTAAGACATATGCTTATTTAAATTTTATTATAGGTCCAAGTTTTAATAATTTTTATCTTAATCAGAACAAAAAAAATACAGGAATTCTAACTAGTTTTCACTGTGCATCAACTTTAAACTTTTATTACTCAAAACTTGAAAATGTTTTGATTAATATTTTGATCAAATATAAAACCTATATTTAAGTTGAAATATCAAACACTTACATTTTAATTGAAAAATTTGAACTTTTATAAAATAAGATTTATGACACCTGTCATATTTTAAAAACCGATGAGTTAATGAATAAAGAAAATAAATAAACACCTATCTTTCACTTTATTCATCAGTAACAAGCTTAGAAATTTTTAGCCAAGAATATTAACAAGCCGTTATCATGACCTAAGTTATTCACAAACTGCATTATTCACAAAGTTAAATTAATAGGTTATCAACAGCATTAAGTGTTTTATTCAACAAGAAACAGAACACCAGTGGTCTACTAAGAGCGGTAAAAACCGCCTTGTGTGCAAGGACTCATTTGTTCCCATATTCTAGTACTTGGGCGGCGACGGCAGTTTGCCGTCGTGAAGTAGTGGCGGGCAGCGGCTACATATCGACCTCTGACGGAAAAATTGGCCTTACCCCGCTGTGTGTAAGCTCTCATATAACTCAATGCGCCACTACTGGAATGGCGGCGATGGCAATTTTGTCCCAACGGCGAAAACCATACTGTGTGTAACCGGCCTCCACGGCCGTGGTACAGTTGTAGGGCGTAGGTCTGATAACAATTAATTTGACAACACGGCAGAACGGTGCTCCTCCAAAACCAAACATAGCCGGTTCTCCCCCGAAATGAGAACTCACAGCGGTTGCTTTTTCGCCTATCCCTCTGACACTCTGGTTAATCTATATACTCTGTGATGTGTTATTTTAATGTTAATATAGAATATTTATGTTTTAATCATATTATTTTCAATGGTACGATTTTCATAAAATAATCGATATATTAATAAAGCCTACATTAACAATTACTGTACATTAGTTCTTCGCAATCCATATTACCTGTTCTTGAGGTTTTATAAGTTATAATCAGAATAATATTTGAATTTAAAATGTTTGAACATAGTAAAACTGTTATTAGTTGCATTGTTTTTTAATAATTTAAATAATCCAAATATTTTGTTAATTTGTTTAATTGGTACAGTATATATTTTGCATAGATTAATTTTAAACTCTAAATATAATTTCATACCTTGGATTTTGTATAATATGTACCAAATAGCTATGTAATACTGGATCATTAAAATAGTTAATGTTTTATCACTATACTACTGCAATATTGTTGCTGCAACTAATAGGCCTACTGTAAACTACTTTTTCTGATATAATCCCTTTCTTTATGTTTTCGTGGCCTGCGTAAATACAGAGGCAAGAACGATCCACATAATTTCTCTGTAAAACTAGCTTTGACAACGATGAGCCCCATAAGAAGATGACTTTTCGATTCGCTTGGGCCTACTCGTCCCTCCTCACTCTCCCAGTAATAGACTTCTGAGCTGTGTCGGTAAGAAGGTATCACTACTAAATGCATTATCAGCTTTCCAGGGATACCAGTGGAAACCCCTGTAAACCCCTTTTTACAAAGTTTAACATTTTTACAATTATTAATTTATACATTTACAATATCCTTGTCTACACAAAAAATAATTTACATGAATTTCATACTAGGCAAGAGGTACATCTGCACCATACAAGAAACAAAAGTACACTTGACATTCCACACCACAGGCTAGCTATAACAGGCAACTCTTTTAGAGTTAATTGTGTAAAATTTTACAATAAGTTGCCTGAGTCACTTCGTCGTGACACTAATATTAGAAGCTTTAAGGCTAAGGTGTACTGCTGGCTTATAAATAATACTTTTTATACCTTTGAAGAATTTGTTAATTCAGCAGTGACTGTTTAGGTAGTTATTCTATAGTTTTTATCTTAGTAGGTCTTAGGTTGGCCTTGTTTATCATTGTGACAATGCCTATTTCAATGTAATAATTTGATCAATGGCAATAAAGTTTCTGATTCTGAGTGGTTTGGGAAACGGCCACCTTAAGAAAATTAATTTAAGTTTGTCAATTTGATTTGATTAAAGTTTATGGATAAACTTTCACAGTAGAGTTAGCAGTAAGGCTATTATATACTGTTTTTAGCACCAGATTGCAATTTTTGTTTCAATATTTTATATTTTTACTCTGAATTTATTTTAGGCCTCCTTTTTATAAGTTATGACAAATATTTCACATATTATGTTACAGTATATTTAGCATATATCTTTATGAATATTTATATTTAATCACTGATACAATCATTTCATAGGTTCTAAAATAATTTTCCGAACTTTATTAATTATTTATCAAACTAAATAAATAGTGTTAGAATGTATTGCTTACTTCATTTAATTTTTTTCATTTTTGAAAATTAAGGGTTAAATACTCGATTTGAATAAAACTCTAACTGGAAATTATGTCTAAAAACTCGACTCGAATCCTTAAACTGCTATTTGCATATCCCTACTAGATACTCAAGTAGAAACAATGAAATCAACTTGAATTGCTGAAGACACAAGGCGTATAAGCAAATTTTAGAGTTGAATGTTGTTGATATTGTATCATTTATATAAAATAAATGCAAATAATGCAGGACCTAAAATTGGTCCTTGTGGAATACCAGATATTACTCAAGAAGAGTTGTCATACTGTAAACAGCCATATTTATCACTATCAATTAGCCATATTCTTCAGTTTGAAATCTGTTACTCAAGTATGATCTAAAACTATTCTCCTAATTCCAGATTTTTCTAATTTCATCAACAGTTGATCATATTAAAAAAACTATTATCATATTTTAATAGGCAAATAAGAAATATTTAATAAACAATAAGTGTGTGTAAATCTCGTTTAGCTGAGTTGAGAATTGTTTACATTTTAGAAATAAATATGAGAGAAGAAACTTCAAGATTGTTTTTCGAGACAGAAATGGCCGTAACTCCTCTAAATGACTTAGACTGGGAACTAGACAATGATATAGGCAATCTGGATAGAGCATTTAGTTTATCAGTAAACCAGAATGGTGGAAACCAGACTCAGATGCAACTTTTACTTTTGGAGGAGGAGAACACACGAATGGCAGAGCAACGGGAGAACGAAATACGCCATATTGTCAAGTCCATTGTTGATCTTAACGATATCTTCAAAGACTTATCTCACATGGTTGCTGAGCAGGTGAGGTCATCAGTTGTTTTCCCACTTACAGGACTACATTTTTAACACGTTGACTGCCATGAGGGCCACCGGTGGCCCACACAACAATTTTAGCTCACGTCATGAGGGCCACCGGTGGCCCTCACTAGATTTCAGCCTGGTGCCACAGCTGTTTCTACGGTATAGTTGAATATTCATTGTTACGAGTTCTGTGTTCCATGCAACCAGAAATGACCCCCCGAGTACAGAAATAGCCGACATCCGGTCTTTTGCCGCCATTTTGTGAAGTTATTGATGAGGTACACCGGTGGACCTCATGGCATGAGGGCAAAACTTTAGATATGCCATATGATATTATGTTTCAACTGTTTTGTTGTGATTTTTATATTTTCTTCCCGCGCACTGATCAGCTTTTGAGGTTAAGTGTTTAGTAAGTGACATTGACTCTTTTTGTGACAGAAACTAGTCTGTTTAAGTGTCGTAAAAACTAGTTCAAATATATAAAAACGTATTTAGGGTTGCTTTATTTAAAAACCAGAGGACTGTTTTCTATCACATTTTATGAGCTTTCAGAATATATCATTAAAAATTACGTAATACTTAAAATGGCGCTACAATTTGTGTTTGATTTATAAAAGACGCGGGGGCCACCGGTGGCCCACATGGCGCATAGCAGCACATATGACGTGGGCTACCGGTGGCCCTCTTGGCGTCAGGCGAACATACAGTTTTACTACGGCGGCCTCAGAATGACACAATAAATTATCTACGCTGGCAGTCAACGTGTTAAGTACATTTTCCATATGATTATCAATTTTGAACTATTTAGTCTTACCCTGGCAGAGTGCACCAGAAGAACACCTTTATAGATAAGCGAGCATATTGTTTTTACTATGTTCGTATTTTATTCAGCAATGTATTAATTGGAAAGTTCTTGAAATAAGGCTTTATTTCATTAAAGGTTATCAAAATTATTATTATCAGAAACAAGGGACACGGTCGGATCTTTATATGTCCCCTCAATAGAGGATTTTTCATTAAGTAAAAGAATCAAATGCAACAAAAACTACAGTGTAGAATGTTTGAAGTAAGCAAAAATTTTAAAATAAATTTATATTATTATAAAAAGTAAATTATTATTTATAGTCAGTGTTGCTTGCTTTGAAAATTTAAGATAAGAATGATTACCAGTGTTACTGTATTGCATATAAAGACCCACTTTAGTAATCCCTCTTAGAATAGATCTTTTTGTTTATCGCATGATTCAGACATGTGAATATTTCACCCAGTGTGAATATAAGGAAGTTGAAAACAGCTAGCTTCCTAATCTAGTGTTTCATTAGTTTTTATTTTTTTCTCTCTCTCTCATTCCTGGAAATAATATCTTGTGTTTGTTACGTATAGGGGACAGTTTTGGATAGAATTGATTACAACATCGAGCAGTCGCAAATACGAGTTCATGAGGGGTATCAGCAACTCCAGAAAGCTGACGCTTACCATAGGAAAAATAGAAAAATGGTCTGCATCTTTATCCTAAGTGCAGTAACTATGTTGCTTACATTCATATTGATTGTTACAAAATTTTAATGGTGTCATAACATAACAATATTGGCTAGCTCAGTCATCTATAAAAAAATCACATATACTTAAAATAATAATTTGTATGACCAAAATAAACTAATTTGTATCACCACTGGCCACAACAGAAAGCACTGATAAGATTTAGGACCACAGGTGATAGCATATAGCTATGTTGTTATGCAACTACTGGCCACAGCGAGCAGCCCTGATAAGTTACATGACCATTGACAGGACTAAAGAGGGCTGATAAGAATGACCTCAGCAAAAAACAGCACTGATAATATTTATGACTCCTGGCCATAGTGAACATCTCTATTATTAAGTTGTATGACCCCTGGCCATAGCAGTCATCTCTATTAAGTTGTATGACACCTGGCCATAGCAGTCATTTCTATTATGTTGTATGACCCCTGGTCATAGCAGATATATGTATTAAGTTGTATGATCAGTGGCCATAGTAAACACCTCTATTAAGTTGTATGACTCCTGACCATAGCAAAATCTCTTATTAAGTTGTATGACCAGTGGTGATAACAACATTTCTTAACAAGTTATGACCACCAACCCCAGCAAACAGCTCTAACAAGACCACTAGTCATATCAAACAGCTCTGATGTTGTATGCCCTGGCTAGCAAACATCTATGTCTTAACAAGTTATGACCACTAGTCATAGCAAACAGCTGTGATAAATTTTAAGATCACTGTCTACAGATAGTATCATGTTAACTTTGTAGACAATTATTGAATCGATCAATAGTAAAATTAAAGTTTTGGTATTTTTTAGCGGTATTTGAAATTTTACCTAAAACAATAACTGTTGAGGCATATTTAAAATTCTTCTCTTGATATTAATGATAAGTAAAATTAAATTGTTTAAATATAACCTAAAAACTATTTAAATTTAAAAAATAAATAAAAAGCAATTTCATTATTTTCCTGGTCCTTTATTGAATAATTATAAATTAAGGGGAAATAGAATAAAAATGGTTGCATAATTAAATTACTAGATTTAGAAATGTCAGAGGTATGAGCAAACAAATTCTGTAATAACACCTTTAATTGTGTTTTGTTGAAAATGAAATAATTGTATTGTTCTTATACATTTTAAATTTAGTTAAAATATAACAATTGTAAATTATTTTTAAATTCCTAGTTGTAGCTGTTTAGCTAAAGTTCATTTATTATAGAGTTGGCATAGTGAATGGCAAGGGAAGGTGTGAGACATGTTAGTACAGTAGATTCTTGTGTTTCCAATGGATATTGTCAAGTTGAACAGCAGACAATAAAAGATGTCAGTTTGTGGCAAGGTTGATAAAATAGGCAATTTTATATCAAGCTAATATATTTTTACTTCATGTCTCTAAATTGAAACAGTTCATTGGCAGTCTAATATATTACAATGAAACCAATTAGATTTGAATAAATTAATATGATGTATTTTACTTAAATAATATTTCTTGTATTCCAGAAGAGCTTTTATGAATCATCATTGCTCAGTCTTAAGTGAGACATTCCTGTTTACATGTGGGCACATGAATATCCATGTGTTGTTATTTGAAATAAATTAAAAAGTTGAAAGTTAGGACAGACAGCAGATGCTTATTACTATTGTCCTTAAAAATTCAAAATCCTCTTGTAATTGATGGGTAGTAATGTAATATAAGGATTTGAATCTTACAATTGTTTCCCTTATTTGATTTTTGTGTTTTATTTTTTATTATTATTTTGAGCACCGGCTCGGGCAACAACTGCAAGAGATGATGCATGGTGTTTTGGCTCTGTATAGTTTTTAATTATTGGTAAATGGAGTAAATTAGGAGTCTAAAGATTAGTTAAATAATGTCAGTCAACAAGTTGTATATTTTACTTTTGTCATCACTGTTTTATTACATGTATTGTGTTTAGAGACATCACATAATACAAAATATCTAAAAAAAAAAAAAAAAAAAATGAGACTACTGTATTGGTATATTGAATTTTAAAATCATATTTTGTGTTACCCATGGACCATAGAGATCAATAATGAAGCATATTCACATATTATAGTCTAAACTAAACCATCACACACTTAATCAGCATAGTATCTGTTATTTAAATTATTATCTGTGTTGTAAATATACTTATTAGTTTATTTATTGTTTTTTAACATTGTTGATATTTTTGTAAATAAATGTTAAAATGAAAAAATTTATTTGAATAATAACCCTTGATCGGTAAGTTGAAGTCATGTACTTGATTTACACATTCATTCTTCTATTCACATTCAATCATGAGAATTAAGTTATGTCCTAAACTGCAGGTTTAACATAGTTAAATCCTATTAGAACAAAATGTAATTACAAGGTTTGGCTTGGAAGAAACCGGATTAGTATTGCTGTAGCCACAGAACGAATGCAATAAGGCTGAACATCGTACGACTGGTCACATGACTCTCCCTCCACCCCCTGCTTGATTTTCGTCTCTCCTACTCTCATTCCGTCTGTGGCGTCAGTTATAAGCATATAACATTTTGTCTCTGCGTCAGAAAAATGTTGAGTGTCCAGAAAAACAGCGTGTTAACGTTAAATTTCTTTACATACTTGAAAAATCTGCAAGTGAAACATTTTTAATGTAACAGAAAGTGCTTTAATGTCAAATCCCCTGCTTCTCCATGGCAAAAAAGCAAGAATGCTAAAGACAAAATTCAAGGCCATGATGATTGTGTTTTTTTATATTAAAGGCATTGTGCACATTGATTGGGTACCAAAGCGGCAAACAATCAACAAAAATTACTACATTAGCGTCTGACTACCCTTCGTGAGCAAGTACGGGGAAAGCAGAATGATTTGTGGAAAAACAAGTCATAGATCCTCCACCAGGACAATGCCCCTACTCACAATGCTTTGTCAGTGAAGAGGTTTTTGGCAAACCACAACATTCCCATGTTAGACCATCCACCATACTCACCTGACTTGGCTCCCTGTGACCTTCTTTTTATTCATTAAGTCAAGTCAGCATTGAAAGGAACGAGATTTGAGACTGATGAAGCAGTAAAAGAAAAAGCGGCTGAAGTAATGAATGGGCTTACAGAAAATGATCTCCAGCAGTGCTACTTCCATTGGAAAACTCGCATGGAGCGGTGTAGAGAACGAGGAGGGATGTAATTGAGGGAGATAACATCAAAATGTAAATATTTGTAAGTAACTTTTATTTTCAGCCTCAGTCCGGTTTTTTCTAGCCATACCTCGTATTTAACCTTATTATTATATTGTAAAGTCATTCTGTCAAAATATTTATGTATATAAGTAGTATTTGTATATATGTTTGTTATAAGTGTTGTTGTCACTATACACTCTCTATCTGCAGTTGTTGGCTATTTATGCAGCATTATTACATTGTTTCTGTAATGCTGCGGTGGACAAACTTCACCAGTGATGTTATTTTAAGATTATGGTCTGTATAAGCAGTGCTCAGTTGAGCTGTAATGTCAGAAGCCAACCTCAACATAGTGTTGAGCATAGTACTGAAAAATTGATTCTATTACAATCCATTAATGTTTTTTTAATAGTATTTTAGAATTAATTAAATTTCTGGTATTTTAATGTTTAATGCAGTAAATTCTCATATCTCATGTTTTGCGGAAATATATTTACTTAGTAACTACTAAATAATATCAATAATAAAATCAGCCAATGTTGATAAAACACCCATTGGCAGACCTGTCAAAACGTTGTGTTTATTTCTTAAACACTCAAAGCATTGGCAATCTCCAAATATTATCTACATATCATGAACAGTCCAATTATAATAAATAACTTTCAAATAACAGTTGATAAAACAGTTTTGTTAAATAGCTGTACAAATTATTACAAATAACAGTATTTCATCTCTGTATTTCACAGCTGATCAGTAATTTGCTTATGTAATTAGTGCATTGGCAAGCTTCCTATTATCTGGTCTACTATCACAAAGTGATTTATAAAATTACCGGCTTGGATGGTTCTAGATATATATGTTCAGAATAGCACCGGGTTTTAGCTTTATTGACACAACGGTTCAAAAGCTCAGCTTTCAAATCATGCTAATAGCCTTCATCAATGAAATAAGATGAGCGAATAACTGCCGTATAAATGTTATTCTGAACCCAGTGTTTAAAAGTAATTTAATTAAGATCAGTTACTTGTTTGTCCTCTAAAGGCTATTCTTAAAAACTACAACAGCACACCTCTATCCAGGCATTTAACCTGTGGAAGAGTATCCACGTCATATGACGTGCCAAGCGAGTATTTGCTTTACCGTAGTATAGTACTCAGGGAGTAAGAACAAGTTTTGTTAACTTTTTTTATAATTTGTTTTATTTTACAAGTAGATGAATCCAAAATTGATTTAAAAATGTAAAAGATCCGATTATCACGGAATTATTATTTTTATTTATTTATTTTTTTTATACATGATAATTCTGAAAACATATCATATATAAAAAAAGAAAATTTACAATCAGAACTTTCATATGAAGTATCCTTATCCTCTTTACAAGTGTGCATATACATACATAACATTATCTTTGTAGTATTCTTTTACGTTTATCATTCATAGGTAGCGGCTGAGGAAAATTACGTGCAGTGAACTGTTGGGCGTTATTTTCACCATTCATCGGGCGGGACGGGGTGGAGTGGGGCAAAGAGTGTTATTGGCTGTATATGCATGTGACTATAAGGTTCATGTATAAGTTGCCTTATAAGGTTCATTTAGATATACATTACGTATACTTTATAATTAAGATTTTTTTTCTTTGATTAGATGTCTGAAGATATAATATGCATTGAGGATGGTGATATCTAATAAGTTAAATTAGAGCTAAGTATACTATTTCACTGTTATTCTTTTATAATCATTGTAAGAAAGCATCATCCGATTTATGTATAGATCCCACATTGCTATAATTTTAATAGTAATATGGGTTTTACTTTTCTTTCCTTAGCTCTAGTATTTACAGTGTCCATTTTATTTGGATCAACTGTAGATAACATTGCAACTGGTACAATAACACCATCTAATTGCTATCATTTTAATTGAGGAGTTGAAATGACAAATGTAATATTTAATCTAATATAATGAGACTCCGTATTTAGAGTTCTAGGAGCTATTGGAAGACGCTATAATGGGAAGGCGGAAAACGACACAAGGCTGCGAGGCCACGTCACCTGAACGTGGATCTTCATTCTGGATCAAACGTTATGTGACGTGCTTCCTCGATCAGCATCAAAATATATTACTAGTCAACAGGGTAACAAATTGTATTAACACACAATTAACAAGAAAACAAAACAAAATCATATTTACAACTGAACAATGCAGGTTGTGGTGTGATGAAATTACGAATATGTATTTCATTATTGAATTTTGTTTACATTTAGGTATTATGATGCGTTTTGAATATAATGTTTTGTTTGTTATTTGACAATTAATTACTGTTGTGATGAAATTACGAATATGTATTTCATTATTGCATTTTGTTTACATTTAGGTATTATGATGCGTTTTGAATATAATGTTTTGTTTGTTATTTGACAATTAATTACTGTTAAATTTATACAAGTTAACATGTAAATAAGTTGCATTGAAGGTAGAAAAATCACAGCTGAGGTTGACCTGTGACATAAAATGAATGAACGTTGACATGTGACCTCAGCACTATGAATGTGCACTGGTCTAAGGCAACCTCTTGTATATAAGCCCTTCTCCCCCCTCCATTCCAGTAGTTCTCAACTCAGAAGAATGGAACTAGCCCATCAATGGATAGCTAAACATTAAATATTGTGGTATACTCTGTAGACACCTTACAAATACAGTCAGTCTTCTGAAACTTGAGGTAGGTGCCAGAGGCTCTGATCATTTTTATCTTGGTTGTGCCTTTTATATTTTTTCTGTATATGTGTTGGTAAGTTTGCTAATGACTTATCTCTCCTATTATATAATTTTTTTAATGTAAAACACAGCTGATTCGCATGGTTGACATGAAACTAATGTAAGTTTTTATTATATTCATTTGAAATATACAAATTGGGTACAGTAAAGTCCCTGATTATTCGTCAGAAAATAATTCTTAATGGCAGGAACAAGGTCTTATGGCAAAAAGCAAAGGTCAAGCAATCAGTGTCTCTATTGGCTGTTGGTGCTAGGTCAAGTTGCTGCAGAGCCATCCGAGACATGTTTGCGATACTTATAATTTTAGGAGTTACTAGCCCACCAAAATGGACTAACTAGCGGCTCATTCCCACTTGAGTCCATCAGCTCAGTCAGCTATGGACTATGTGGTTAGTGTGCTGACTTAGTTGTGATATTACAATACAGTTATATTTGTTCCTTTCATTTATTATATTACTGTTATTGTTTTTTATGTAAGTTGTAAACTGAAGATTTTTTTTTTTTTTACTTCTGAAAAAAAAATTAAATTAATGTGTCAAATCAGTTTTCTTTATTCCCATGCATGAAAAATGTGGTATTGGTACGATAATCTGTTCTGTTGAAATTGTTAAATAGTTTCCTGTACCAGTAAGAATATCATGCAGATCACATTAGACAAGAGGGGGAATATGATAATTTGGGTCTGTACAGTACATGTAATCAGGCGTTACTTTTAGCCATAACAATGAACCAAAAGTATAATGTATTAATATATTATAGCAAAAAAGCTAAAACAAACGCTTAATCAAGTAAGTAGGAACATCAGTTTATTTAAGTTTTATTGACGTAGGATGTCTAGCAGTAGGAATAACTAGGGATGGCCTGAAACAACATTAGGTTTTTGACATTAGTTTACTTTTCGCAACTGATGCGCTGCAAATGTAATTTGTAAATCCACTAATATCTCACATTAAATACCTGAGTAAACCAACTGAATTGTCCACATTCACACACAACCACTGCCTGGTTAATGTTTCTTCTGATGTCAATGAGAGTTTTCACTCGTCAAAAATCTAATTTGCAAACTGGCCAAACTGTTTAAGGGACTACATCCACTCACATCAGTCAGGACACACAGTGATGGATTTAAACTTTTTGCAGCCCTAGGCAAAATTTTTTCCGACCCCCCTTATCCACCAGTAACGAAAAATATTTGGATATTAGTATCTTTAGCTAGTTTGGTAAATAATACTCGTATTGTAGGCTAGTATTTAGTTAACTTTAGTTTTTTTCAAACAACGTATTTTCTAATCTCTTTTTTTACACTTTAAGCTTTCCTTTACAATATTATATATATTGAAAACATGTTGTTATAAAAATAGTATAATAATTTATTGTTTCTAAAAAGGTAAAAAATATTCTTTGATAATATTAGTACAATTGCTTATTCTAATGTTGATGTTTGTTGAAATCTGTACTGGGCTCATTGCATCGTTGTTTAGTTGATTATCAATTGTCCCCAGAATAAAATTGAATTTTCACTTTAACACAGTACAATAAACAAAATATGTTCATAACCACTTCCAAAAATGTTAAAACGTCAGTTATTCAGTATCACGTAAGACTGTTATTGATTGTCTCTTATTTTTGCATGAAATTTTATTAATTTCTCAGCAGAAAACTACTATTAAATCATCTATGTCCTGCCGCCTGCTCAAGACCAAGTTGTGATTCATATTCCCTTCAGTAGACCAACCACGCAATAAATAACTCCAGTCTGTATTCTGTAGACATCGACTTTATAATCGCAGGTGCCTACAGTTATTTTTTCGACTTAGTAATATTTTATTATGTCTGTGTACGTGGTGTATCTCTATAACTTATAAGGTGTGTGATAAACATATTTTATAATATATAGCAGGTAGCTGTGTAGGAAAATCGTGATGGCTCTTTACTTAGCACATTAGCGCAATATTTGCGGCCTCTTGGCGGCTCCCCTCTTCTCTGAGGCCCTAAGCAGCTGCCTTGTGGTAAATCCATCACTGAGGACAGGTTACGTCACAATAGTTGCATTCCCACTCACAACAGGCAGGTCAAAACCTAATGTCGCACATTAGTTTTATTCAACTGATATAGAACGGCAACTCATGGGGACACATCAGATTTGCAGAAAAAAATAAAATGGCACATCCCTAGGAATAACTATTTTGATCAGTCTGAGAAAGTTAGGAACACACTGGAATAGTATTATTCATTGATAAAGTCTAGAAATAATGTCCAAAGTTCCTCCAAAAGAAATATTTCCCCAACATAATATTTATTGATGCGACAGTAGGGATGCTTCATGTTATCCGATCTCAAAAATTATCATTATTTCATCCTAATGTTCGTCTTTCATCCTCTATGATAGTATTCGCCACTTAGTTTTATGAGCAAGGTACCATTAAGTCCATTTACAGACCCAAATTATCATATTCCCCCTCTTCTCTAATGTGATCTGCATGATATTCTTACTGGTACAGGAAACTATTTAACAATTTCAACAGAACAGATTATCGTACCAATACCACATTTTTCATGCATGGGAATAAAGAAAACTGATTTGACACATTAATTCAATTTTTTTTGAAAAAAATATCTTCAGTTTACAACTTACATAAAAAACAATAACAGTAATATAATAAATGAAAGGAACAAATATAACTGTATTGTAATATCACAACTAAGTCAGCACACTAACCACATTCGTGCAAGCACATAGTCCATAGCTGACTGAGCTGATGGACTCAAGTGGGAATGAGCCGCTAGTTAGTCCATTTTGGTGGGCTAGTAACTCCTAAAATTATAAGTATCGCAAACATGTCACGGACAGCTCTGCAGCAACTTGACCTAGCACACCAATAGAGACACTGATTGCTTGACCTTTGCTTTTTGCCATAAGACCTTGTTCCTGCCATTAAGAATTATTTTCTGACAAATAATTGACAAATGACAAATAATCAGGGACTTTACTGTACCCAATTTGTATATTTCAAATGAATATAATGAAAACTGCATGTTCAAATGGTCATGAAGAATGGTGTGAACACTGCCATGTGATAAATTTACCTCACATGTAATTTTGTCAATCGTTATTCTTCTATTTTCACAAATAATATGCCGAACATGCTCAATCTTGTTATCTGTAGTTGCAATCGAAGGGCGTCCACTACGCGGGTCATCTTCAATGATTATGTGACTTTCACGAAAACGTTTGTGCCATTCATAAACTTAGCTTTTCTTCATCGAATCATCTCCGTAAGCTTGATTTAACATTTTAAGTGTCTCAGAGGGTGACTTTTGAAGCAAAACACAAAATTTTATGTTTGCTCGTTGTTCATTAAATGACATTTTCAAAATGCGACGATGTAAACAAACTAATACACGAAAAGCAGCTCCACAGAGGAACAATGGCAGCTAAGTGATACTGGCCCTAACTATATCCCTTTCCCAGGAGTAGTACCAACTGCTACACAGCTAAATTCCCACCGACAATGACACTTTGTGTATCTGGACATCGATTCCAGGAACTTTTTGACTCTACCTCGTATTAGTCAAAGTCTATTGGAACTTTCTTGAATGAAAGAACAATTAAAAGTGGTAGTATCAAAGTAGGTTTGATGCTCTTTAACAATAAAACAGCGAAAAGATACATGAATTTTAGTAAAATTAATTTTAAAATTATTTCCAACTACACATATGAACTTTTACAAATTAAGATGTATTTTTAATAAGTGTTAGATTATCACTGTCCAATACTTAGATAGTGATGTATTCATTTAAAAATAGATCAATCAATCTTAAATAAATGTGCACCTCTTTAGAACAAAATTACCTTCAGTTATTTCAAGAAAATTATAAAGCCAATGACCAACTTTCCTATCTCTTTTGAACTCTTTTGTTTTTTTAACACAAAGAATGAGTTTCTTATTGATTTAAAGTTCAAATCTCTCATTGATTGAATGTACAGGGTGGAAAAAATAAAAATGCTTTCACAATTATATTATTTATTTCCATTGATAATTTTTTTTAAATAATTGTGTTCCATAAAGTATAATTTTTTATCAGAAAAATTTTCTTGAAACCATTAAATAGCAGAGAATTAATTTGTTTAAATTAGTATATTGGAGAGATAGGATATCAGCAAACTTACCTTAAAAGACAAGTTCACTAACACCAGAGTAGTAAGTAATAAACACAAAATAAACACAATCTCACAAATTTTCAACACCACTGGCATTTCCTTCAGGTGAGTAGAGAGAGAGAGAGACCCTATACCTGAGTGTTGCTCTATGGATGTACAACCCCCACCACAGCCACCTACCCAGCAATAGTGGAAGCCATTCCAGTCTCTCTCTCTCTCTCTCTCTCTCTCTTCTCACCCGAAGAAAATGCCAGTGGTGTTGAACATTTGTGAGATTGTGTTTATTTTGTGTTTGTTACTACTACTCTGGTGTTAGTGAACTTGTCTTTTAAAGTAAGTTTGCTGATGTCCTATCTCTCCAATATACTAATTCCTGGCCTAGTGCCCTTTAACCTAACCTAAAATTTGTTTAAATTAGTAACTTTGAAATTCAAATGACCGCTACTCTGCAAAGGATAAAAAGTTTGGTTTACAACAATTAATTTCTCTTGAAGACGTTTCATTGATACCAAACTCAACCTGGGATTACATTGAAGATTTTCGTTCAACTCCTCGTGGGCCGTCCCACTGAAAAGATGAAAATGTCGCTAATGGCGTCAAAAGTATGTTATTTGTAACCGTGATTATATACAAGTTTTCACTTTTACAAGTGAAGTCATAAAAAAGTTGTGAAAGCGTTTCCAAATTTTTTCCCCACCCTTTAGACAGTACATTTAATATATAATGGTAGAATAGATACACAAATTTTCCAATAAAGTTTTATTGGAAAATGTGAGTATCTATTCTACCATTATATATCACAAAAACAATAAGTGAGTTCTCGTCAAAATGATAGTATATTTAATGATTCAAAAGAAAGAAGTCTTATATATTTTGAATAAAATTATGTGTAAAAAAGTTATACAACCAAAACGATATGTCACTCAATACAAGTTTATTACAATAAGTACATGAACATTAAACTATTATGATAACCAGTTTTGATACTAGCAGTTTACCAAAATAAATCACCATCTTTGTCACTTTTTGCATTTGTATTGCATTAAACTTTTTTGAGTGACATTAGTTTTTTTGTTATTTCTACATACATATAGGATGTTGAATAGTATGGAACCACCTTAATTTCTTTTGAATAGGTCCAGATAAAAAATTGAGATTTTGCATATGTCCGAAAAAAAATTTTTCTACATTGATGTAGAATGTAATTTTTTTCAACCCAGGAGAGAGGACCCATAGAGGATATCTTTAAAAAATGGAAAGCTATAAATAGCCCATTAGCTTATTATTTTATAGCCTCCTTTTTTTCTGAATAAAGTGTTTCAAGGCATCTGATATTTTCTAAGGAGTGGGAATTAAACATGTTGTAATAGCCAGTTAAGAAGTTGGTATTTCATTAAAATAATGCAAAATTATTTTAAAATGATGTTATTGACATAATGGTAAAAATAATTTATCAACAGGACTCTAAAAAAAGAGGACTAGTAGGAAAATTTTTCTTGAGTTAAGATGGTGGATTTCCAATTCTTCAGGTTTTTTTACTGTTGTTTGTTGATTAGTTATAATTACCTAATAATTAATAAAAACATCTTTTTTATAAGACAATTTTCTATTACTTTAATCCAGCACCAACTTAATAAAAGTTTTACAACATGTTGAATTCCAATTCAAATATCACCGCTTAGAAAAGTTCACCACTTGCTCTTTCTGGTAGGGTGATCCTTGTCTTGAAACTTGAGGCACCTTATTAAAAAAAAAATAGGCTGCAGAATAGTGGGAAATTTAACATAGCCTTCCATTAGAAATATTTAACACATTCTTCACGGGCCCTCCCCTCTACGTTGAAAAAATTACATTCTACAACAAAATATAGAAGAAATCATTTGCTCCAAATTCTAAATCTCAATTTTTTTCTGGGCCCATTCAAAATAAATGAAGGACGTTCCATACTTTTTCACTGCCCTAATATGCTGATTAAGGAACAACAATGTTTCAACACAAGAAACAAGATTTTTACAAATTTATGTTCAATTTAATATATCATAGAACAGGTTGAATGTGTCAATACATGGAATGAGTTTCTTATCAATTTAAAATTCAATTTTATAGTTCATAGTACATGTGTGATGTTCCAATAGAAGAAATAAGCTTCTTACCAATAATTTCAATTTCAGTTTAATCACTGCCAAAACAGTTAAAGTTACAATACATAAAAATGAGTTTCTTATAAATTTTAATTTAACTATTGATAGATAATTTTTCAACACAAGGAATGAGTATCTTATCATTGTTAACTTTAATTTCAGCATAAATACGAGGCGTGTTTTTAAAGTAAGTACCGTTTTTAAATTACGCCGCCGCAGCGCTGCGGTCGCCGTTTAGCGCATGCGCGCCGTGTAGCCACATCTGTTGGGAAGCCACAGACGCCATTACGGAATCATCCGATCGAGTCTACATCTGTTTGCGTGATTTTAAAATGACTCCACCTATTGAGAATCTCGCCAACTGTAAAGTGCGTGCTGTAATACGGTTTCTCTGTGTTCAAGGCTTCAAAGCAGTTGAGTGTATGGTGAAAACATTATGAGTGATGGAATGGATCGGTAATGACTGAAGGTCGCCCACTTCTTTCCTCAACATGAAAGTTTGTACGGCCATCTTTAAAGGCCCTAACCCATTTCCGAACCATTCCATCACTCATAATGTTTTCACCATACACTTCACTGATTTGGTGATGAATGTCAACTGCTTTGAAGCCTTGAACACAGAGAAACCGTATTACAGCACGCACTTTACAGTTGGCGAGATTCTCAATAGGTGGAGTCATTTTAAAATCACGCAAACAGATGTACTCGATCGGATGGTTCCGTAATGGCGTCTGTGGCTTCCCAACAGATGTGGCTAAACGGCGACCGCAGCGCTGCGGCGGCGTAATTTAAGAACGGTACTTACTTTAAAAACACGCCTCGTAGCTTAGTTTGTAACTAAGGCATGATAAAACTAATCCTAGAGTTTTATTTTACATATCTGCCACAATGATTAACTTAACCACTGTGTAGATTTACTTAATCCAATTTAAACCGGCTCGATAAAAACTACTGAAGCTTATTTTATTATTCAGGTAAGTTTCTTAGAGTCAAGCTATTCTTGACTACAAGAAACTTACTTAGATAACCTTAGGCATCCAGTTACCACCACGTCATGACGGAGTGTATACAGTGTGGGAGAAAAATCCCGGAACAGATTATTAATTTCTGAACAATTACAGATAAAACAATTAAACTTGGCACATCAATACTGCACCTAATAATCTACTTTTTGATGTAACTACCACTTTTCTGTCATATCAGGGGGATGGCCCGTAAGGAGCCAGAAGAAAATCTTAAATGAGAGCATAAAGTAGTACATCAAGTTAAAGGTTTATAGTAGTAGAACATAAACCCACAAATTCAACCTCAAAAGGTTCGCTCTTTAAAAAATTGTGCTGGTTTAAAGTTTTAAAAAGATACAATAAAAGTCCTGTTTTAGTCAGTTTATTGCTATTTTCTTAGCTCAACTTGGGAAAGTTAGACTTTGTAAATGCCTAATTAACTTAAGAATAGTTTCTTAGGATAGCTGGTTACTCTTCACTTCCAATGGATGATGGTCCACAAGGAGTTTGACAAAAATATTAAAACTAGTATTAGGTCGATTTACCATTTTAAAGAGGTTGTCTAGTACAGATGAATACTACAAACAGCACTTTAAAAAGTTGATCCAGTACAAAATGGCAGAGTTCAAAGATTTTCTTGGTTGTATTAAGACATTGCATTAGGAGCCACAGTTCAAGTGCACTACTAAATCAAATAAAAAAACTGCTGCTGCATGCATTGTGCCTGTCATACAAATGTACATTATGAAGTTAGTCATGAAAAAGAGTTAGCAATTCCAACATTGACTGTAAAAATATTTGCTAAGCATCAGTTATTTCCATTCAAATCTTTGAACATCTGCAATTTTGTTCTGGATCAACCATTTTAAGTGCTGTTTGTGGTACTCATCTGTGCTAGACAACCCCTTTAAAATGGTTTAAATCTTGACCTATGCTAGTTTAAATTTGTTTGTCGACCTCCTTTTGAACCACCATCCATTAGAAGTGAAATCACCAATTATCCTAAAATACTACTTCTCAAGTCTAGTAGGCAATTACAAAGTCTAACTTTCCCTAGCTGAGCTAAGAAAATACTAATAAATCGACTAAAACAGGACTTATATTGTATCTTTTTAAAACTTTAAACCTGCGCCATTTTTTAAAGAGCTAACCTTTTGAGGTCGGATTTGTGGGTTTATGTTCTACTACTATAGACCTTTAATTTGATTTACTACTTGACCTATGCTCTCATTTAAGATTGTCTTCTGACTTCTTGCGGGCCATCCCTCTGATATGACAGAAAAATGGAAGTTACATCAAAAAGTAGATTAATAGGTGCAGTATTGTTGTGCCAAATTGTATCGCTTTATATGTAATCGTTCAGAAATTAAAAATCTGTTCCGGGACTTTTCTTCCACATTGTTGTACAGTGCCGCCTTTCTTCTCTCTCCAAATGCTTTTAACAACAAATTCACTCTCAGCAGTCATGACCTTTATCAATCTACCAACTCACAAAAATATACAAAACTCCTGATGACCCTGCCCAATCCTAATACATGTGCAGTTTGAAAGCTTACAAAAATATACATATCAGTGTGATGGTATTTTCTTAATCTAATTATCCTTATACAGGATGCGGCAAAATGATCTTTTTCTTTATCTTACAGTTGAGCGAGTAGGTAGTGGGGGGTGGTGGGGATATGCGCTTCGCAGAGCCCACTCGTGGACATTTTTAGTAGCCATGGAGCAGTGGTCGGCTGAGCATCGTGCGTTTGTTGTCGAGGCGTTTTTTAAAAGTGGCGATTCCTGTGTTGCTGTTCAGCGGCAGTTCCGTAGGCGTTTTAATGTCGGTCCAAGAGGAAGAGTTCCAACTTGTAACACAATTCTGCTATGGGTGAGTAACTTCAGAGCTACCGGTTCAGCGTTAAAACGGAAGTCGACTGGCCGTCCAAGGTCAGCCCGGACGCCAGATAACATCGATCAAGTAAGACAAACTGTGGAAGCAAGTCCTCGACGTCCGGCTCGTAAACAAGCTGCTGCTTTGCACATGTCTGATCGCTCGGTAAGACGGATATTGCATTTTGATATGCATTTTCACCCATACAAGTTAGCTATTGTTCAGCAGTTAAAGCCTAATGACTATACAAAGCGGAAAGCATTTGCAGAACAAATGATAGATCTCATGACTGATGAAACTATTCTCATTATGAGCGATGAGGCACATTTCCACCTGGACGGTTATGTAAACAAACAAAACTTTCGTTATTGGTCACCTAAAAATCCTGAAGAACTGCATGAACGTCCTTTGCATAGTCCTAAGGTTACTGCGTGGTGTGGTGTATCGAAAAGTTGTGTAATTGGACCGTATTTCTTTGAAGAGAATGGTCGAACAGTTACGGTCAACTCACAACGTTATCTGATCATGTTGAACAACTTTCTGGTTCCTGAACTTCAGAGAAATCATTTATTGCGCAGGAGGATATGGTTCCAGCAGGATGGAGCAACTTCCCATACGGCTAATGAGGTCATGGCCTTTTTGAGAACCAAATTTCGTGGCCGAGTCATCTCGCGTTTTTGGGACATTGCATGGCCAGCTCGCTCCCCAGACCTTAGCATATGTGATTTTTTCTTGTGGGGTTTTCTTAAAGCAAGAGTTTACATAAACAAACCACGCACGTTGAATGAACTGAAGGAAGCCATAAGCCAAGAAATCGCCAACCTGTCTTGTGCAACGTTAGAGAAGGTGTTTGACAGCTTCAGTGCGAGACTAGAAGAGTGCTTGGCCAAAGAAGGACACCATTCTTCAGATCTTATCAGAGAAGAAGGACGTTATCTTCAGATCTTAAACTGATGGACAGGTTGAACTGACATTATTTTCGTTAATTTACATGGATTCTATTTTGTAATAAGCAATCAAAACTGTTGTATTGCTTTTAATTTTTGTGTTGTTTTTATTTTAAAACCATCAGATCATTTTGCCGCACCCTGTACATTTATTTATTCCAGACCTAAACATTGTTTTTTCAGTTTTATTTTAAATATTATTTAACTAACCTAAGTCCTATCTAAAACATTTATTGTTTAAAAACCTAATCATAGAAATATTAATAAAAGCATGATTAAAAAAATAAGTACGTAGCAAAAACATTATTAACAAAATATATGATAGTTATTTCAGGAGAGAAAGTTCATTCTTCCACGGTTTTGGAGATACTCCATGTTAAAGGAACATTTTAGATTTACAAATGTTTGTTGGTTTTTTTATCTGTAATTGTATACATCTAAAGGGTTTACCTCAATGATTTAAGGTTTACCTGAGAACTCCAGCTGAACCGTCTCTCCTAAATTAACTCTTAACACAGAGTTTCCTAACAAAACTAATAAGATACTTAGTATTTTTGAGTAGGCCAATAAATAATGTGAGCTTATAACAATAATTAATGTCAGTATCACAGAGGCAACTTGAAGTTTATGCTCATCCCTAACTTAAGTACTACTAACCAACTTCTTGCTACACACTCACTTTTTCCGTACGATTCTCAGAAAAATTGTTTGAGGTTTGAACAAATTTCTGTTTATGGATAGTATAATTTCAAATTCTATGAATTATTTTGTTAATTTTATGTATTTTTTTCAATTTTCTGGTACAAAATACTAATTTCATTGCGTTTTAAGAAAGTTCTATAAGGTTTAAATTGTCACTTATACAATACAATTCACTCAGGCACAAATAAAGACATTTTTCCCAAATAAATCAAACACAAATACTGATTGACTCTATTGTCTTGTATTGTAATTGTAGTCATGTTAGCAATTAATTAAAACAGCATTCTAAGTTTTAAAATAATATTAATAAAACGCAAACATTTTTCAATTCTTAATATATTTCATAAATAAAAGTTCTGCAGTGATACTCTAGTGATTTCAATTGAGATTGAATATGTGATTACATACAATAGTGAATGTGTGCATGAATCATGTAAAGCTAAAACCGGTATATAAATGTAAAAATAATCAGTTCTTGGGTTAGACAACAGCTCCACAGCAGGTATCTTTGTTGTGCCGGTAGATGTCACTTGCGACTGCTAATGTTCCTCCCAACAGGTAGCGCACAAAGTTGTCACCTGCCAGTGGTCCTAGTGCATATAGGCCTGAGGAGGCTCGGCTAACTCTGTGAGTCCACGGTTCCACTGCTAGTGGGTTAGATCGACAGTCCAGAGGTTGTTGTGGGTCCAACTGTTCAACAAAATAAAGGACAATATTATCAAAATGAAAAAAAAAACTAATTATTACACAGGCGAATGAGAGAAGTGCATTTCTAACAATAAATAAATAAAATTATGATAGGATGGCTTCTTGATTCTGGTAAGTGATAGTTTTGATAACTGTAAATATTTTGGATGAAAATGCAAGATTTTACCTTACACATAACAATTTTAACTTATAGTTTAACAATTTTAATTTAATTGATGATAGTAAAATATTCTAATTTATAGAATGGAAGTGTTATCATTAGTGAATTATGGTTCAAACTCAGAATATCATTAAAAATTATCTAGTAAATTAATCACTATTTACAATTGAAAACTCATTAAAAGGTTGAATAGTAATACAAATAAGAACAGTAACTTATAAGAATATCTGAATAACTATTTAAATGATACCATCAGTGGCACTGTTGACAAAAGCGCAGTCATTAAAATGCAACCAATAGGTCAACTGTAATCTTACTAAAATATTCTAGTCTCAACTCTTAATATATCACTCTGTGCACCACATTTGTTTGAATATTTCTAAAACATTCATATTGTAATAATTAGAAAAATTCTTAAATTACAGTAACCTCAAGACATTCTAAGATATTACGAAAATTTAAAGGGTTGATTGATAGTTAAATGAAACAGTGAGGGTTGGAATTGCTTACTGTATAAACTAGAAGTTATTCAACCATGTTTTTGCTGCTGCAATTTTACAGTGCTGTTACAGATTTGTTTATAAGAGGAGTAGTTATTTAAGGATTTGATAGCCCTTGTTTGATTCGTTACACTCAGATGGTGTTGACTAAACTCCAATAAACTCAGAACAAAACCACTTACCGTAATATAAAGAGAAATTGTTGGTCAGTTGTTTGTGAGTAGTTGTCAAGAGGTTTTAGCAGCACTTGTGTGAGGGTCTTGTCACATGAAAATTGTTATCACTGATATCCAACAAATTTAGAACAAAACCATTTTCCCTTAAGGAAGGACTGTTGTTATGAAAGTAGTAGTAATTTAAGATCTTGACAGCACTAGTGCCAGGTCTAGTCACATGTAAATGATATTGACTTAAATCCCACAAGCTGACAACAAAAACCACTTTCTATTAAAGATGAACTGTTGCATGATTGTTTATGAGAGGAATAGTTGTTACAGGTTTTGACAGCACTAGTAAATTGCCAGGTCTCATCAATGTAAACTGTATTCACTGATATCCCACAAGTTCAGAACAAAACCATTTACTCTTAAGAAAAAATGAACTATGGTAAACATAAATTTTATCATTATTAGTAAATAATAAATGATACTGACCGCAAGAGCCTGGCCATTGCTGTATTCTGGAGTTAAGAAGGAAAGGTCGGGGCGAGTGCCTATCAGCACAGCCATGAGTGAGACCTGGTGTACTATTTGTTGACCATCAGGAGACACTGTCACCACCTTTTTGTTCGGAGCTGCCGATATGTTCACCACCTTATGTTCTGGGAAAGCGGAGTAGTCGGGATAACCCTCGCCTCTTGCAATAATCATTTGATGTACCTGACATTTAAACAACTTATGTTAAACATTTTTCTAATGAGATGACAAATATTTAATTAGTTGAGGTATTTAAAATTAAATGAATAAGAAATTTAAATTGGTAATGAGATACTAAATTTTAAAAACTATGACAGGCTCTATTTAATGCTTAGTTTCTAGTCTATTGTTGGCCTATTTAGTATCGGGAGACAGAGCTTTGCTCAGTTGAATTTTGCAAACTTAAGAGGTAGCATCCATATCTCCCTGAGGATCGTTTGTTGTTGCTCACCTTGTAGGTTATTAATAGAATTTTGATTCCCAGGGCTTCCGCGTTTACTTTTAGCCCCTTTGTGGAACTCGGTCTGCAGCCTGCAGCCTCATGGGGGAGCTCAGTCTACGGCCTCGCCAAGACGCTCTGATATAGGCCCCTTTGTGGAACTCGGCCTACAGCCACGTGGGGGATAGTTCAGCATGCCTCTGCTACAGTCTCATTTGTGGATCTCGGCATGTTGCGTCGTGATGAGGATCGGCCAACAGCCTCGCCAGGATTTTTAAGCAGTATAACCATGAATTATGGTTTTTTGCCCAGTGGAGCTCATAAACAGTCTTTCTAAAATTTTGTGGTATATTAGTAATTACGAGAAGAATACCTGTAATTTGATACCCCACTTGGGTGTATTAGTTTAACATTATCCAATTTTGAGTTTTTGAGCATATTTTTTATTTGGGAGGGAGAGCATAGCCCTTAAATATTGTCTCTTCCAAAAAAGTGTTGAAATAATGTGATTTTGAAAATACCTATAGTGTGATACCCCACTTTCTGCTAGAAGTCGATAATGGTTTCATATGGTTTTTTCCACTAGAAGTCGATTACAAGACCACGGGACGCTAGTTTGGGCAAACAACGCTGATTTTATAAGGGTTGACCTTATTCTGCATAATAAATAACAATATAATACTAAGTATCTAAAGAAACGCACACGAAAACCACAGTACCTAGAAAAGAAGACGGTAGGTATCACGTGCATCTCCCATGACGTCACATGTGTTAAATGACAAAAATGAGCACAAAAGTACTGTTCGAATTCCCGTAATTATGATTACAGCTGATAAGTGATACATAACTTGCTTAAGAATGCTTCTATGCAATTGGTAGATTTAGTTACCAATATTTAATAGAATAAACAAATCAGCTGATTTTACCCATACGACATCACATTCTACTGTACATAGCCTCGTCGTCATACACGGAAAGTCTAGGAGCCTCTGGGGTAGAAATCAAAATTTTCCCAGGGTTGAGGCTGGTGCCAAACGATTTCTTGTGGTCGAAAACCCCAACAAAAATTTTTAAATCCTTGGAGTCAAAAAAAGTTCGTCAGAGCATGGCTTATTTTAGATAATAAGATACTAGTACAGTCTCCGTCCTTCGAATGAGGTTTACATTGATTTATTTTGTGCTTATTGCATTCAGTAATACATAACATGTACCTTCTGACATCTGTATAATGCAAAAGTATGTTGTGGTCACAGTAACCCTAGGAAAGAAGACAGTAGGTAACACGGGCATCTCCTAAGACGTTACATGTGCGAAATGGCAACAACAAATAAATAATGATAATAATGTGAAATGGCAAACTTGCCTAATATTTAGCTGAATGCTTCCATGCGATTGGTAGATTTAGTTGCCAGTATTTTATCGAATAATCAAAACAGGTGATTTCGCCCTTGTGACGTTACAGTTTACTGCGCAGACTCGTCATGATACCTACCGTCTTTTCAAGTTACCCTGGTTGTTGTTAGGTTTGGTCCAGTATTTACTTCAAAACTATGTAAGTTGTTTATTTATTCCAACAGCTTATTAAAGACACTATTATAAACAACTGTCAAATTGGTATTGCCATAGAATAGTTGCATTGATACTTCTTAGAACCTCTGGGTGGTTTCTTGATGGAATTTCAAAATAAATACAGGCCTATGTGTTGACCAGAAGAATGTCCATGCAAAATTTCAGATGAATGGGTTCAGTAGTTTTTGTGTGATTGAGTAACACAGACATCATTAGATTTATATATATTAGAAAGATTTACACATTAAGTAAGTCCTGCTATGATAATCTTATGAATAAAATTCTTGACAGTAAGGAGTCTGAAAATTTTAGTTTAATCTACAAAGGAAATCGGTTTTTGTTTTTACATACAAGTGATGATCAATCTTAATATGTGATTAATTAACTATTAATTTTGTTTGTTAACAAGAAATGAAAAAAGTATTTTTATTATTATAAAAAGTTTTATTTTACTAACCAAACACTAGTTAGTTATATATAGAATCTCAAAAGCTGGAAGAATATGAGCTTTTCAATGCATAGCAAAACTTAATGAAATTTGTTTTATTCACCATTATCTTTAGATATTTTGATGAAGAAACGTAAGTACTTATTCTGTTTGTAAGTAGATTTGTACTAATTAGATTTAGAAAAAGTGTGATTAAAATTAGCTGGCATGCATACTTCCTTCAACTAGTATGTTATTTACTTTAATATGAAAATTTATGTCAAATGGTATAGGATCTCCAGTTATTTGGACAGAAGTTTTCTTAAATGTACTATAGAAGATAATGTTAGATAGTGTAATCATATTTTTTATAAAAATACTATCAGTTTTTAATACAATTATTTATTTGTCTATATTTTCCATATGCAAGGAGTATTTTTCAAATTTTCTGTCACTTATTTTGGTAGATAGAGGCAACTGCAAAGATCGTTTTAACCAACCTTGGGGTGAGTTCATCTAAATACGGTTTGGCTTTACAAAAACTTATTTTAAAATTAAATATAACATTCAAATATAACAAACCTGACATATTTGATATGTAAGAAGCAAAAAGAGAGAGCAAAATAGTCAGACTTACTACTGTAGCAGATGAAATGAGCTTAGCGTAGCTGCCGATACGCAGCTCTGGTTGAAAATGTTTGCCACATAACCCTCTCAATACCCATATTGGCTGTTTCCTTACTCTCTCACTCTCATGGCAATTTGTAATCCTGCCTCTTTCTCTCTCTTGTCAGCCACACTGCCGTCTGTCTCACACTAGGGTGCCGCGCAACAAGCTCAACCTAGCGGCGACCGTGCAAAATTGGAAAAAAGTAGTTTTGACTTTTTAACATTGATTTTTCGCTTCTTAGAGATGTATATTCATTGGTAGTACCGAAAGAGGACAAACTACTTAGAAAATAATTTGTTCGTGCATCTAATATCTAATAATAAACAATGTACTAAGTTTCATTTCGCTCCATAATGTTATTTCGAAGAATTTGCAATGTGGAAGTAATGTTTCTCTTGAGTTAGCCTTGTACCACGAGAAATTTGTCAAACTTTCTCAGTGAACACCTAAGACCCAAGAGGAAGGTATGTTCTAAATTTCATTGCAATCCTATCTGTGGTTTTTGTGATGAGTGAGTCAGTCAGTGGTATTTGAGCTTTATATCTGACTGGTCCACTTTTATATTCATTCTACAGAGACTGGCTTGCTTTACAGATAGGCGGGTCCTGTTCTAAGCGTACTATGGGTGTCTATAACCCCACTTGTCCTATGCTGTGGCAATCTGTGGAGTTCAAAGTCTAAATAATCTACAAATTTTTAGATTACAAAAGAAAGCCTTATGCATCACTTTGTGGCCTCTTTGCCAGGGAATCCTATAGAAACATCTACCTCATGAACAATCTGTTAACCTGCCTATCGATCTATGTTTTAGAATCTGTCACTTTTTTTCAAAGACATTTTAACTGTTTACTAACTCTGATTTAACATCATAATTCCCTAAGTATGATGATAAGGGATTTTTTGATAATATGTGGTTTGTTTGCTTTATAGATATTTTATATATATTTGAGCAGAAAGCATCTTGTAATAATAGAAATGTCATAAGTGACATTCATATAAAATAAAAATACTTTGGAAATTCAATGTATAGATACATGTGACACTCACTGTCAAGATAACCTCTAGTTAAGCTATTTTCTATATTATAAAAGCAATTTAAAATAAATTACTTGATATGTCAAGTATTGGTTTTGTTACCTTATGGTATTCAGGATACATAGCCTCTGGCAAGGTTCGTTCTGGTGGGATCCCACTTCGCCTGAATATGTGAATGATGGGAAGAGAGTGGAATCTGGACGCAAGGACAGCATCTGCAGCACTTAGACCTGCTCCCACAATGCACACTGGGTCCACTGGCCGCACACCTATCCAACGATGTCATCCCAGTCATCATATGCAACTAATCCTTCATTATGGAAGGCTGTCAGAAATTTTTAAAGGAACTTCTTATGATCATTCGACAAATTAGATAATTTTGATTATATATCTGATATACTCCAATATATAATATGGCCATCCCAAATATTGTCGTTGATTTTTATTAGATATTAGCAAATCAATGCTTTAGCTCCTTTTAGGATGGAGTAGATGATCAATGAAGCCACATGACCTTGACAAGAAAGATGCCACAGGGGATCAATTGCTTTGACATGACCGTTCAAAAAGACATTGCAGGCATTTCGTCACCTGATTGTAGTTGCATAAATCTTTTTACATGATTAATAATAACTAATAAAACTGCATTACTCAAACAGTTTTCTAATTACTTTTCCATTAGTTAGAAGAACAGATAACACCATGTTAATGTCTAGCTATTTAATTAATAGCACCACAATCTAGTTGGTTAAGTAAACATATAGTTTGTTTACATCTGTGTTTTGGTTGATGTGTTTGTTTTGTTGTACTGTTAAATTGTGCATACGACAAAATATTTGAATATAAAATTTACATTTTCTCATTTATTTATTATTAGGTCAAACTTGATAATAATCGGTCCTTTTACAGAACAATACATTTGCACAGAAAGAACACATTCCCTACTAGTAAAATATTTATTGTTGTTCTTTTTAGAATCAAATTTGTTCTTAAAATTTGCTTACATAAACACAGTGTTTATTTTCTTCTAATATCTAATTTATTTGTAACTATAATGGGTCACAACCTAGAAGATATCTTTATAATTATATTTAGAGGATTTTACTCGATTATATTCACAAAATCACTCAGTATAGAAACAAATAATAATGATGTAGAACAAAGTATAGATGGCAGGGTATCTGTAGGGCTACGTTGATCTGCCATCATACAGCCACTCATCACACGTGAAGGTTGGATACAGTTTTGTCGATTCTAAAATTTTTACTAGTATGGTCAAAACTTTTGTTAGTTCAACCGAACACGAATCAAGGGTGATAAATGTCTCATTGTAGAGTAAAAGAACCCCTATTTCAGGCCTCATACTGCAAGAGAAAGGATTACAAATCTACGAGCAGTTTAAAAAGGAAGATGAGCCAGATTTTGTAGCAAGTGTTTGTTTTCTTGACCATTGGAAAAACCATGAGATCAAACAACTTACTGTATATGGTGAAAAACTTTCTGGGGACATGACAAGTGTTTTACTCTTTCAATTACTTCATAATTTAATTCAAAGTGAAGGTTTGACAGAGGATTAGATTTAATAGCAATGAAATGTGGTTGAATTGTAGACTCTTGCTGAAAAAAGCCTTGCTTCAAAGCACGTGTCTTTAAACATGCTAATGTAACCAGTCTTCCAGTGTGATATAAAAAAAGCTAAATTCATGCATAAATGGAGCAATATTTAAGGAGTGATGTTACAATCAGTTTTACCTGCAATTGAAAGACAAATGAGACTGAAAAATCTCCCAAGAAAAGCTATTCTTATCTTAGAAAATGTATATTCACATCCAGATACAGATGAATTACACGACGGTGATATAAAAACCATGTTCCTGTACTCCAACATGACTGCATTCTGCTGGACCAACATGACCAGAAGGTTCTAGCTGCTTTAAAGAAGAGGTACCGCCACAAACTGCTTTCACATATTTTGATAGCCGTTGAAGATGATCAAGTTTTGATGCAAAAAAAAAAACTTATTGGATGGGTTGCTGAAGCGTAGAGTGAATTAAGTCCTATTTCCGTGGAGCGTTCAAGGAGAAAACTACTAGACAATGCAGTAAACGAGCTTTTAGAAAGACATGATTCTAGCGTAATAGCGTTAAATCAGGGTGTTGAGGTGCAAATGATCGTGAATGGATGGAGCACAATATTGGAGCAAACATTAATTTGGAAGGGTCCTCTGTTGAAGTTCTAAAAGGAAAGAAGTAAAAAAGGATTGGTGATTCTGATAAAGGCCAGAAAAATGATTTGATGAGGATCATCAAATAAGTCACAGGACTTAAAACTATTGAAAGTACTATGACATACTTTGAGCAGCTAAGTGCTTCAGCAATGGACATCATGTTTCTCCACCTTCTGTATGACGATACCACTTGTAAGAGGGCCAAATGAAAAAAACAATCATCGATAACCAATTTTTTGTCCAAAAAAGTAAAATACATGTTTTTTGTTTGTAATACTCCTTCTCTATTTATATTGTTTATTCTGAGTTTTATTCTGATTGAACATAGGGATGTTATATTTTAGCGATGTTTATATAATTTGATTTCTGTTACTATCTTTGTGTTTATATTTTACTAAAAAACTGAAACCGGGAATGTATTACGTTTTTATTGATGTTCTTCTTTCCATTGATACATTTTTGTTTTATTTGTGTTAGTACCATACAATGTCTTCTGTTTGTCTTCTGTGGTGTATTTCATGAAAAGTAAAATATAATAATCTATGAGACCAGTTTTGTTATAATATTTAAACCTATAGAAAACAAACCCTGAGCTTTTTCACAAACTCAGCCGCCTTCAGGTCAATGTTAGGCCAGGTTTGTGAATCTCCAGTGTAGATACTATACAGTTATACTTTTACTATGCTGGTAAACTTTGTAAAACTCTTCTAATGAATTTTTAATTTAAGTATCACTTTCAGCAATTAGTGAAAAATGAACGTTGTGACTTATTGAGTTTAGTAGATTTATCTCCTCTGATAAGTTTGTTGCTGGTATCCTATTTCTTTGAAGCAATGTCAAGATTTCACAATGGCATAAACTACTAGGTTTAGGTTCATAAATGTCAAGGTATGATGCTGCAAGCGTGTCTTATACAAGTAGTTAACCTAATTCCATCTTGATATGGTACCACAATCCAAGCTAAAATACCTTGACAGCTTGATATGGTTGACTCGCGACAATGTCCCTCCTCATAATTTGGTTCTACGGACAACAAAGGTCTCCTGACATTAAACTGTCTTCTTCATTATTGCTCATTATAGCAAAAAATCAACAAAGCTTATTGGCAATTTGATATTTTTGTTAATTATTATTCAAATTAAATGGCATGAATGATCATATAAATGATAGGCAATAGTTAAAGTGCCAATTGGCATTAAAAAAATGTTATTCATAACAAAATTAGCTAAACTATAAAGTTAATGTGGAAATATTGTAGTGGAGTGTTGTGGTAAAGTTAATCTGGTTTACAATATACTGTAAGTATTAAACTGTCATTTTTCAGTAATCAGTAAAGCTTTTCAAGTCTTTTTCCACTGTAAACTCTCTTGACAAAACACTTTTATACTATAAAACTCAAAATATGATGTATCCTAACAATTGTTTTATGAGCAAAAAGTAATCTCACTATTAAAGTATAATTTGTTTCCTGCAAAGATATGCTTTGGTTTCTTCAAATGATAACTTGGTGTTGTCAAGCCACACTCTTAGGACAGAAGTATCAGCACTATCTTGTCAGCAACAAACCTTAACTCTATCCCATATTTTCTATAAAATGAATTTTAAACTTTGACTATAGTATGGATTTAGGATGTAATGTGATTAGCATAAGAATAATGTGACAATTCGCCTGTCTAAGGGAAATTCCCTATAAGAGATGTATGCGATGTAATAAATAATAAATTACGTTCATTTGCTATTACTATACCTTCTTTGATGCCTGGGTTGTCTATGACAAACTCTGCTAGAGCCTTCTCATATGCTGCCAGGTCATGATACACCCACGAGGGATGACAGAACTCTCCCGGTACATTCAGAGAATTATGTTGGTCTGTAGAGCCAGTAGCAAGAACCACATGACGACACACGTAGTTGAAAGGTGTGTTGGTGGCAATGTCATATCCCTCAACAGACCATCTTGGCTTACATCTGCAGTTATCTGGTTCCCCTTCCAGTGCCTCTCCTGTCTAACGAAAAAATTATAAATTAAAAAGGCTGTTTAGAAAAACACCAAAGTTCTGATTTACTCCTTGCAGTGATAAATAGTACAATCAGTATAACTACCTGAAATGTTAAGCTTTTAAAAAAGAAGCCAGAACCATAAAAAAGTGCTTAAACTTGTAATAATGTAGAACTTGTGTGTTGATAAATAATTCAATACTCCCATTGGGGATCTTATGTCTAAGGTATTATTCTACTTTTTTCCTTATCTTATTGCTAAATTATTCACTATTATACTTGATTTTCTTCCTCATTGTTTTGGTACGAGATTTCATATTTTGATATGGAAAAAATTATTTCAGTTTTATAGCTAAAATTTTAGGAGACAAAATGTTACAGAGATGATTTATTTAGTACATTGAAATTTTAATTGTAAATGTATGTATCAGTAATTTTGGCTTTGTAATACTTTTTCATCACTCGTATTGATTGATGGAAAAGAATCTTTTGTGACAAACAGTAAACCAATATATTATTTTACTTATTTATTTTGTATGATGACCATAAGCCCAGCCTATTAATTTGTAATGATAAATTTGCAGTGAAAATAAAGTACAGCTAGTGGAAAGTACTTTTCATGCCAAAATAAAAAATGAGTGGATTTTACTAGTGTATGTTAGATTTTAAAACTTTATAGGTATACAGATTCGCCATTTTCGATCTAAAGCCATATTTAGTACAGCTTTTAAATAACATATACTTAGTGCACAAAACATATGAGACATTTTAAGTGTTACTGGCAGTTTCTACAGTTGAGATCACTTCCTCGAGGGACTCTAACCAACTGAGGAAACTGCCAGTGGCACTGAACTTTATATATGTCTTGTGTCTGTATTGGCGGACTTGTCTTCTTAGGTAAGTTTGCTGATGCGCTATATTTCCTATTATATTCATTCCTGGCCTAGTGCCCTTAAACCTAACCTAAAGACTGTATAATAGTCAATGGCAGCGTAACAATAAATTTAGGCTGTACAATAAATCCAACAAAATCGTTTTACATTTAAAATAAAAAAAAAATTGGGTGTGCGTCGGACCACACGGTGGAAGTTATACTTCTTTGGCCATTCTCATACACCCACTCACGCACACAAACAGACAGGATATATAAATGAAATATGAGACATTTTTCAATATTATTCAATATATTTATCTTCAATATATTATACGTGACTTCATTATTATATTATACACCTATATTATCATTATCAGTAATTTCTTCGATTAACAATCGATTAATCGATAGTTCTTAAAAATTTGTTCTTACTTTTCAGCGTGACGCGGTTTCTCGACCAACATCCCATCCCAAAGTGTCTTAACGGGCGCAAAGAAGTATAACTTCAAAAATTTGTTTTTAATTTCATATTGATATATAGTGAATAAATTTATAATATTTTGGAAAAACATATGGTATCTCAAATTTAATAAAAAGTTCTGATTCTGTAGTATAGAACTGAAAAAGCAACTGAAATAGTCCAGTATCTTCATGGCAATCTAAATTTCCATAAACATTCAGTAGACTACTATAAATAACTCATGAAAACAAATATTTTCAACGCAAGTTTTCTTTAAGACCATAGAATGACACAAAGAGATATTTTTAGTAACATAATGTCACTATTGAGATTAGTCATTATGTTAAGACCATTGATTGTAGAAACAAATAAACTGCCCAAGCTATTAGACACGCTTGTGAGCTGCTTTTTAACAGTATTTTGTTTGAACCAATGAATACAAATTTATAAGAAGCTAAAAGCCAATGGTCAAAAGTCAAACTACTTTTTTCTAATTTTGCTCCCATTAGACTGCTGCTAGGTCGAGTTTGTTGCATGGAAGCCTAGAGGGGGCAGAGAACAACAGAGAAGGCAGTGCTGCCGACAGAAGAGTAAGAGAGATAGAGGGAGAAAGAGAAGATTACAAATTGCCATGAAAATGAGAGAGAAAGGAACGGCAGACAGGGGTATATTGGTTGGGAGGGGGTTACGTGGCAGGAATTCTCAACGTATTAGCAGTGGCGCCAAGCTCGTTTTGTTTGCTACAGGAAGTCTGACTATTTTCCTATCTTTTTTCGATTCTTATAAATGAATATTTTTAAACTAAGTGTTCGAACAACTATTTGGCATACTATTAGCACAGCCATTAGTCACTTCAGCGTGTGCTGGAGAGACAGAGATAGGGATGAATAGACATAGATAAAGGGAGATCGCTGGTAATGCCTGTAGAAATCTAACAGAATTATTTTCACTGAACAGAAAACACGACTTCATGAGAACCATAAGAGTGGGCAGTTTTCTTGTTTCTATAGTCAATGTTAAGGCTATGTGATTCATGTGTGATATAGCCAATGTTTCTATTTAGTGGCTTACAAAATCTATTTACCAAAACATAAAGTCAATGAACCTATTGTAATCATTTATAAATGTTTGACTACAACTCACTTGATTGGAAAGGCCACTAATCTGCCTCACGGAAGTGACAACAACGCCACTTCGGAAGTACTTCTGTAATCGCATGATGCGCACATAGTCCTTGTAGTAAGCCGCCACTGAGGCTACAGGAACACGTCGAAGGGATGTAGAAGGACTGCCATTGCGTGCCTCCCAACGTCGAAACTCTAGGCCAGGGAGCTCCATCCATGAAGAAAGGCTGATGGTTACCACATTTCCATCCATAGCCTAGTATATTAATTATTCATAATCAATGCACTCTTTCTATCCCTGTTTAATGCGACAGTATCATTTAATGTTATATCTATTATGTATTGGTATTTTTAATTATGTTATATTTTGTTCCTTTTCATTACTATATGTATGTAGCAAAATAATAAGTTTATCTTTTTTGTTAATTATTGGCTTTGCTAGTAAACAAAATTACAACTAGACTTGGTTAAATATTATATAATATTTATTAAATGAATGTTAATGTCACACAACAAATAATATATTACACAGAATTATTTCTACACAATCAACAAGTAGAATGCTATACATGTAGAGTTGTAATGTATAGCATACATATGGCAACGGTGTTATCCTCAAATAATTAAAAAAATAATAATAATAAAAATGAGTTAGCCTTTCCTTAAGGCAGTTCAGCCGGCTTTAGGGACAGCTTAATTCCGCTCGCAGTGCTGAATGTACGTCTGACCACAATCTACTCATACACTGACAATCAACCCCTCCCTCTCCCCTGGGATGGGTGGGGTATAATTGCAGGAATTCGTTGAAGCATGATCCTGTGGGTGCGGGTGTTGTGTCTCGCTGTACGTGTGCATAGCAATTGGATTGTGTATAACATGCGGGTAAAAGTACAGTAAAAAGTTGAGTGTATAAAGTTAATCAATTTTGTAAATTGTATGATATTAAAAAGCATAAGATGCCAAACACGATATTGTATTTCTCGTCGTAATAAAATAAAAACAAACAATTAACATTAATTATTTAAAATTAAATTTACAAATTAGCAGTAAAATTATGTTGTTAATAAAATAACTGATGAACAAGACCAGTCCTGTGAGGGACCGTTTTAAACATTTAGGAACAATCGGGAAAATAATTTCTTAATTTTGTATGTACCAAGAAAGCCCAAATTCACATCTTTGAGGTGATTTGTTTATAACTATAAACATAATTTTAAAATTGGGAGGAGTTTAATAGCTGATATAAAGTAATTGAAATTGAAAAAAATCTTCCAAAATTCTTTTGACCAAACAGCTTTAAGGAATACCAAGTCATGATATTTATTTAAGGAGAACAATAAATACTTATTCACTGATACTGCATGTGTAATTACTCTTTAAGTGTGGAAAATACAGCACCACCTTGTTATCAAGCCTTGCTGTCCATGTCATCTGACTTGACAATCAGATGAAATAATTTTTTTATTAGATAAAATCCCAACTATGCAGAACACCCCGAAGCACAAATCTCGAACACAAGTGTTTCACTTTTGCATCTTGAATATTGCAGGTGCTGTTCTTATAACTTTTTGTGCTTACTGTCTTGTCACTGCGTGATGCACATGAAAATCCAAGATGGCAATTTGTTTTCTTCTTTGACAGCGCAACTGGAAGAGTTCATTTTCCATATGGAGTAGTGGAAAAGTTCATTATGTACACATCCCCGGCATTGTCGGTTTTTTTGTTTAATGTGGCGGAGCAAAAACACGTTCTTATTCATTTAAAAGATTTATTACTGTATAACCTTTTAAAATCACTAAAATTATATGTAATAACTTAAAATATGATGTTAGAATTATAAATAAGTAGTTATTTTAAAAACCTGTGTCTTATGAGTCATAAGATTTTGACTATATTGTTGGCCACGTTCGTCTCGTTGAACTTCGATAATCCTTTGCGATTTGCAATGCATGCAATGGTAGGGGCTCCTCTATCGCTTGCCATCCTTATGAGTACTTGAATCTATTTTTTTGTAAAGATTTATCCATCTTTAAACATATCCGGCTTAACCTGCTGCCACATTAAGCCGGATAACCGAGGTTGTGCTGTATTTTTTTTTCTTTAATGCTCAAATTTAGGGTCAAACTGTTTATGTACAGTTAATACAAGTCTTAATAGTTTTAATTTATATGTTTTAATACTAATAATAATTTCAGTTATCTTATGTAATCTATAGTTAAAATAATTTCTGACATAATTATTGTAGAAAAAAGTTAAGCAGCTAAAATGACTTGTGATACAATTTTATTGGTAGCCATCAATACGGATACAAATAAATCGATTGTTTTGACTTTAGTGATGAATTGATACTTCGAGAGTAGAGAGGGCTAATTTTTTAGTAATAAATAGAATTGGTTTTTATCATTAACATTTTAAAAGTAGAATGCACTCTGTGCACATAGAACTTCTCATCTTAACCTAACACCAATAGAAAATAATTCTTAATTATATTGGTAATATCTTGATAATATGCCTTGCCTAGCATTATTCATTACTATTGTGTCATTGTTTTCTGAATGTGTTAATATGCTTGTACAGTGAAAACCAGATTGTCCGTCACCCTATTTTCCGCCAGGTTCTGTTATCCGTCAGTGTCTGGGTTCATCGCGCCACGATATGACAGTTGCCATATGACTTATCCGTCTGGAAGACAACAATTTTCCCCTCCAGCCATATAGCCCTCATAAGCCTAGCTCCAACGGCCTGTCATCCGTAAGGCCTCTTCTGCTGTCTACCAGATAACAGGTCGTTGGAACAGCTTGCCGGTGTACGCCTGACATACGGAGAGGCCGTCCGGGGCTGCCTGAACAGATACTGTAAAAGAGGCGGCACTACAAAGGTCTGTGATTGGAGATGAAGTTTTAAGCCGCGATGTCTACACAGGCCACGGGCCGTTGGAACGGTTATGTCTGATGATACACAGGCGACACGCTGTCCGTGTACTGACATCGGGCCACCTGATGTCTGCGAATACACTGGCCGTGGAAACTGGACTTTAATATATAATACTGTGCTGTAGTTTAATTTTAAGAATGTTGATAGTTAATTTTTGTGCTCATTACATAATGTACAAGCTTAAAAACTAGCTATGTATTTTACATTAAAACTAGGCCTACTGTAATAAAAGCGTAATTGTGATCTGCAGTATATAAATTCTGTAACATGACTTTTTTTCCTAATCTTTTCATTCTCATTTCATTAATCAATATGTACTATACGCAATTTAACGTGCGTAAGCACTAATAATAAGTTTCCAGTAATATAAGTGTGAGTGGGTGAATTCTCTCTAATTCGTCTATTCTCTAAACCGTCACGGCCTCGGCCCCGACCCCTGACGAAAAATAGGGTTTCTACTGTACTACTTAAGGTATAGAATCAACAGTCAACTCACTTGTAGAGAGAAAATTATTGCCATATTAAAAAAAAAAAATAGTATGTGTTTAAGTGCTTTTTTGTTTTGTGAGTGTCAACGTTACTTTTCTTCAAAATGCACCAACCCCCCCCAGCATCTAGTGATGTGTCCAATAGAAGTATGTTAGTATCTGAAGTAATGGACAGGATTTTACCTATAAGACCAATGACTCAGTGTTTGAGCGCCCAGAAAATGAAGCTAACCCTATGACAATTTAATATCACATTTACATTGAGGTCATTACATCATCTATCTATCTATATATATATATATATATATATATATATATATATATATATATATATAAGGCAAAGCCCTGGCTGACTGACTCACTCATTACTATTTCTCCAACTTCCCATGTAGGTAGAGCTGAAATGTTGAACACTGTTTCTTTAGGTCTTAAATAGGACAACTAAAGTATTTTCATCTTGATACAGTACTCCTAAGGGGTACAAACTGCCCATAAAAGATTGCTCCATAAGGACAACATTGGGTTGATTTTAGTAAATTAATAACAGCTGTTTTAAAATAAATAAACATTTTTATTTTGAATGTTTAACATTATACTATTGATGTATTTTTAATACTATACCATGAGTTTAATCTCCAGCTGTTAAACAAAAATGGAATCAAACCCAAGTGATACCATTGGGTATTTATACTAATTAATATGTAGCAACATAAGTAGTGTTAGTGAAACACTGAAAATAGATTTAATATTGTGATTTTACTTTATACAGTTAATAGACTATTATTTGTTGTCAAAAGTCACATGCAGAGGTGTATCGAATGCAGGGAGCGTCAGGGTTGGCACATGAAGCATGCAGGGCTGTCACCTCTATAAAAGGCATGAGGGTCCACTTGAAAGGAGATAAGAATGCAGGAGAGTTTGCAGATCTACTGCTGGCAATAGGAGATGGCAGTTTTGAAGGAAAAAATGACGGAAAAATAGTAATACCAAAACAACTCTGTACAGTAGTCAATGATTTATACTGCCTAATTAAGATGGTTTACCCTGACATCAAAAATATCTTAAACAAAGGCTTGACTTGGTTAAGTGAGCGAGCCATTTTAACTCCCAAAAATTAAATGTCAGCAGTAGTCAACAACCTGCTATTTCAACAGTTTTCGATTAAGACAAGAAATTATAAGTCTGCTGATTCCGTTTTGAAATGGAAGATTCCTTATACTTGGAGTTGGAGCACCTATTGTGCTATTAAGGAACCTCCATCCACCAAAACTGTGCAAAGGAACAAGATAGTTTGTTAAATCCCTGAAAAATACTGTAATTGAGGCGGTTATTCTGACTGGATGTGGAAAGGCGAATCGATTTTTATCCCTCGAATCCTATCAATTCAAACTGATATGCCCTTTCAGTTTAAAAGGATCCAATTTCCAGTAATAGTTTTTTGTTTCATTGACAATCATCAAGGCTCACAGACAGTCTCTGAAGCAAGTCGAAGTAAACCTAAAAGAAGACTGCTTCTCCCATGGCCAATTCTACGTGGCCTGCTCCAGAGGGAGCTTTTCAGAAAGTTTGACCGTTCTTAAGCCAGAGGGTCGAACAGCAAATGTTGTTTATCAGAAGTGTTTCGGTAGTGAAGCATTTTAAATTATTGTCAAATACAAAGGGCCTTAAAGTTTTAACTTAAGGTTTAATTCTAAAATTTCAAAATAAATTGTTCATCATTATTATTTGTTTTTATTTATGAAACCTTAGTTCAACTCATGTAAAGAAAGGGCACAACAGCTAGTTAAATATATTTATAGTGCTATTAAATAGTAATTGGTACCTGCCAAGCACCACCAGGAGGACCCTTGCCCAATACAATGTGATCCACTGCCTTTTCAGGATGTGATCGATACTTGAGCAGAGGCGGAGAGTCAAGTCCTGCATCAGCCCCTGGGTGACTCAGGCAATCCATCAGCACGGACACTGGGTTGCTGGATCTCCCCTCCAGGCCCTGCAGCACATAATGATGAACTTTTCAAAGAACAGAAGAGTTCTTTAAATGCCTAAAAATGTGAGTTGTCTGTAATTTACATTTAGTACTAGGAGACCAAGCATCACTTGGAAAAGACAAAACAGTTATTATAGTTCAGGCAAACAATGCTTATTTTATACGGGTTAATCTTATTCTGCAAAATAAATAACCTTATACTGCTGAATAACTATAGCAACACACACGAAAAGACACCCTTGGAAACACTTCACACTAACAGCGTTTGACAAGGTTAACCAATACAAAAATAAAATTAAATGAGAAGAAAAACACCAATAAAAAATTGTGTGGTAGTGGATGTAAGATACTAACCAATGATTTTGGAACCAAACTGTTATTTTGTGAATAACTTATTAAAAATAAATAATCTGGTAATTTACAAATCATTCTTCAGGTCTTATAGATATTTATTTAAAACAAATTACTTTTAACCTAAGTTTTCTTCAACCTCCACAGGTTCTTAACAATAATTACAAGTTTTGTGGAGTCCTTCTGAAGTAATTGGTTCCATGCTCGGTTCTCTTAATACCGACACGGCGTCCGTTCAATGGTTGTCATCAATGTAGACACTACCAGAAGTCTGGAGTGTCCGTGTTGAATGGTAGTCAAGGTTCGAATGTTGTGTAGGGGAGAGAACTGAGTGTCAGACTTATCAGTTAGCTGAAAATCAGACCAACACTACGTGGTTCAGATTTCACGTAAAGCTGTAGGTCCCATAGTTGCCCTGGCTATTGGGCTATTAATAAATAGTCCTTTCTGAGCTATGCCGAACTCAGATAGTAACAATGACTACACTCGTTCATCTACACTCATCACACTCATTTGCTCCTCATATTCGCCCATATCTCTACGATCGGCGTGTTAGAGATGAATAGTTAAGTATAGTTAAGGTAAATAATTACTAACTGAGTAGTATCACTCAGTTGATTAGAAATAACTAAGACACATGTCACATATTACCTGTGAGAGGAACTCTAGGTCATGATGTATCAAGGAGCGAGAAGGTGGAGAAGCATGCAACCGTGCTGTAAGCATGTCATCCGGATGTGGAAGGCCATTGTAATATGGCCAATGACCAGCAAGCATATACGACAGACCCAACCCAGACGGACCATTGCCTAAAAGAAAAAATGACATAATAAATTATCTTCATGTTCATTGAAGATGGCCATATCCTCAGTAACCTTACAACTCTCAAAACTCTTCCTGGTGTAGTACAGGGAATAGTAAATTCCATATGCCTGTATGCTGATGACACAAACATAACAATATCTGGAAAAACCCAAGAAGAAATTGAAGTGTCATCTTTTATTAGTCTCTCCCTGGTTAAACAATTTTTTGAAAATTTGAATCTCCTCCTAAATTTAAATAAAACAAAATACATTGCTTTTTCAACAAAACGATCAAGGATAAATAACCACCCTACAGTTAAAGTTGACAATGAATTTTTATATCAGGTGAATAGTACAAAATTCTTGGGCCTATTTATTGATGAGAATTTAAGTTGGGACTGCCACATTGAATATGTTTTAAAAAAGATATCATCTGGTGTTTATGCTCTTAAAAGAATGTCAAATTTGTGTACCTTAGAAACTTTGAAAACGATATATTTTGCCTTCATCCACTCATACATATCCTATGGTATAAGTATTTATGGAGGTACCATAAAACAAAATTTAAATAGAATCTTAACTATGCAAAAAAGGCCATAAGAATTATGATGAGACTTAAAAGAAAAGACTCAGTTAAGAAAGTCTTCAAAGAATTGAGCATTCCAACAGTATACAGTTTGTATATAGTTGAGACTGTTAAATATGTCAAGGCCTTTCATCTGCCACTGAATAATGATCATGCACACCATTACAACACCAGAAACAAAATCACTGTGGAATCACACAGACCTGAGTTTTTTAAAAAGAAAGCATCGTACATGGGTGTAAAGTTCTTTACTCACATTCCAGAGGATATAAAACAAATCAAAGATTCTTCAAAATTTTTAAAATCATTAAAGCAATATTTGATCAGCCAATCTCTATATTCATTTGAGGATTTTTTTAATAATCATGCCTGTTTGATGCAATCTTTGTACTATTTGCTTTAAGTTCTTGGTACTTTGAACTAAGTTGTATTCGTGTTTGTTTAATATATAGTTATTTATTTAAACTGCCAACTATCTTAAATTTAATTTTATTTAGTATACTTTGTATTTAATTGACACTATTTATATGTACAATGTGCATATACAAATAAAGATTTTATTGATTGATTGATTGATTGATGCTTCTTGTTTACTTTAGCGATTCTCCATTTAGGTTTTTAAATTAAATTTCGTTTAAGGTTAATAACAATCGTAGACAAGGACATTGTTACAGCTAGTAGTCAATGTATTGTACTATTTTTTAAATGTAATAGAGTAAACAACATTTCAAAAAAAAATATATATATATATATATATTTTTTTTTAAGGTCAAAAACATTAAAATGTGTTCGATTGAAAATTATTTTTGACATTTTTTTTAATACAATTGTTTGTCTTGTTACAAGTAATAATTGTGTTCAGGGAAAAAATTTTAAAAAAAACTTGTTATGGCTATATGGCTACCTAAAGTGGCTAATTTGGCCTTTCTTGGTTCCTAACTCATTAACAAAACGTGCGATATATTATATTCAAATTTTGAGAATATAGGAGATAAATAGTACTAACCAACCTAGAGTAAATTAAAACTAATAATAAAAAGAATATTGTTTTAAGTGTAACTAATTATTATTTATAAATGACGTCTGTACGAATTTCAAGTTAAAATTTGTACAATTATCTTTGGCTGAAAAAGCAGATTAATAATACATCAAATTTTTACTGATAAAGTTTACAATAAATTAGGGAGTTATTCCCGGTTGTGTTCCAGACATGCATTAAGAAAGCTGTTACTCTCTCATGTTCCCAGCAAGACATTCACTTTGCTACTCGTAGTGACAGTAGCGGCAAAACGATGAACTAAACTCCATCCAGCACATAACTGAGCCGGTCGGACGAATATCCTTAAGTACATAAAAAATTAAGGTTTCCTGGCAAAATTACTAACAATATAAATTGTGTTGTTTCGTAACTCTGCCTAGATTAACAGAAGCATATTGATTATACCATTAAACAACTAAAAGTATCAGAACAAATATTTAGTACTGTTTTTGTTTATTCATTGTTATTTTTAGTTTCATGTTGCACTATTGCCAATTGTATTTTTTTTTTTATGAGAGGAAAGTTCTTTTCAGAGCTTGTTAATATTCTCAGCATATTTTTTTATAGTAATAATATGTACAAAAGTCTAATCTAAAAACAATGTATGAAATTTTAAGTGCTGGAAACATTATTATCACTTTAAGATGTCGCTATGACAAAGCATACGTTCTAACGGCGAAAATGATGAACCAGCCAAGGCTACAATGAGTGCGTTAAGTCAAGTTAGAAGTTTATCCTGATACAAAAGTGCACTTCAAATTACTGAACTTTCTTTGGGAAGTGCATTCAAATGTTCCCCCGATATGTTTAAGTTGTGTTTAAACGAGAATACAGTGATTGACAGACCTAGGCTGTATAATTTGTGAACCAATATTTTTGGTATCATGATAAAACCACCATCCTACCCCTAGTATCGTCAAATAATTTAGCTCCTTCCACTCCAGAATTAAAATATGGTTGTTAGGGCAATTTTCTGTTTCTGACACAAAAAAAAGGCATACATTGATTGATTTAGGTTATCTAGCAAAAATGTGGCTTGTTACATTTCTATTCTAAGTTATAAACAATCATATAACTTTTTCCACATGTTTTATGATATTCATTAATGGTTAATTTAAGTAATTATAAATTACTTATTTAAAGACTGCATAGTTATTCAAAAGATATTTTAAGTAAAAATAAATTATATTTATAATATTTTTCTTTATATATTATTATATATAATAAACACTATGCATGTAGTGTCTATTGTCTTGTTTTGTCGGTTTAAATATATTAGTGTATTTTGTCTGTTTAAAACATAATCAAACGCAAATTTATTAAAATATAAGTACAAAATGTAAAAGTAGTATTAAAGTGATTGGTTTCGGTAAACCATGTCTACCATCCTCAAAGATCAGAGCGAGTTCATTAGTGAAATGCTCTAGTATTAGGATGGTAAACTTTGTTATTTTGAGCATTTTAACCTCATTCATTCCAAAATTATGAACATTTCTTTAAAATACACAAATAGGCAGACAGATGTACAACATAACATTTTAGGGCCTATATTTATAGAAATACTTCTTCTTACTTTGACCCAAGGAATAATATCTTTAAGTTTAAGTATGGCACGTAGTTAAGTGACACTGTATGTATAGCTTTTTGTTTGTTAACAAGTAATAAATCAGGAACAAAGTTTGTTTATTCATTATTCATTACTAAAACACCGATCATTAGATATGGGCTAAATATGAGGTGTGAATGAGTGTATATGAACGAGTGTTGTCATTGTTAAAAACTGAGTTTGACTTAGCTCAGAAAGAACCATTTATTAATGGCTCAATAGCCAGAGTAAGGGAACTACAGCTTTATGTGGAATCCGAAACACGTAGTATTGGTTTGATTTTCAGTTATTTAACAAGCCTTATACCCACTCCTCCTCCATACACAACATAAGCAAGGTTAGTTCATGAACTGTCTATATATTAACTATGTTTGGTTTAAAAGTGAATAAAAAATCCAAAGAGCTCAATAAATGATCGGGTTTATGGTATAAAGGAGACTTTCAAAGTTAGTTTATCTAGATAAATTCAAGGATGCCTTGCACTTTGCTTTGCTAAACATGTTGGTAAAATAACAGTAAACAAACAATTTTTTTGTATGTTCAATTTTTACTCTAGTGTTAAAGTGTATATATTTTTAGGGTTATTTAAGTATTTTACCAATTTATTTTGATAATTCCTGCCTTTGCGTAAATTGAAAGCTTACTGGATTGATGGTGTTATAAAACATTGCTATTAAGGTTTATAAATAAAAAAAATCAATTTTTTCCCAGATACTTACTTGAAGATTTCTTTATTTACATACAGTAATTATATTCATTTTTATTATTGATTCTCTAGCACTACAAATGGTTATCAACACGTAAAACAAACAAATCTAAGGCAAATTCTCAGTACAACAACTCAAATTATGATTGTTTCCTTAAACTTTACAAAAACTTACTATATTTTTTTAATATACTTGAAAAAATCTGTCTATCTTTGGATTATCAAAATATTACACAGTCCTTTTCAAAACTGAATAATGTATCATTTTTAAAGAGTTAAAATAAATCGTTTGTCATTTATAAGGACATTTTTCTTTAATCTGTTGTATCAATAAATAAATGGTTAACAGTGTTATGATATAAATAATTTTTAAATCTCTGTAGAGCTATGCTATTTCAGGATTAACAAAGCTTGTTGTTAAAATACAATAATGACTTGGGCATGTCCTTGTATACCTATATTGCTTTGACAGTGCCATAAATCTTCTCTGACTTTTGCTGCAGGTAAAATACTAAAATTATTCTCTATGTGCAAGTTTGAAATGGATTCATTTGAATAGAAGTATTAAAAAAGAGGATATTAAAATGTTCTACTTACAGATACTATTTAGTCAAAAATAAACTAGAAAATATAATCTGATAACATACATCATTTTGCAATTAATTGATAAAGTAAGGATAAAACAACACTAAAAAGTGGTCATGATCTGTACTTAATAAGAATACAGTAAGTTGACTGAACTGATATTGCATTAGACAATAAGTACATTTACATATTATTCAAAATGTTAATTCTTTCAAATAAATTAAATCTTAGCCTAAATTGTAGTTTCCTCAAAACTTAATAATTGTTGCACTAGATTTATAAGCCAAATTATAAGAAGAAAATTGCCTTGAACATTAAAATATGAGTCTGAAAAAGAAATGTAAAGCAAAGAAAAGGTTCTACAAAAACAACACAAACAATGTGAAACTACATTGATGAGTTATGTCTTTTCACCAAGTATTTAGAGTTTATAAGCATATAACTTGTTTTAAGAAAGTGAATCTAATTACTAGGAGACACCCAGATCGCTTTGTATGCTCCACCACTTTCTAGTCATCAGCTGTAACTTTGGTCTTCAGCTTAAGTAATGCCGGACTTCTGCGCTTATGACACCTCCGGCTTTAGCATGTGGCTACATTAACATTAGTAGATAAACTGTTAAATTTTATTTATACCACAACCATGGCAGTAACAGAAAGAAAATGGTTGTTTTAATTTAATGTTGATCTATGTCCTATGATCTATGGTAGTTCTCAAGACTGTCTCTACTCTATTAACAAAGGTTCGGGTGTTGTGTGGGGGAGAGAACTAAGTGTCAAACTTGTCAGTTAGCTGAAAATCAGACCAACACTACGTGGTTCAGATTCCACGTAAAGCTGTAGGTCCCATAGTTGCCCTGGCTAATGGGCTATTAATAAATAGTCCTTTCTGAGCCAAGTCGAACTCAGATAGTAACAATGACTGCACTCGTTCATCTACACTCATTCATGCCTCATATTCGCCCATATCTTTACGATCGCGTCTTAGAGATGGATAATAATGAATGGAATTTAAAACAAAACCATTCTTAGTGTATCTCTTTGATACAATATCAGCATTTAACTCAAAACAATCAATCAGACATACATATTTGGTGATCTTACTCATGAATAACTCAGTGTGTTATTTCATTCATATAAGTAGATTTATCTTATTGTATTTGTATTGACTTACCAACGACGACAACTTCTTTGAATATGGCATCATTCATTGTGGCGTTATGACAACCAATGAAATCTCTCATTTTCGTGGATCTGCAGGCTCTAGATGACTCTTGTGATAAGTTGATGACAGTGCCTACAACAAGTCAATTTAAGAATGACTGTCTCAGTTCAAGTTTGTTGGTTAAATACTTACTTACTACAAATACTGATAACTGCAATCATGTCTCATGAAATTATTACCCAATCACCCAATCAGCAACGATTGGGTGACTGTTGTCTACTCTTCAAGGGACTGGGTTCGTGAACGTGAATTCCCTTGTTATGATTTTGTCCTGCCTGTTTCTGCTGCCGCTGACTAGTGTCAACCGTTAACATCTGATTTGCAATAGAGTCAGCTGATTCTATCAAAAACTACTAAGTAAACTACAATCTATCTATATTTTTTACCCCGAGGTGTTTGAACCAACAAACACAAGACCAATTAATTAGTCTTATGTGTTCGTTGGTTAAAACTCCTACAAGCCCAAGATAGTATGAAACCACTATAATGATTAAATGGAGTTATGGATGCCTTATCGATATTTTGGCTGATTTTTTGTTCATAGTAGCATAGGCCTTCTATATAATAGAAGGTCTATGATAGTAGAGCATAGTGAAGAAACAAGAATACGGTATGATAGTTATTTAGCGAGAGAGCTAAAAAATTACGAAAATAAAGAAATGCGGAAAAATATTTGTTTCCCGTAAATATAGCTAATTAGATTCTCTAATTGTGCGGAATGTTATGTTCAATACTAATATGAAAAGATATATGCAATATAATCAGTATTAAGCACATTAGCGAAGAAAATGTGCTGGTTTCTATAAGGTTATGTTTTGTTGTTAACACTAGGTTGGGTATTGATAGGTTAATTTAAGTTAGTTTTGGATTTGTAAGGTTAGGTAGGCTGGTTAACCTAAAATAACATAGCCAGAACTAGCATAGCCCAACCTAGTCTTATCCTAACAGAATGTAACCTTATTGAAATCGGCACATTTCCGAAATGTCTATTGTGCAGTTACGTTCGACTGTAAAAGCCTTGCCGGACCAAAGCAACATTCTGCTCTATTTTGGTACCCACATCGGTATATTTACGAAAAAAATCAATGTTTTCCTCATTTTTGTAATTTTTCTGCTGAATAAATCGATAATATTCTTGTTTCTTAGTTATGTATGTACCGTATTATGAGAAAAATCAGAAAACATCGACATAGTATCTGTTCTATATAATTACCAAAAGTTTTTATTGTCACGATAGTTTCACTCACGGTAACTAGAAAATACGGTATGGATCACGCACATGGTGCGCAGTAAATCTTGGTGTCAATGACATCATACAGATTTACGTCATTTACGTGTATTAGCTGGCTCATCTGTTACACTGAATGTAGTAATAATCAGGAACTACTCTTCTTAAATCACTGTTTTAAACAACTAGGCTTTAACCGGTTATACAACCAATTTTCCTATCTCCAGTTCCGATATCAGCATACCCACTGTGTGGTCTCCATGTTATTCGCCAAAAACTCACCCACACTATAAAAAGCATGGTAGGCTAGAGAGCCTTTTAATTTAGTTTTAAACGCCTTCACAGCGTTGTGGCGATTTTTATACAATTTGACTGTTTGCTGTAAAGGACACCTGCCTCTGAGGGCAAATGCTCGTAACTGTTCTGTGCCTCCCAGTCAAATTGTTTTCTGAAATCAACTTTTTCGATTAACCGAATCGCTCTTTTTTGCAATCTGAACACTCTCAAGAGCTGATTTGGGAATAAATTAAACCATAATACGCCGTCTTCATTACCTGAATAGGGCAGTATTTACCTAAAGTTGTACAGTTTTTAGTTAATTTTTAGTATTTTAGTTCGAAGTCTCAGTCAGACATTATGTAACTACTCCCTCCTTCGACATGTAAAGACACTACGAAACCTGACTGCAGCTTTCCGGCCATCACAAGCAAAGTTCTTTGTTTGAGTTATATAATGTTAGCGAAAGTGGTGGTGGAGGAGCGGCAGGAGGGTGCTTCGTCGCTGTTCGCCACGAGGATGTTTGCGAGGGTTCAGGAGTTAGATGGGTGATGAACGGATCCAATTATTCCCCCTTTTAGTTTCGGGCTCCTGTAGATTTATTTATGTATTTTAATAATGTATAATTTACTTATTTTAGTAAAAATATGTTAATGTACTACTTACTATGTAATTTAATATTACATATTTTGACACAAATCAAAAATAGGCATATTCAATAATAAAGCTTACTGGCATATAATAAAGGCATATAATAGTAAATACTCCTACAGTTGTTTTGATTATTTTACAATTATATACCTGATTGTTACTCACGTGTGGGATGAGTAGGAGTATATAAAGTGCGCAACTCTGCTAATAAATTAAAGCCTATTTGTAAATTAAATTAAATTTTCACAAATTGTTAGTTACAATTGAATGTGTCAATACGGAAAGAAAATTGTTAGTACATTTTTTAACAAAAGATGAATAAATTTATGAATTAAAATTTAGAAACACAGTAATAGCAGACAATTTGGTAGTGCCAGAACTAAGAAAAGTTTTAAGACAAGCCATTTCAGATAATATACAAGCTAATGTTACTAATTTAGTTGGAAAATTTAGTGTAAAAGATGAGTTAGAAAAATTAAATACAAAAATTGGTAATTCTACTTAAATTGCAAATGATATAAACACTGATACTAGACCAACTGATATTGTAAAATTAGAAACTAAAGTAAACCACTACATAAACAGTTTGAATAATGTAGTAAAATTTAAATTAACTGATGTAGAAAAATCAGAATGTGAGTGAGAACTTAATAAAAAAGATGAAAGAAATACAAGATGTAGTTAGAAACTTAGAATATAATCATCAGGAGCTAGATACATGATGAGCTAATCCAATTAGTCCCCCTTTACTGTTTGACTCCCACAGTTGTTTTACATTTTTTTATAATTATATACCCGAAAATCCTAATCCACTCACGTGTGGGATGAGTAGAGGTATAAAGTCCTCAGAACATAAACACCAGATGTTAATTTGGTATAAACCGCATCAATATGGGCATTCCATGCCAAACCTCGATCTATGTGTAATCCAGGGATTTTGACGTGAACACCTCTTCCAACATAGTGTCTTCCAATAGTACTCTAGGGACCCATTTTAGGTTCTGAGGACGTAAGGTAAAATTTATAAAATTTGATTTAGAAGAATTTGTTTTCAAGTTTATGCTTTTGAAATATTGAATTTATTCAATTCTACAATAGTTTGTTGTTCCACGAGTTCAGGAGCTTTACCTCTAAAACACACGGTTGTATCGTCTGCATATTGCACGAGTTTTCCCTGTTGCAGAGATGCTCCAATGTCGTTGACATAAACTAAAAAAATTTTAGTTTGATTGATTGTTTTGTCGTTGACTGGGAATTGATCCCTGAGGAACACTGTAGCACAGGTTGATTAGTTTGGATGATTGATTTGCGATTTGTACTAATTGAGCTCTTTGTCTGAGGTATTCGCCAAGCCACTCCAAGGGCACACCTCTGATGCCATGAGATTCCAATTTTCTGAGTATTATCTTATGGTCAATATAGTCAAAAGCTTTTGATAAGTCGATAAAAACACCGAGGGGGGATTTCCGACATTCTAATCCCTCCATAACCATATCGACCGGACTCACCACTGCATCTATAGTTGATTTACCCTTTCTGAATCCAAATTGGTACTCAGAGAGCTGGTTGTGTTTATTAAAAATATTTAGCATTCTAGTTAAAACAAGTTTTTCAAATATTTTGCTCAAAATTGGCAAAATCGAGACCAGCCGATAGTTATTGAGTGAGCAGGGCTCACCCTTTTTAAATATAGGCGTTACCTTAGCTGTTTTAAGGAGCGAGGGAGAGACTCTAGTTTGAAAAGATAAATTTATTAAATATGTCAGTGGCCTCAAGATATGCTTGAAGCATTTCTTTAGGACTGGCATTGACATACAATTTAGATAGTTTGACTTTTTGGCAGGGAGTTCTCTTAATAATTTTGCTGATTTCTTCCTCATTGGTAAGTTCCAACACCATCGAAGATGTTGGGCTTTGCCTTTTTTAGATGTAGATTCATTCAATGTAGAACAATGCATATTTTGGCCAGCCACCGAAGCAAAAAAATTATTAAACTAGTTTGCCATCACTGACCAACTCATTTCCAATGTTTAACTTTATTTGTTTATGCTGATTATTATTGTAGTTCACGATATCCCAAGCTGTTTTAGAAACATTTGTTGAATAAAGAAGTTTTTCGTTACCTCATACGCTTTGGCTGCTAGAATGACTTTTCTGTAAATATTTTTATATTGCTTGAAAATTTTTTTCTAATTTTCATAGAGTGTTGTTTTGTAGATCTCTGATAGAAACTTTATTCTATTCCTTGACACTAGGATCTCTTTTGTGATCCATTTTTTCATTCTATATCTGCTTTAGAGTTTATTTGTTTTCATGGGGAATAGCTGTTCAGGTGGAAAGTCAAACAGTCATGAAACATTTTAAACTTTTCCTCCACTGATCAATTTGAGTTTAAGAACAGCCACTCTTCCTTTGATTGAGAAGTATTATATTTCCGGCCTTGTGTCTCTTATAATTTTTTTAATTTTTGGCTCCCTTTCAGATGGTGTTCCACTTATAATGGCCTTTTGGCCGTAGTGGTCAGAAATAGCCTTTATTGACCACTGACACCACAACATCAGGAATGTTTGTTATAACATTGTCGATAGTAGTTTGAGTTGAGACAGTCACTCTCGTAGGGCAAGTGCTCTTTAAATTAAGATCAAATGATCTCAATAAATCAATAAGGTGTTTAGTGGAGTGGTTGTCAGTTTGTTATGAGTCAATGTTCCAATCACCCATTATAATGAAATTTTGCTGTTTGTTAATTAAGTCAGTCAGGATATATTCAAATTTAGAGAAGAAAACATCTTCGTTGCCACCTGGAGACCTGTAGATACCAATTAAGTCCAATTTAGATTTGTTTGGAGTTTTTTTTACCGACCACTACGAAAAATTTCTCCGAAAAATTTCTCCACGGCTAGATTAATCTCCCGATTTCACGAGAATCGCAATACCTCCTTCTTTAGAGAGCTGTCGAGTAAACGAATGGGTTAATTTAAAGTTTGGCAGCTGACAAAGTCCAATATTAGACATGTTAAAACCATTTTCGGTAATAACAATTCTATCTTTTTTTAATTCTTCCCAAACAAGCTGGAGCTCATCCAGCTTGTTCGTTGCAAATTGTCCATTTTGATGAAAGATTCTAATTTGAGAACGAAGTTAAAATTTTGAGAATGGTTGGTCTTGATTTTGGGTTCTTAATGTAGCCCGTCGTTGTGAGGTGGGTGCCCTAAAAAATCAACACTTTTACTGCAAGAGTTTTTGGATTTGTCGTCAGTTTTTTGGTATAATTGTGTAGTCTCGTCGGACGAGGAAGAAGTTTTGGCAATCGTCTGGAGCTGAGCCATTGTTGAGGGTCGTCCAATGGCAGCAGCCGCATAGGTGTCATATCCTAGAGAGATGTGAAGGGTTGTTTTAGATGGTACTAGTAGATTAGCCGAGTAGTGTAGAGGATTCAACAATGCCAGTTTCTCAACGATGAGCTCCACCAGCAGTCTTTTCCCCGATGCACGAAGGTCCATGTTACGTATAGTGATGCCGGCCAATACCACTGATGTCCAGCATGCTCACACCAGCGTAGCGCCTGCAGAGCTCATTCAGGTACTGGTTAACATTGTCAACAGTACGGTGGATGGGGCTGGTGGCCGGTAGGTCATACCGAGGTGTTAGAGGCATCAGAAGCTCTTCTGAGGACGATAGACAGCGCTTTAAAGCGTCCTCCATTCTGCTAAAAATGACATTATCTCTATTGCTTGATACGTCTTATGTACCGGCCATAAAGACATAACAGTTTCCGGGTTGGGGGAAGTTGGCATGACGTTGAGGAGTCCAGCTCCTGGCTTGCAAATGCCACTCATCATAGTTGAGGAATGTCCCATAGGCCTCATGAGGGCGGTGAGATGACGAGCATGGCCATCTCCGATAATGGACACGTTGCTCATTATCACACACAGATAACAGTTTTATCATTAGTAACAGTAACCAAACTCAACAACCACTAGCTACCTACGTTCACAGGTGGCTCGTAAGCTACTCATTCATTATCAAACACAGATAACATATTTTATCATTGGATCAGCGACCACACTCAACAACCACTAGCTACCTACGTTCACAGGTGGGTAGTAAGCTACTCATTCATTATCACACACAGATAACATATTTTATCATTGGATCAGCGACCACACTCAACAACCACTAGCTACCTCCGTTCACAGGTGGCTAGTAAGCTACTCATTCATTATCACACTCAGATAACATATTTTATCATTGGATCAGCGACCACACTCAACAACCACTAGCTACCTACGTTCACAGGTGGCTAGTAAGCTACTTATCCACTATCACACACAGATAACATCTTTTATCATTGGTATCAGTGACCACACTCAACAACCACTAGCTACCTCCGTTCACAGGTGGCTAGTAAGCTACTTATTCATTATCACACACAGATAACATCTTTTATCATTGGATCAGCGACCACACTCAACAACCACTAGCTACCTCCGTTCACAGGTGGCTAGTAAGCTACTCATTCATTATCACACACAGATAACATATTTTATCATTGGATCAGCGACCACACTCAACAACCACTAGCTACCTACGTTCACAGGTGGCTAGTAAGCTACTTATCCACTATCACACACAGATAACATCTTTTATCATTGGTATCAGTGATCACACTCAACAACCACTAGCTACCTCCGTTCACAGGTGGCTAGTAAGCTACTCATTCATTATCACACACAGATAACATATTTTATCATTGGATCAGCGACCACACTCAACAACCACTAGCTACCTACGTTCACACGTGGCTAGTAAGCTACTTATCCACTATCACACACAGATAACATCTTTTATCATTGGTATCAGTGACCACACTCTACAACCACTAGCTACCTACGTTCACAGGTGGCTAGTAAGCTACTTATTCATTATCACACACAGATAACATCTTTTATCATTGGTATCAGTGACCAAACTCAACAACCACTAGCTACCTCCGTTCACAGGTGGCTAGTAAGCTACTTATTCATTATCACACACAAATAACATCTTTTATCATTGGTATCAGTGACCAAACTCAACAACCACTAGCTACCTACGTTCACAGGTGGCTAGTAAGCTACTCATTCATTATCACACACAGATAACATCTTTTATCATTGGTATCAGTGACCAAACTCAACAACCACTAGCTACCTCCGTTCACAGGTGTTAGTAAGCTACTTATTCATTATCACACACAGATAATATCTTTTATAATTGGTATCAGTGACCAAACTCAACAACCACTAGCTACCTACGTTCACAGGTGGCTAGTAAGCTACTTATTCATTATCACACACAGATAACATCTTTTATCATTAGTATCAGTGACCACACTCAACAACCACTAGCTACCTACGTTCACAGGTGGCTAGTAAGCTACTTATTCATTATCACACACAGATAACATCTTTTATCATTGGTATCAGTGACCAAACTCAACAACCACTAGCTACCTACGTTCACAGGTGGCTAGTAAGCTACTTATTCATTATCACACACAGATAACATCTTTTATCATTGGTATCAGTGACCACACTCAACAACCACTAGCTACCTACGTTCACAGGTGGCTAGTAAGCTACTTATTCATTATCACACACAGATAACATCTTTTATCATTGGTATCAGCGACCACACTCTACAACCACTAGCTACCTACGTTCACAGGTGGCTAGTAAGCTACTTATTCATTATCACACACAGATAATATCTTTTATAATTGGTATCAGTGACCACACTCAACAACCACTAGCTACCTACGTTCACAGGTGGCTAGTAAGCTACTTATTCATTATCACACACAGATAACATCTTTTATCATTGGTATCAGTGACCACACTCAACAACCACTAGCTACCTACGTTCACAGGTGGCTAGTAAGCTACTTATTCATTATCACACACAGATAACATCTTTTATCATTGGATCAGCGACCACACTCAACAACCACTAGCTACCTCCGTTCACAGGTGGCTAGTAAGCTACTTATTCATTATCACACACAGATAACATCTTTTATCATTGGTATCAGTGACCACACTCAACAACCACTAGCTACCTACGTTCACAGGTGGCTAGTAAGCTACTTATTCATTATCACACACAGATAATATCTTTTATAATTGGTATCAGTGACCAAACTCAACAACCACTAGCTACCTACGTTCACAGGTGGCTAGTAAGCTACTTATTCATTATCACACACAGATAATATCTTTTATAATTGGTATCAGTGACCAAACTCAACAACCACTAGCTACCTCCGTTCACAGGTGGCTAGTAAGCTACTTATTCATTATCACACACAGATAATATCTTTTATAATTGGTATCAGTGACCAAACTCAACAACCACTAGCTACCTCCGTTCACAGGTGGCTAGTAAGCTACTTATTCATTATCACACACAGATAACATCTTTTATCATTGGATCAGCGACCACACTCAACAACCACTAGCTACCTCCGTTCACAGGTGGCTAGTAAGCTACTTATTCATTATCACACACAGATAACATCTTTTATCATTGGTATCAGTGACCACACTCAACAACCACTAGCTACCTACGTTCACAGGTGGCTAGTAAGCTACTTATTCATTATCACACACAGATAACATCTTTTATCATTGGTATCAGTGACCACACTCAACAACCACTAGCTACCTACGTTCACAGGTGGCTAGTAAGCTACTTATTCATTATCACACACAGATAATATCTTTTATAATTGGTATCAGTGACCAAACTCAACAACCACTAGCTACCTACGTTCACAGGTGGCTAGTAAGCTACTTATTCATTATCACACACAGATAATATCTTTTATAATTGGTATCAGTGACCAAACTCAACAACCACTAGCTACCTACGTTCACAGGTGGCTAGTAAGCTACTTATTCAATATCACACACAGATAATATCTTTTATAATTGGTATCAGTGACCAAACTCAACAACCACTAGCTACCTCCGTTCACAGGTGGCTAGTAAGCTACTTATTCATTATCACACACAGATAACATCTTTTATCATTGGATCAGCGACCACACTCTACAACCACTAGCTACCTACGTTCACAGGTGGCTAGTAAGCTACTTATTCATTATAACACACAGATAATATCTTTTATCATTGGTATCAGTGACCACACTCAACAACCACTAGCTACCTACGTTCACAGGTGGCTAGTAAGCTACTTATTCATTATCACACACAGATAACATCTTTTATCATTGGTATCAGTGACCACACTCTACAACCACTAGCTACCTATGTTCACAGGTGGCTAGTAAGCTACTTATTCATTATCACACACAGATAACATCTTTTATCATTGGTATCAGTGACCACACTCAACAACCACTAGCTACCTCCGTTCACAGGTGGCTAGTAAGCTACTTATTCATTATCACACACAGATAATATCTTTTATAATTGGTATCAGTGACCAAACTCAACAACCACTAGCTACCTCCGTTCACAGGTGGCTAGGAAGCTACTTATTCATTATCACACACAGATAATATCTTTTATAATTGGTATCAGTGGCCACACTCAACAACCACTAGCTACCTACGTTCACAGGTGGCTAGTAAGCTACTTATTCATTATCACACACAGATTATATCTTTTATAATTGGTATCAGTGACCAAACTCAACAACCACTAGCTACCTTCGTTCACAGGTGGCTAGTAAGCTACTTATTCATTATCACACACAGATAATATCTTTTATAATTGGTATCAGTGACCAAACTCAACAACCACTAGCTACCTACGTTCACAGGTGGCTAGTAAGCTACTTATTCATTATCACACACAGATAATATCTTTTATAATTGGTATCAGTGACCAAACTCAACAACCACTAGCTACCTACGTTCACAGGTGGCTAGTAAGCTACTTATTCATTATCACACACAGATAACATCTTTTATCATTGGTATCAGCGACCACACTCTACAACCACTAGCTACCTACGTTCACAGGTGGCTAGTAAGCTACTTATTCATTATCACACACAGATAATATCTTTTATAATTGGTATCAGTGACCAAACTCAACAACCACTAGCTACCTACGTTCACAGGTGGCTAGTAAGCTACTTATTCATTATCACACACAGATAATATCTTTTATAATTGGTATCAGTGACCAAACTCAACAACCACTAGCTACCTACGTTCACAGGTGGCTAGTAAGCTACTTATTCATTATCACACACAGATAACATCTTTTATCATTGGTATCAGCGACCACACTCTACAACCACTAGCTACCTACGTTCACAGGTGGCTAGTAAGCTACTTATTCATTATCACACACAGATAATATCTTTTATAATTGGTATCAGTGACCAAACTCAACAACCACTAGCTACCTACGTTCACAGGTGGCTAGTAAGCTACTTATTCATTATCACACACAGATAACATCTTTTATCATTGGTATCAGTGACCAAACTCAACAACCACTAGCTACCTACGTTCACAGGTGGCTAGTAAGCTACTTATTCATTATCACACACAGATAATATCTTTTATAATTGGTATCAGTGACCAAACTCAACAACCACTAGCTACCTACGTTCACAGGTGGCTAGTAAGCTACTCATTCATTATCACACACAGATAACATCTTTTATCATTGGTATCAGTGACCAAACTCAACAACCACTAGCTACCTCCGTTCACAGGTGGCTAGTAAGCTACTTATTCATTATCACACACAGATAATATCTTTTATAATTGGTATCAGTGACCAAACTCAACAACCACTAGCTACCTACGTTCACAGGTGGCTAGTAAGCTACTTATTCATTATCACACACAGATAACATCTTTTATCATTGGTATCAGTGACCAAACTCAACAACCACTAGCTACCTACGTTCACAGGTGGCTAGTAAGCTACTTATTCATTATCACACACAGATAACATCTTTTATCATTGGTATCAGTGACCACACTCAACAACCACTAGCTACCTACGTTCACAGGTGGCTAGTAAGCTACTTATTCATTATCACACACAGATAACATCTTTTATCATTGGTATCAGCGACCACACTCTACAACCACTAGCTACCTACGTTCACAGGTGGCTAGTAAGCTACTTATTCATTATCACACACAGATAATATCTTTTATAATTGGTATCAGTGACCACACTCAACAACCACTAGCTACCTACGTTCACAGGTGGCTAGTAAGCTACTTATTCATTATCACACACAGATAACATCTTTTATCATTGGTATCAGTGACCACACTCAACAACCACTAGCTACCTACGTTCACAGGTGGCTAGTAAGCTACTTATTCATTATCACACACAGATAACATCTTTTATCATTGGATCAGCGACCACACTCAACAACCACTAGCTACCTCCGTTCACAGGTGGCTAGTAAGCTACTTATTCATTATCACACACAGATAACATCTTTTATCATTGGTATCAGTGACCACACTCAACAACCACTAGCTACCTACGTTCACAGGTGGCTAGTAAGCTACTTATTCATTATCACACACAGATAATATCTTTTATAATTGGTATCAGTGACCAAACTCAACAACCACTAGCTACCTACGTTCACAGGTGGCTAGTAAGCTACTTATTCATTATCACACACAGATAATATCTTTTATAATTGGTATCAGTGACCAAACTCAACAACCACTAGCTACCTCCGTTCACAGGTGGCTAGTAAGCTACTTATTCATTATCACACACAGATAATATCTTTTATCATTGGTATCAGTGACCACACTCAACAACCACTAGCTACCTACGTTCACAGGTGGCTAGTAAGCTACTTATTCATTATCACACACAGATAATATCTTTTATAATTGGTATCAGTGACCAAACTCAACAACCACTAGCTACCTACGTTCACAGGTGGCTAGTAAGCTACTTATTCATTATCACACACAGATTATATCTTTTATAATTGGTATCAGTGACCAAACTCAACAACCACTAGCTACCTTCGTTCACAGGTGGCTAGTAAGCTACTTAATCATTATCACACACAGATAATATCTTTTATAATTGGTATCAGTGACCAAACTCAACAACCACTAGCTACCTACGTTCACAGGTGGCTAGTAAGCTACTTATTCATTATCACACACAGATAATATCTTTTATAATTGGTATCAGTGACCAAACTCAACAACCACTAGCTACCTACGTTCACAGGTGGCTAGTAAGCTACTTATTCATTATCACACACAGATAACATCTTTTATCATTGGTATCAGCGACCACACTCTACAACCACTAGCTACCTACGTTCACAGGTGGCTAGTAAGCTACTTATTCATTATCACACACAGATAATATCTTTTATAATTGGTATCAGTGACCAAACTCAACAACCACTAGCTACCTACGTTCACAGGTGGCTAGTAAGCTACTTATTCATTATCACACACAGATAATATCTTTTATAATTGGTATCAGTGACCAAACTCAACAACCACTAGCTACCTACGTTCACAGGTGGCTAGTAAGCTACTTATTCATTATCACACACAGATAACATCTTTTATCATTGGTATCAGCGACCACACTCTACAACCACTAGCTACCTACGTTCACAGGTGGCTAGTTAGCTACTTATTCATTATCACACACAGATAATATCTTTTATAATTGGTATCAGTGACTAAACTCAACAACCACTAGCTACCTCCGTTCACAGGTGGCTAGTAAGCTACTTATTCATTATCACACACAGATAATATCTTTTATAATTGGTATCAGTGACCAAACTCAACAACCACTAGCTACCCACTGAGTTTTTATCATTGGTAGCTAGTGGTTGTAGAGTGTGGTCACTACCACACTCAACAACCACTAGCTACCTACGTTCACAGGTGGCTAGTAAGCTACTCATTCATTATCACACACAGATAACATCTTTTATCATTGGTATCCACTGAGTTTTTATCATTGGTAGCTAGTGGTTGTAGAGTGTGGTCACTACCACACTCTACAACCACTAGCTACCTACGTTCACAGGTGGCTAGTAAGCTACTTATTCATTATCACACACAGATAATATCTTTTATAATTGGTATCAGTGACCAAACTCAACAACCACTAGCTACCTACGTTCACAGGTGGCTAGTAAGCTATTCATTCATTATCGGTTCCCATTGAACAGTGTCGTCACGCAACACACACAAAATCAATTCGTCGTGCAGGTAGTTATTACTCTAACAATGAGCTATGATGAGTGTTTCTTCACATCGAATTTGGCGTTGTTGAATTGATTATTGTTCTGACACCTGACAAGACATTAAGAATAAATAATTATTTCACTAACTTCAGCAACAACATTATTACCATCTATTCATTTATCAATACATTACTTAGGTTTATTTCATTTTATTCGTAATTAGCAAATATAACATTTGGTTTCGAATCTAATATTTAGTAATTCTAGTATTTTTTCTAGGAATAGACTACTATTTAGTTTGGAAGCATAAGTACAACAATTCCCAAAACAAACGTTTCTTATCTTCGCATATAAAATTGCTTTAGTATACAGAATGATAGTAATGTTCATCCTAAACTCGTAAGTTCAAGGCATTTTTAGAAATATGTGAACTCTAAATACACGTTTGCACAAGGGACGTGAGTTTCATGTAAATGTACAAATTCAAATCAGCTGTATCGGACTAAGAATAATTGCAGATAGGCAAAATAATTGCAATTTTATATGCAGTTTTAAGAATACAAAGTCATATAAAAATAGACATAAAAGATCGGATGAAGTTACTTTGTCCAAGTCTATAGTGTAGGAGCCTATTTTTACGACTTGTGAGTGCAGCGTGTTGTCTGGACAACGTAGACGTCACGCGTTGCCGAATGACAGATTCAACGAAACGCTCTCTACTCATATCTCCTGAAATCCAAGCCGAGCAAAGAGCCAAATTGCAAATTGTCCGGCTCGGAAATGAATGGACTATAATGAATTTATTTTTAGCCATTGAATCTTACATAGCAAAAATTGCGTACTTCATGATGATGAAGTGGCTTTTGAGCGTTGTGAATTTAATCTATTAATGAACACAATTCACGCAATATCTTAATCATCGGAGTTTAATCGTTGTCAAAACACACATTACGAGAAAAAACTCTCTGTCCAATTTTGTAATCCCAACTTTAATAATTTATGTTTACAATAATTTTGGGTTTATAAAAAGAAGTAATTGTCTAATAATAACTACAATAATTTTCATTAAAAATTCAATAAAATTTACTATTACCAAGAATCCATATCAATTATTCCAAGAATAAAAATGAAAAACATATTGATTACTTCCGGATTTTATTTTGTGTTTGGTAAAATCCGTATTACAATAAATGCTATAGTATGATAGGTTCATGAACGTACTTTATGTAGGCCCTACTTTGGTCTTATTCAAGTTCGATTCGCATTCGTTAAATATTTTAATATTAATTAAAATATTGATATTTAATAGCATCTGTGTACAAACAGCTATATCCCTTAGATTCTAGGGCTAGGGCTCAACAATAACAACACATAAGTTAGGAAGTGAGTTACAGATGGGGTCATATATTCATAGTTTATACGTTTTGAAACATATTTTGTTATAGCCTCAATTGGTACGTCTGTAAGTTAAGCTCTGTCAAACGACTCATACAACCACGCTTGTAAAATGTGCAATTAGGGATATGATTCACAAAGCTAATTTAAATATTTACAATCAATTTAGCAAGGCGTCGAAATGGATGGCGTATAGGATAAGACTAAATACTTGTCTCTGAGGCATTGCTAACTTAAACCCACCTAGTCCATCACTCTCATGATCAAATAGTTTAAAACTGTCCACATAACACGTTAGGTACTTGAACCTACTTAGTCATAACGTGTAGGGTAAGTAAACATGGCTGAGTAGACGTCTCTGAGGTATTGCTAACATTAACTCACCAAGTACAACACTCTCATGATCAAATAGTCTAAAACTGCCGACAGAAGACATTACGTACTTGAACCTAACTTTAATGGTTAGGTGCAAGAGGGGAATACATAGTCCTAATGTAAGTAAACATGGCTGAGTAGACGTCTCTGAGGTATTGCTAACATTAACTCACCAAGTACAACACTCTCATGATCAAATAGTCTAAAACTGCCGACAGAAGACATTACGTACTTGAACCTAACTTTAATGGTTAGGTGCAAGAGGGGAATACATAGTCCTAATGTAAGTAAACATGGCTGAGTAGACGTCTCTGAGACATTACTAACTTTAACCCACCAAGTTCAACACATTTATGATCAAATAGTCTAAAACTGTCGACAGGAGACGTTACGTGATCGGACCTACTTAGTCGTAACGTAAGTAAACATGGCTGAATAGACGTCCCTGAGCCACTACTAACTTTAACCCACCAAGTTCAATTAACTTACATTTAACTTGTCTAAACCTCTCCATATAAGAGATTGTGGTGTAAGGCCAAAATTACTATTTTATAAATAGACATTTAGGTTTGTCCATGCATTGTCTAGTGTCATAGGCGTACGATTATTGGTAGTGGGGATGGTTGCGCATCTTCCTAACTGTAATACATTTCTTCTATCAACTATGTTTGTGAAACTTGCCTAGCCATCCCAAAATTCATCTAGTGCCTCCAAATATATGTGCAAGTATAGTAAATGCAGATTTTTCGAGGGAATAGTTTTAAGATAGTGTTACAACTCTTTTTTAACATCTTTTTTTAACCCACCCACCCGTCCAAACACGTACAGTGGTATTGACCCACCCATCCGCCCAAACACGTACAGTGGTATTGATACAGTACTGTACGTGTAGGTACGGCACGTACCCCTTCCCTTAAGGTACCACTGTACGTGTATGGGTTGGCGGGTGGGTCAATACCACTGTACGTGTATGGGTGGGCGGGTGGGTCAGTACCACTGAACGTGGGTACCATTACCGGAGCTCTGGGAGACTTTTAAAGACAAATTGAATCCATTTCCCACTTGTGTAATGACTTTAAAGCAAAATTGGTCACTGTTGCTGAACACTGGATAAGCAATGATGATGGAAAGTATCTTGCAATCCCTGGCTATGAACTAGCATCCTATTTAAGGGATTATAAGTTAAGGTAGGCACGTACGGTAGTATTGACCCACCCGCCCACCCATACACGTACATACAGGTATCAATCAATCTAACATCTAACACAGTTATAACAAGTATGCTTGAGGTATAACAATATTTAACTTACAATTGGGTCTCGTATAATTTACCCATATGTGCCAATTTTGTATAGAAATGGAACACAAATTGTTAATTTGTTTTTTATTTAATTACATTTATGTTTTTCATTATTTTTAACATTAAAAACAGTTGGGTTTTAAAACTGACTTTAAGCATTGATCGTATTATTGAATACATATTAATCAAATATGTATTAAATCATATCTCAAGCAAATAAAACTATATATTCGTGAGGGATGAGTGTCATAGGCCCTACATAAAAACTGTCCGATGCGAGTTGTCTGTATATGTAAATTTCATCCTCTAACGTAATTTCGTGAGAATAATAATCGTTTTTCGTATCGCTTCAACAATAGATACACACGTAGAAAATTTTATTTTATTTTGGATTGTTAGCTTACGAAAAACTACTCTATGTTGAGATTAAGGGAATAGTTAAGATAGTAAACGAGGGCAGTAATCGTATTCCGTTCGCCTGGTTTGATTCTAATGTTAAAAACCGAAAAAAAAAAAAACAGTAAAAGGTTCACCGGTAGTGATAAGCCAGTGACCTAGGACACCCGTGACTCGTTTCGAGGCCAGTACCCCCCCCCCTTCCAATTCCACTTTCATATACACAACTAATGGAAGCTTGTCCAGGCTCCAAGGTCCCAAGCTTTCGTCATTCCTTCCAGCAACCTCTCCACATAATAAGTGACTTGGGCAAACTTTTATTCCAAACACGTGTTGCACCTCTTATTTCTACTAATGACAAAGTGCACGTTGTTAATAATAATGACAAGGATTTCTTTGACTGTGGTAATTTTTATACCTCACAAACAACCTTTTGAAGACAACATCTAACAGAAATTGATGTGCTTATTACTGTAGAAAATAAAGAAATTTACTTGTTAATGAGTCAAATAAAGTTTTATAAATATTTATGGTTCATTTAAAACAACTTAAAAAAATATATTTTACCATCTTAAGTGTAATTTGAAAAACTGAAATTGAGATACAGTACTTTGTTTATTCGTGTCCTTTAGGTGGGAGGGAGGCTTGTCAAATCATGTCCTTAGGTGGGCTTGTTTAGCCGTGTCCCTTGTGTAGATGGGTGAGCTCGTTCAAGTCGTGTCCATTGAGTAGGTGGGTGGGCTCGTTTAGTCGTGTCCCTTGTGTAGGTGGGTGAGCTCGTTTAGTCGTGTCCATTGAGTAGGTGGATGGGCTCGTTTAGTCGTGTCCTTTGAGTAGGTGGGTGAGCTCGTTTAGTCGTGTACCTTGATATTTTGTTGGTATTTTAATCCAACTAAGGTATTGAGCATCACCTATCACAGTTATCGTATGTAATTTACATGATAACTTTACTTTGTGCGTGTTTTAGATAATATGTTTTGATTCAAGAGTAGTCATCATATGTTTAGATCTAGTTGTAATAATGTAGGTGGGTGGGCTCGATTAGTCGTGGCCCTTGAGTAGTAGAGTGGACCTGTTTAGTTTCGTTCCTTGAGTAGGTGTAGGTGGCTGGGCTTGTTTAGTCATGTCCCTTGAGTAGGTGGCTGGGCTTATTAAGGCCGGCCATACACGTTAAGGTATACCGGAGAGGTTTACCTGTACAGGTATACCTGTGCGGTAAACCGGAGCATGTGTGCCAGCCACTACTATTATATCTGTGCAGGCGTAGCGGTCTGTACAGGTGACCGAAGAAGAATCGAAATTCAATTCTTTCTACCTGCGCAGGCGAGTAGACCTGAACGTGTATGTGCGTCATCCGGCTAACCTGCACCAGTGTGAGGTTAATTGTGGCTAATACTCAGAGCTTCGTGTTGGGTTTAGGTTATTGCTAGTTTATTGTCTATTGTTTAGTTTGTTGCCTATTGTTTAGTTTATTGTTGAAGCTGTGTTAAATTCATCATGTCTTCCCGAAAACAGAACCAAATTATTGAGGAATTCATTGAAATTTATCGATCAGAACCATGTTTGTGGCGAGTTAAGAGCAAGGAGTACCACAACCGTGACATGAGAGAGGCCGCTTATGCCAGGCTTGTTACGAAATTGAAGGAGGTAGAGCCCGATGCGAATAAGAGTGTGGTTGTTAAAAAAATAAACAACCTTAGAAGCAATGTGCGTAAGGAGAAGAAAAAACGCGATTTGTCAATGAAATCTGGAGCAGGTACGGTATACTCACTTCTCTTTGTAAGCCAGTTTTTACACCACATCCTGCGTTTTCGTCTTTTTTTGTTGTTTACAGCCGCTACCAAACCCACCAAAGCAATCACGTCATCTTGTCGGCTCGCCATTTCTCGAATTTATAATGATTAACTGATCCGGTTTACCGTAACGTGTGTGAGCTCTCACCGGAGAGGTATACCTGTACAGGTAAACCTCTCCGGTATACCATAACGTGTATGGCCGGCCTAAGTCGTGTCCCTTGATTAGATGGTGGGCTCGTTTAGTCGTGTCCCTTAAGTAGGTAGGTGGGCTCGTTTATTGTGTCCCTTCAGCAGGTGGTGGGCTCGTTTAGTCGTGTCCCTTGAGTAGGTGATGGTCTCGATTAGTCGTGTCCCTTGAGTAGGTGGGTGGGCATGTTTATTCGTGTCCCTTGAGAAGTGGGTGGGCACCTATAGTCGTGTCCCTTGAGTATGTGGGTGGGCTTGTTTATTCGTGTCTTTTGAGAATTGGTTGGGACCTATAGACGTGTCCCTTGAGTATGTGGGTGGGCTTGTTTAGCTGTGTTCTTTGAGTAGGTGGTGGGCTCGTTGTGTCCCTTCAGTAGGTGGTGGGCTCGTTTAGTCGTGGCTCTTGAGTAGGTGGCGACTTTAAATTGAATTGTTTCTTTTTATCAGCAAGGATGCAATATAATGTGTTATTCCTAGTAAAAAATAGAAGTGCAATTAGTTTAACATATTAATACTGAATGTTCCGACGAAAACTATTATAAATAGGTAAGCCGCTTAGATTGCGACCTACTGAAAGCTCTGATGCCAGATATTTGTGGAAGTGAGACATAACTACTCTTTGTACACAACTAGATCGTACCAACAGATTGTTGTAAAGGGAACAAGAGAAGACGGTAGGCCACGAGATGGCTGCGCAGTAGAAGGCCCCATCCATTACGTCATCGGAAGAAGAAGTTAATTTTTTTGGGTTTGTCAACAATAACTAGTCAAGCTTATAACGGTTACATTCAATAATTTGTCGTACTAAATAAAAATGATAATAACAAATAACCAATAAATAATAAATGTAAAATAAACAATAATAATACAAGTCAAACAAATTTTTACAGTAACACAGTTAATTTTTATAGTAAATACTATTGCGGAAATTGAGCACAGATCGGAGGGAGCTTGAATGCGGAAGTTAGTCATGCCCGCGGTGTAAGCGCCTTGGATATCACACGCGGTTAGCGATCTGTCCAGCGTAATTAACTGTAGTCACAAAAATCACCGTTTTTATAGTCAAGAGAATGATATCCATTTCCGATCAGCCAATTACAGTCTTCAGCATTCACCCACACACCAAAACTAAGGAAATTGTAATGTAATGCAACCTGGTACCTCTTAAAAAATTGTACCATAGAACATATATATGCATTACTGCTGATGAATTTTTATTTTATTTAATTTAAAGAATGTCTGATGGTTGATATATAAAGGCTGAGATTTGTTATGTCATTACCATTTTTAGTTTTAAGTTAATTGGTATTTTTAGATTTAGTCTAAAACTTAATCACTAAAACAACCAAAATACTAACAAATTGTACAGTTCCAACTTGCAAAATCATATTTCCACAAATACCAGACTGGTCGCATATTACTAACTGCTACGGACATTCTTAAACTAGAAAGGTGTTATAGTGTATCGACAATTTGAAAGTAACTCAACTTACTAAGCTGTTACACAAAATAACACACAATTCCTTGCGATTGATAAGCTTAATAATGTTCTTCGGTCTTATTGACTTATCAATCAATTAAAACTCCTATATAATTGAGAATATTTCGAATAATTTATACGCTTTCCCATAAACTAGACTTATTACCGTTGTCGTGTGTTGGTTTATTTATCAAGAATGTCAGTGTGAAGAGGTTTATGGATAGCTGAAGGGGGACACCAGAAGATAGACATGATAGTTGTTATTGGAAAAACAGGAATAATTATTGCTTCAGTTTTCGATTTAAATTAATAATTTTGTTCGATTTGAACAAAATAAAAACCTACCAAACAAAATCAACAAAGAAAAAAATAATATACCATCAACCAACAATAAATTATTAGAAAGAAAAATCATTATTGAAGAATTCGTCAAAATAATTTGCTATTTAATTTAGGTATCGTCGATAATTTGGATTTAGGCAAACAATACTGACATTTACTGCTGATTTTGTCAATAATTTTTTTATTACTAAAGTAAATTTTTAAAAAAATGATCTTGTCAACTATAAAATACTCATTTCAATCTTGTCAACTATAAAATACTCATTTCACGAAACGTCTTACGTAGTATCATCTCATAAATTCTTAAATAATTTATAAATTATCTCCTATTAAAAAAATAGGAGATAATTTAATAAAAAAAATATAAAAAAAATTATAGAGGTCACTTCAGTGGAGAGATGGTTCTCTATGCTGACACCTCTTTTGTTGTTTAACACAAAAAACATAAACATCCTTTCAAGGCGGAACAATTAATTCTGTTGAATAACTGGCTCAATGCAAATGGCCTTCACTTAAACCCCAACAAGTCACATTTTATAATCTTCCGTATCAACTTTATTAATTACACCTTAAATAATGCTTATTTTCAGTCACCAAATTTCAACACTGTCACATCCACGAGATTCTTCGCTGAGGAAGTGGATTATGGCCTAAATCGGTGTCAGCATAAAAATAAAGTATTCCAAAAGCTTAGCAAAAGCAATTTTTACTCTCTCCAAAATTGTAGATCTAAACACTCTTAAAAATAAAGATTTTTACATACATACATACGCTGAGCAAGTATACACTGCTATTTTGGGGAAGTTATTCTGAATCATTTACATGTTTTCTAAAGCAAAAGAAAATATTTAGACTTATGATGGACTCACCTCATAGTGACCCTTGCAAGAAACACACATTTTTAGAAATTGGAGATCTTCCTCTGTCAATCTAAACTTTTTGTGAAATCATATTATAAGAGATGTTCTATCATGAATTAAACACTCAGCTATAATGCTAGAAGCACTTATTTGTGTACAATGTCTCTGAATGCCTGGATTCCAAGTCAGGACGAGTGGTTTACCAGTAGCAAAAACTGTTTTTACAGTGTCTCTGAAGACCTGGATTCCACGTCAGGACGAGTGGTTTACAAATAGCGAAAACTGTGTGTACAGGGACTCTGAGTACCTGGATTCCACGTCAGGACAGGTGGTTTACCAGTAGCGAAAACTGTGCGTACAGTGTCTCAGAGTACCTGGATTCCACGTCAGGACGAGTGGTTTACAAGTAGCGAAAACTGTGTACAGTGTCTCTGAGTATCAGGATTTCACGTCAGGACAGGTGTTTACCAGTAGCGAAAACTGTGTGTACAGTGTCTCAGAGTACCTGGATTACACGTCAGGACAGTTAGTTTACCAGTAGCGAAAACTGTGTGTACAGTGTCTCAGAGTACCTGGATTACACGTCAGGAAGGGTAGTTTACCAGTAGCGAAAACTGTGCGTACAGTGTCTCAGAGTACCTGGATTCCACGTCAGGACAGTTAGTTTACCAGTAGCGAAAACTGTGTGTACAGTGTCTCAGAGTACCTGGATTACACATCAGGACAGTTAGTTTACCAGTAGCGAAAACTGTGTGTACAGTGTCTCAGAGTACCTGGATTACACGTCAGGACGGGTAGTTTACCAGTAGCGAAAACTGTGTGTACAGTGTCTCAGAGTACCTGGATTACACGTCAGGACAGTTAGTTTACCAGTAGCGAAAACTGTGTGTACAGTGTCTCAGAGTACCTGGATTACACGTCAGGACGGGTAGTTTACCAGTAGCGAAAACTGTGCGTACAGTGTCTCTGAGTACCTGGATTCCACGTCAGGACGGGTGGTTTACCCGTAGCGAAAACTGTGTGTACAATGTCTCAGAGTACCTGGATTCCACGTCAGGACGGGTGGTTTACAAGTAGCGAAAACTGTGTGTACAATGTCTCAGAGTACCTGGATTCCACGTCAGGACGGGTGGTTTACCAGTAGCGAAAACTGTGTGTACAATGTCTCAGAGTACCTGGATTCCACGTCAGGACGGGTGGTTTACCCGTAGCGAAAACTGTGTTAACAGTGTCTCTGAGAACCTGGATTCCACGTCAGGACGAGTGGTTTACCAGTAGCAAAAACTGTGTTACAATGTCTGTGAGTACCTGGATTTCACTTTAGGACGAGTGGTTTACCAGTAGCGAAAACTGCGTATTTGGTGGTATATACAGTATATATTACCACTGTATGGCTTTCATGTATGGTTGTTGTATATTGATTGTTGTTTCATATTATTTTATTTATTTATTGTAAGTGGACAAGTAGTCTGCTTACCTTATTTTAGTGTATAAGGAGTCTACGACTATTATACACAAATATACGCTTATAATATAACCATATTATATTTAGTATTAAATAAATATTCATAATTAAATAAATTGTAAATGATTGTCTGTACAGTTATACAGACACTCCTCCATGCCGTATCTCCTCAAGTTCAAGGCCGACTATAAATGTAACTAGATCTAGGGCTCTACCTTGAAACTGATCATTTGGCACGGCATCCGCTGTCCACGTGGCTTTTTAAACCGTTCAGATAACGTAATTACTGTATTTTAAAATACACAGTATGGTAGTAACATAGTTAGCAGTAAAAACTCATCAAAATAACAGTCCTACTTCTGTAAGCGCAGAAATTATATGTACCCTAGTTTGAAGGTTGTTTACTAAGTAATAAGAAGCCCATGATAAATCCAATTATTCCATTATTTCCCTCGTTTAATTGTACGAGTATACATATGCATTTTTAAATTTTATCTTAACTTTTAATCATTTGTATCCTAGTTCGAACAAAAAAATGTAACTAGTTTTCACTGTGCACGAACTTTACATTTATAAAAAAAAAAACCCCCGTTAATGCATCGCATTTATATTTCAATTCGTGGTTGACAAGAGTGTTTATTACAATGTTTATAAATTTCAGAATATTAACTTTTCAAGAAAAACGTTTTTATACATATCCTGAAACATCGGTTCTTTGGCTTCTAGAACATGTAAAATTAATTACTTAGCCACGTTGTAATACTTATGAAATTTTTGTTAAGATAGATTACTTTTATATGTATGTAAATGTAGGGATGTTAAATCGATTTAAATTAATCGATTTAAAAGCACTTAATTTAATTCAAATTTAATGACTAAAATCAATTTTAATTTTTTAATATAATACCAAGTATTTCCTAACATGGTGATTACTTTTTCACGTCCTTCATACGTGTACTTAGTCGGTAAACACCAGATGGAACTGGATGATCCAGATAAAGTGGTTATATTTCCGCGAGTACACGGCGAAGTAATGAAGCTAATTCTACATTCTTCTTCCTCCAACAATAACTACTAGTGAAGCGTGCTGTTTGACTGCATATTGGAACAAATGTGTTTGTCAATCTCCTCCGTACGGAACCAACAATGACTAGTGGAGCGTGCTGTTGACTGTATATTGGAACCGAATGTGTTTGTCAATCTCCTCTGTATGGAACCAACAATGACTAGAGGAGCGAGCTGTGTTTGACTGCATATTGTAACCGAAAATGTTTGTCAATCTCCTCCGAACAGAACCAACAATGACTACTAGTGGAGCGTGCTGTGTTTAACTGCATAATGGAGCCGAATGTGTTTTTCAATCTCCTTCGTACGGAACCAACAATGACTACTAGTGGAGCGTGCTGTGTTTGACTGCATAATGGAGCCGAATGTGTTTGTCAATCTCCTCCGTACGGGACCAACAATGACTAGTGGAGCGTGCTGTTTGACTCCACATTGGAACCGAATGTGATTGTCAATCTGCTCCGTATGGAACCAACAATGACTAGTGGGGCGGGCTGTGTTTGACTGCATATTGGAGATTGACAAACTGCGAATTTGTTTGTCAATCTCCTCCGTACGGTTTTCTTGAGATTTCGAAAGTTAATTTTTAAATAAGTTTACGTCTTAATTAGTTAAATTGGTTGGATGACAACTTTAATAGGCAGTAAATTAATCATTTTATTAGTAGCGAGGAAAACAAATCTACAAAAAGGGACATACAGAAACAGATTCCGTGTTACTAGCGCACGTGTTAGAAGCGCTCAAGCGTCAAAGCGTTTTAGGATCGCACAACCCTTCTACCTGGGGCATTCTTTCTTTAAAGCATTAATCACAAGAGTATTTCCGTAAATTGGGAAGCAACACCGGCACATCGGTATTACTGAGTCTTGGCATGAATTATTTCCAAATATTATACAATATTTTTTTAACATCTGCATCGTTATTAAAACAATAAGCCCATATTGTCATGACCGTAGAGAAGATCTCAACTATTTAGCTATCCCTTTAAATGTTTTTACTTATACAACAGAGGAATTTATTAAGAATTATTCTTCACCCAAATTCTCTTATTTTATTCCTTATTAATTTATGTGTGTTATTATAGAAAAATTATCTGGTTTTAGACATATACTATCATTTAATAGATATTTCGAAAATCTTGGAGTAGTGCAATCTGTGCAAACTAATTATTTAAGTACGATATATGTTAAACAAACACCATATCTTGTTGATATTTCAATTCCCAGGTAATAAAAACCTCGAGAGATGTAATATTTACTGTTTAATTTCGTTGATAACTTTTGTCTATACATTCAATAAATTATGCAGCCGTAGTATTAAATTAGTTTTAGAATATTCTAAATTTAAACACATGAAAACCACAACGCAATAAAATTCATTACACAAAATAGTATTACTCACCCCCCCCCCCCCACTTATAAACGGCCAAGTGTCATATTCTCTGGAATTATTGTCTACAATAATTTTCAAAACACGTTATTAATAATGTAATAAGAGTGTATAAAATGTTTATAGAAATAATAATTATATTTTAGCCATTGTACAGGGAAGTTAGGATTTTTCTGACCACGGGCACAACTGTCATATACCCCAAAGGTTCTCATTAACAGACGAGCGCAACTGTCCAGGGGGATTAAAATTTTTCTGACCTCTGGGCGCATCTGTCATATCCCCATCTGACCTGCCGGCGGTCCGGTATAATCCCCCGGCCATAAATGGATTAAACAAGGTTGAATGCACATCCTAAAATTTAAATATTTGTGGAATGAAAATTTCTTTAAAAATAAACACGAAGGAAGTAAAAGTAACATTATTTAATTATATTTTAGTTTTTGTCCCACTTCAATACGACAATTTTTAGTGTTTTAAGCTCAAGTTAAGGAGCACATGTTTAGTAACAATTAATTACATGCATTTAGTGTAATTATCAGCGACAAATAATAACCTACTTACTACGAGACGGCAAGTGTAATGTTCTTGAACTTAGTTGGTATTATATATATAATTATAATTTTAAATATTATTATACTTTTTATTTTACTTATTATTGTATCTGTTATTTTTGTATTATTGAAAGACTATAGTAAAAAATTCATTGAGATGTTTTTAAATTTAGGATTAAAAAATGTTGCACAATAGAATAATATTTCGAAAATACATATGGTTGACTATTTAATTTGTTTTAGACATAAACATCTCTTGTGCCAGCCGCTTGAGTATTACTGGAATTAGTTATAGTTATAATAATATACAAATTAGATCCATTAGAATCTACCTCAAATTTACAGATCCTGTGACATCCTGCCTTTCGGCCTGTTCACACCCAATTTGTCTATATCTTACAGCATGCGATAATTTGGGGGACATTTTTGGAGAGTAGTTAGAAGATTGTTTTTAATTAAATTATTGTCAAAATTGTATTGCCTAAATACAGTATTAGACGTGTTTGTTAGTAATAACTACTTATTTTAGTCATTTACATTATCGATATTTAGGAGGGGTGATTTAATAATCTAGTTTTACATGACTCTAAACACAATCAGGTGACTAATGACATAAATGTATACTAAAAATGTGGTTCTTCTATTGCTCATATGTTCGTACGCTATTTTCCTTATACTATAATATGAAAAGGGCATGGATACGGGGTTCCCCAATATCACTTCTTAAGCACATATTTGTCATATTTATCTATTGGAATTTTTCAAAGGAAGTTCGTTATTTAAAAGTACTGGGGACACCAAAGGGGTCATCATCCTTCAGACTTACCTGACAACTACCTGGTAAGGGCATTCCTCTAAGTATTACTAGTATAAGGGTGAGAATATAACATAACGTTACTTCCAAGTCTAGATACAAGCCCAATAAAATATTCTAACAGAATTCATTGTTGGTATAGCTGTCAAATAAGTTTTATTATAATTTTATTTGAGAATAACAAATACCATTATACAAGAAAATGTAGCAATGTTAATAAATTTTATATGTGTTATAAATAGTAAATACTGTGTTACAAGACGCGCTGTACTGTACTTTTATGTAAAATAAACTGTTGTACCTAACTAATCAGAGAATTATTCAGATTTGAGACGCCAACACAGCTGATAATTACACTCAATACCTGGAATTAATTGTTACTAAACATGTGCTCCTTAACTTGAGCTTAAAACACTAAAAATTGTCGTATTGAACTGGGACAGAAACTAAAATATAATTAAATAATGTTACTTTTACCAGTCGTGTTTATATTTAAAGAAATGTTCGATCCACAAATATTTTAATTTGAGCGAGGATGTGCACTCAACCTTGTTTAATCCATTTATGGCCGGGGGATTATACCAGACCATACAGATCAGATTGCGGCCAGGTGTAACCTCCTACACCTTTTAAAGGTTTCACAAGTTTTTTCAACTCCTACACCATCAGAGCAGGTAAGAAATGGTCACGGCTAAAATGTAGGCTGATATCCAGTTGCACCGGCGGTCAAAGGAATTTCCACGGGTCAAAACATTCCTCCGTCCGAAAAGTGTCCAGATGCACCGGTGGTCAAAATCTACCCACCTCACTTATCCCCGCTGCAAATTCCTTCGACCGCCGGAGCCGGTGCAATTGGAAGGCCCCTTCCTTCCCCACCCCACTACATTTCTTCAAACATAGTTTATAAGTGTTTAACAATTTCGCAATGGAATATTCTATCAAACACTTGCCGATGTTTCGTGGCACATACTAATGGTAGACCATAGCAGGTTCTAACTAATAAATATGGTAACTATGTATTTAATGTTTAATTTTGTGTTTATCCGTGGCAACACTAACATCTAACCTAACCTAACCTAACCTAACCTAACCGACTCATGACTCATGTCATAACAAAGGGTGTGGAATTTGGCACGGTCAGCTTGGGGTTACTGTACTAGGAATCCGGCCTGGTTGGACTTTCCCGGCTCATGTCATAAACAAGGGCCTCTGGTGCAATTGGAACACCCCCCAAAAGGGGCTCCGGTGCATCTGGACACATCAGTTTGGGGCCGATCCCTGACCCCGGTGCAATTGGAAATCTCCCTAAAATGTAAACTCCAACCCCTTTGCCGGTCCGGGGTGAGTAACGGGGTGTTTGGAATCTGTCTCCTATGACTCAGTAATGTTAACCACACCTTCAAGATCAACAGCCTTGCATGGCCAATTTTCGACCGCGCAATCTTTAAAGGCCACCATATTTTTTAGGAGTAAAAAAAGTCAACTTTGTGAATTTTTAAGGATAGGGTTGCCTCCGTGATCTATAATTTGAATATGTATAAAGATAGGGTTCGGGAAGTGCCTCAAACTGTTGGCAAGTCAGTGGTTACTTGTATATACGATAATATACGATAGATGTACAGTTAGGATATATAATAAGATATTTATGGTTTAACAATATAATAACATATGTACCCGATATCCATTACGTAACCGATGTGTCCTTAACGCGTTTTTTTTTTTTTTTTTTTTTTTTTTTTTTTTTTTTTTTTTTTTTTTTTTTGAGGTGTTAGGTGCGGGCAGAATAATCACTAAGTATGTACTTGAAGGAAGGGTAATGTTTATTGTAACTATGTGATACAAATATGACTGTGAAATAATGTAACTGATAATGCCGGCGTAAACAACTGTACTGTGTGTACAGAAAGAATGTGTTGTAAAATGTAATGTTTATTGTAACTATGTGATACAAATATGACTGTGAAATAATGTAACTGATAATGCCGGCGTAAACAACTGTACTGTGTGTACAGAAAGAATGTGTTGTAAAATGTACGTCTGAGTCCATCGGCCGGTACGCTGCGACTGTCCGAAAGGGGTTGTTTTTTAGACTCCCCCACTCTTTAGGAAAAGAAGTGGGAAAAGACTAAGTGCACCCTTTCGCGCCCCAACATACCGCCCACGTTGAAAGTACCTAGTACTTCAAAACAAGATAATGTGATAAATGTACATGTATTAATATTAACATTAAAAAACTAAGCATAAGTTATTCATAAATTGTACATAATACATTCATTTTATGAACTGCTTATTTTAAACATAATATCTGATAGTAGATTTAAATATGTTGTTACATTCTAAAATTAGCTTAGTATGTCCTAATATTAACATAGTATATATTGTAAGTAGCAATTAATTGTAATGTGGTTCAGTTATCATAAAAACTTAAAAATAGAGCACAAAAATCAATACAAGGATAATGCAAAATTCATAATTAATGATAATTCATTGATATTAAAATGTAAATATGCAAACATGTTTATAAACCTAAATATATTATCAATCAACTTAAAATAAATAAAAAGTACGACATAGTCTCCAAACCTTACTATAGTAAATAATGATATAATATAATATATATGACAATAATACAAATATAACACGAATGAAAAGAGACATATTGCAAAATACATCAAATGTGAATGATAAAATGACATCATAATCAAAATATAAATTATCATTTAAATAGATACAGTGTAAATAATTGGACAAAAAGGACATAATGCAAATACATCAAATGTGAGTGATAGAATGACATTATAAGCAAGAAATAAATTAACAGGCGAATAAATACAGTGTAAATAATAATACAATTAAATGTAGATCTTATGATTAAAACATTGGTGCAAGACATTTGTTAATACACTATACGGTTCACTTAGCCGTCAATCGGCAGCACATAAAGACGGTTCACTGCACGTTTGAGAAGCCCAGATGATGTCTTCACCTTGGCAACTCTGATGCGGCCGTCAGTTCCAGGATGAACTTCTTTCACTATGGCGTTAATCCATTTGAGAGGGGGTAGGTTGTCGTCTCGCACCACCACGACTTGCCCAGGTTGAATGTCTGTGTTAGAGGTTGTCCATTTGTGCCTCTGTTGAAGTTCAGCCTAGTACTCCGTTGACCAATGCCTCCAGAAGTGCTGCATCAGCTGTTGTGTCCGCTGCCAATGTGACAGCCGGTTTATAGGAATGGTCGTCAGGTCTGGATCTGGTAGAGATGTAAGTGCTTCGCCTGTGAGAAAGTGGCCTTGGGTCAATGGTAGTGGATCATTAGGATCAGAGGATAATGGTGTCAAGGGACGGGAGTTAAGACATGCCTCTATCAATGTTAATGTTGTATATAGTTCTTCAAATGTCATATTAGAATCACCTAATACTCTCCTAAGATGGTATTTTACTACCTTTACTCCAGCTTCCCACAAACCTCCAAAGTGTGGGGAGTTAGCCGGAATGAAATGCCATGTGGTGTTCTGATTCGCAGATAAATGCATTACCTTCTCGTGGTGTTCCTCATTTTTAAGTAGATTTTGAAGTTCCTTGAGTTCGTTACGAAGTTTTTCTAACCTAAGCTTTGCCTCTTCCACCTGACTGGCTGTGCAGGTGTCAATAAATGTTTTTCTCCTACTTACTTTACCCTTGATTTGGCCTCTTTTATGTACAAGAGGCCTTAGTTCTCTATTCTCTTCAGTAGTCATATTTGTTTTGGTTGTAATATTTGATAGAGGCAATAAAGGTAGTTACAATACTATAACTAGTATAGGTAATTAAGTAGGAAGGAATAGTTTGTAAAGAGCAATGTGTACGTTAGTGGTTGTTTCAGTGAAAAGGATTGTTTATGTTGATGGTCACTCACCCTCAGTGAGCTAACTGGGTTAGTAGGGTGGAGGTAGGAAAGTAAAAAGGAGTGAATGTTTGGGTCTGTTTATGGTACGGCCACTCACCCTGTCAGCTGTTGATTCTGGCTGCTTGCGGGACGAATCGGAGGGATCCTTGGGTTATCTTGTTGTTGTTGAGGGCTGGTGGACTCTTCGCGCCAACTCTCTCCAAGGGCAAGGCGTGGGTCTATCTTCACAAGAGCCGTGTCTAATCGAAGGTCCAAGAAGGGTATTGAATTGTTCTTGAAGAAAGGACCGCTGCTCTCTCCGCACTCGACACTCCAAACTGTACAACTTCCAGCTAAAAAACTTAGCTTTCCTGCACACACTGAAAACCACTGTACACTATAATCCAATATTCCAATGGCACTTGTAGATGTAAGTCACAGATCGCAAGTCGATCCTGTTCCGGAGGACCAATTTTATGTACGCGCCGGTGTGTCCTTGACGCGTTTTTTTTTTTTTTTTTTTTTTTTTTTTTTTTTTTTTTTTTTGAGGTGTTAGGTGCGGGCAGAATAATCACTTAGTATGTACTTGAAGAAAATGTAATGTTTATTGTTAACTATGTGATACAAATATGACTGTGAAATAATGTAACTGATAATGCCGGCGTAAACAACTGTACTGTGAGTACAGAAAAAATGTGTTGTAAAATGTACGTCTGAGTCCATCGGCCGGTACGCTGCGACTGACCGAAAGGGGTTGTTTTTTAGACTCCCCCACTCTTTAGGAAAAGAAGCGGGAAAAGACTAAGTGCACCCTTTCGCGCCCCAACAACATATATTTCCATCACGTTTCATGTTTTTTTGTGGGTAGTTACTTAGTTAGAATTGTTTTGTATATTTTATTAAATTTTTTAATCAATAAGTTTTTTATCGTGTATTTTATATGTTTATGTCATGTTTAGTACTTCCCATTCTTAACTTATTAATGCCATGTTGTGTTTTCTAATGAGAATTTTCGAGACTTTAGTTTTGCACTGCACTTATATTTTCATTTCAATAAATAATGTTATATAAGGTTGAATAAATACGTATGGAATGAATGTAAAATCAATTCTTCATTGAACTCATCTAAGGCTATCCTAACAGGCTACAGTACATTACTTTACAATCACTTTACATGTATATTAATGATGTTCTGAGTTGATATTTTAGTGGTGAGAAATAATTCTAGTAAAACGGACGGATAGTAATCTACACGAACCGTGTTTACAAACCTTTATGTCTATAATATTGTCAGTATGTAACATCAATTAAAGTATAATTGAATGACACAGTACTTCTTTATAATTCAAAAGTAAGTTTGAAGGATATAATACAGGAGAGATATGACAATGCCCCCGCCCCAATTCCAAACACCACGTTACTCACCCCCGGACCGGCAAAGGTGTCCGGACAATTCGTCCCACGGACATTTCGTCCCCCAAGAAAAATGCGGACATTTCGTCCCACTTTGTGGAACGGCTACCTGGGTAGGGTTTGATAAATAGTCTCCAAATATTTCTAAACGGACACTTCGTCCCACCTGAGAGAAGGGTTGTAAAAAGGTTAGGTTAGGTTAGGTTAGGTTCTCTCAGGGTGGGACGAAGTGTCCGTTTAGAAATATTTGGAGACTAATTATCAAACCCGACCCAGGTAGACACTCCACAGAGTGGGACGGAATGTCCGCATTTTTCTTTGGGGACGAAATGTCCGTGGGACGAATTGTCCTGTAATCACCGGCAAAGGGGTTGGAGTTTACATTTTGGCCGTGACCATTTCTTACCTGCTCCAATGGTGTAGGAGTTTACAAAACGTTCAAGACCCTCAAAAGGTGTATGAATTAACATACAGCACAGATTGGACCCTCCGGGCCCCAGGTAGAAGGGTTGTGCGCTCCTAACATGCTTTGACCTTTATGCGCTTCTAACACGTGCGCTAATAACACGACACGACAGAAACAAATCATGACTACGTGTTTCCATGTCATTTTGTTTTTAATAACATTTTATAAAATTGTAATAATTATTTCCAGGAGATTGTGTCCGTATTTACATGCGTCCTCTCAGTAAACTAATTTCGTTTAATCACAAGGAATCTGCAGAATACAAAGTGAATACAAGAATAAACGATGTTTAAAATTCATCTGGATATTACATGTACAAATAGACAATTAAATGATGTTTCGGATTCCACTATGATTTTAAAGTTTTGGTTGCCACGTCAATTATATCTTTCCTAATTTAATCGTTTATCACTCATTTCGTTCTATCATTCTTTGTTTATTTACCAATCGTAACGTAAATGTTAAACGTGCCGTGCTGTATGTTAGTGCTGAATACACAGTGTGAACTCATCGAGTGCGTGTACTTCCATAACCCTAACACGATTTAACGGAACAGGAAACCTTTCGCAGCAGCACAAGGTCACAATAATAGCTAACAAGAAAATAGTCTAACCTCTGTGAACTAATGCTGCCTTCACGACCGTTTTAAGAGGTAAATGTGTGATATGTGTTGGTATTTTTAATTTATCATTGTGGTGAATTTACAGATTCGCATAAAAATTATATAAAAATGATATGATAAAATACTGTAATAAATATGAGTGAATATAGTTTTGAAAGGTTTGGATAAGACTTCAAAACCTCTCAACGAATCAACTTTACATAGCTTAATAAATTAACTAAAAATATCATTAGGAAGAAACAAAACATTAAATTGTTAATTTTATTTACAAATTTGGTACCAGCCTACGAAAAGTAGATTTAATATTTTAAGTTACCTTCTACTAATGTACATACTGGTAGAGGTATACAATATTATATTTGGAAGTGTACATTAATATAGAAGTAGAGTATAGTAGTGGAGATATAAAATCGATAGTCTAAAGAAAGTAAATATAATACAAATATTCATCAATATAATATAGTCCGTAAATGATTACATTTTCTGACTTCAAATTTAAAGTTTTGGAAATTTGTTATATTTACCTAATTTTGCATTTAGATATTTTTGCTATAAAACGTCTTCTAGCAATCTGATAAACTTTTCTTGAATAATCCTGTGCGATGCGTTTCTCTTTTAAAATATAAATGTTTTGGTATTATCGTCATAAATTTAAAAATTGTCCTTTTCTGTTATTATAGTTTGATTAATGTATTAATTAATTAAATTAAACATGATAAATTAATTAGAATATCAAATATAGTTTGGTTGGCAATTTTAATCAATCAAAACATAACAAAACGTGAAGTTCGTCTGAGAAATATTCAAATGATTTTGCTTAAGTTAAAGTGAAACTGAATGTCTTTTGAGGCTAGGATAGCAAATGTCCATCCTATAGTATATTTAGTTGATCCAGACTTGTCCACTAAAACCAGATGGGGACCCAATCTTCTTCGTTTTTTTATAAAATAACATTCGGAAGTTAATGTTTTGCACAATTTTTGTAAAATGTGCTATGTTCGGACAGCGAACTTAAATTGGTTAATTTTAAACGAATGAGTTTTTTAACAATAACAAAATTGTTTTTTTCGGCTAATAATATTATACGTTGGATCTAATAAATATGCTAAACTAATTGCAATAATTTGATTTATTAATGTGCAATGTCCTTTTTAATAGGTTACAAAAGAAAATTAATTAATATATATACTAATAAGTAAAAAATAGCAACAGTTCGATCACACTTCTCTGAATGACTTGACAACATCCAAAATAAAGTTCGTATGATTTGACACAAGCACAAATACGTCTAATACCCACACGGTAACTATAATATACAACGAAAAGAGTATAAAACCGCTTCTATAGATGGTTTAACTGCTTTATAATTACGTAATGTAGTAATGTATAATAGACTGCACATTGTTGAAACAGTATCCCAGTGCGCGTTTAAAAACATTAGGTTCAACATTTTAATTTTTAGTAGTACGCCTATATAAGAAAAAAAAAGTGTTTGATACAATTTAATTTCAGCGTTTTTTTTATGAAAGTATAATGTATACAGCAAAATCTATATAACCATTAAACCATTATTATAAAACATTTATCTAAATTGCATATCCTGTAATTCATTTGTTGTAAAGTACACAATTCAACAACACTTAAAAAATACTATCCCAGTTCGAAGTTCAAAATATTAGCATTAACCATTTTGAATTTATAATAATAAGTTATAAATATAAAATACACTTTCAGTACTATTTAGGCTAATTATTTTATAAGCAAAAATACGTCAAATGTAAAGTTTTTAGTTTAATTAAATGATAACTAAATATCGGATTAGATTCCAAAAATAGAAAATTTTTGATAAGGAGTGAAATAGATTTTTAGTAGGCGTAACAAATATAGGCATATACAGCACAGTGTGTGTGTGCGACCATTTTAGAAGACATTTTAATTACAAAAAATATATACATATATTTATAATTTAATTCGTCCCCAGAAATATATTTCTACAATTATTAATGAAAACCACGAACCAGATTGCAATTATTCAAAGGAGTATTTTCGTGAACACCATTTTGGATGTTCAACAGTTATAAAATTATAAATACAATTAATTTTTAAAGAGTGGTAAAAGCAAATTAGTTTTTATAATTTTATGGCTACCAGATGTCCTAAATTGTCGTACAAAAAATACTGTAAAATATATTTTTTGTATATGTTAATTTTAGTATGGTCGATACAGGAAATACTGTACCTATATATTTATTCTCAACAAAGTTGTATATATTTCAATTGAAAATTTAGTGTCTATTGTTAGATTTGCTATAAACCAAATAATTTATCCACAATCTAGCAACAATTTTATATTAAAAACGGCAAGTAGTTCGAAATAACGTCCGTTAGAATTTGTAGAGCCTACTTGAGTTACACACGCGGTTGTGTAGTACATAAATAATATAAAATGCTTTTCTTTACAGCTTTGTTGTGAAAAGTGTTTCTCGAGTTTGAACAGTAGGCCTATTTTTTAATATTAACATGTTTGTACTCCGTTTGTATGCAATGTATGTATGTACTCCGATTTGAGTATTTATTATGTATGTAAAGTACATGACTTGGTAATTATAGATAAAACTGGAGTAGTAATATACAAACTTTAAATAACCAAGATACAATTTGTTCGGAATTTCGACTGAGTGTTTGTCCCAGTTGACCAAGATCCAAGATCCCTTATCTTCGGCGCTAGCCCTTAGTAAGTCGCGCCTCTCATTGTACCGTAATGGGTCGCGTGGTGTACAAAAGACCGCTATGCTCATTTTAACCTGTTTAACCTAATAAATGTCAATCATTTATAAATATTTCATTTAATTAATAGAAATAATGATATAGGAAGTGATTTAAACAAAATATCTCAGTTTTTAATAATGCATTTATTAAATAAACTATAACTATAAGCATACAATAAGTGTTTAAATTTAGTTTACTGCAATTTGTAGATGAATGAAAAGTATCAATATCAATTTAATAAGAAAAAAACCCACTAAAACAATACTGTTTATATATTTACAAATGTATACTGAAAGTTTTAAAAATAGAGTTGTTTATTACATATTTAAATAATAAACCCATATCTTTGTCTATTGTCGCGTGGAGTACAATAGACCGCACCACTCACAGATCGATACGCCCACGGCAGTGGCCTTGACTAAACTGGCTCTTCTTTGTTGTGGGGGTGGAGGGGAAGGTGGGGGAGGATATGCCGGGTGGAGGGGATCAGAGGAGTTACCGCAACAAATTTACACGAATAAATATAATTCTTGCGGAGGTTTGTACACCGCGCGACCTATTAAGGGTTAAAGGTGAAAAATCACTTAAGTAAGCAAGGAGAACTTTTTGCATTATTTTATAGGATACACTTAAAAAACACGTTTTTGGAAATTTGTTTATGACTGAAAACGACTTCATTACAACAAACTATTTGATAAAAATATAGTAAAGTACGGTAACGTTCTTGTCACTTCAGTTTTATTTCTCGAATTATTTAATATATTGAATTAACTAAACACTCTGTATTCGTTATCTTTGTAGTAGGCTTAGATTGTGTGATAAACAAGTTAAATAATAGCAAATTCTAAACACAGACTGTCACATGCTTACTATATGAATCAATGGTATAGATACGGCTATGATTTCATAATCCTGATAAAAGTCCGTCACAACTGAACAAATTATTTCAAATGGTCTTTATGTACGGTTAATAAGAAGGTTATCTATTGTCTTTATGTACGGTTAATAAGAAGGTTATCTATTGTCTTTATGTACGGTTAATAAGAAGGTTATCTATGGTCTTTATGTACGGTTAATAAGAAGGTTATCTATGGTCTTTATGTACGGTTAATAAGAAGGTTATCTATGGTCTTTATGTACGGTTAATAAGAAGGTTATCTATTGTCTTTATGTACGGTTAATAAGAAGGTTATCTATGGTCTTTATGTACGGTTAATAAGAAGGTTATCTATCTATTGTCTTTATGTACGGTTAATAAGAAGGTTATCTATTGTCTTAATGTACGGTTAATAAAAAGGTTATCTATTGTCTTTATGTACGGTTAATAAGAAGGTTATCTACTGTCTTTATGTACGGTTAATAAGAAGGTTATCTATGGTCTTTATGTACGGTTAATAAGAAGGTTATCTATGGTCTTTATGTACGGTTAATAAGAAGGTTATCTATGGTCTTTATGTACGGTTAATAAGAAGGTTATCTATGGTCTTTATGTACGGTTAATAAGAAGGTTATCTATGGTCTGTATGTACGGTTAATAAGAAGGTTATCTATGGTCTTTATGTACGGTTAATAAGAAGGTTATCTATGGTCTTTATGTACGGTTAATAAGAAGGTTATCTATGGTCTTTATGTACGGTTAATAAGAAGGTTATCTATGGTCTTTATGTACGGTTAATAAGAAGGTTATCTATGGTCTTTATGTACGGTTAATAAGAAGGTTATCTATGGTCTTTATGTACGGATAATAAGAAGGTTATCTATGGTCTTTATGTACGGTTAATAAGAAGGTTATCTATGGTCTTTATGTACGGTTAATAAGAAGGTTATCTATGGTCTTTATGTACGGTTAATAAGAAGGTTATCTATGGTCTTTATGTACGGTTAATAAGAAGGTTATCTATTGTCTTAATGTACGGTTAATAAGAAGGTTATCTATTGTCTTTATGTACGGTTAATAAGAAGGTTATCTATGGTCTTTATGTACGGTTAATAAGAAGGTTATCTATTGTCTTTATGTACGGTTAATAAGAAAATGATCTATTGTCTTTATGTACGGTTAATAAGAAGGTTATCTATTGTCTTTATGTACGGTTAATAAGAAGGTTATCTATTGTCTTTATGTACGGTTAATAAGAAGGTTATCTATGGTCAGTATGTACGGTTAATAAGAGGGTTATCTATTGTCTTTATGTACGGTTAATAAGAAGGTTATCTATGGTCAGTATGTACGGTTAATAAGAAAGTTATCTATGGTCTTTATGTACGGTTAATAAGAAGGTTATCTATGGTCTTTATGTACGGTTAATAAGAAGGTTATCTATGGTCTTTATGTACGGTTAATAAGAAGGTTATCTATGGTCTTTATGTACGGTTAATAAGAAGGTTATCTATGGTCTTTATGTACGGTTAATAAGAAGGTTATCTATGGTCTTTATGTACGGTTAATAAGAAGGTTATCTATGGTCTTTATGTACGGATAATAAGAAGGTTATCTATGGTCTTTATGTACGGTTAATAAGAAGGTTATCTATGGTCTTTATGTACGGTTAATAAGAAGGTTATCTATTGTCTTAATGTACGGTTAATAAGAAGGTTATCTATTGTCTTTATGTACGGTTAATAAGAAGGTTATCTATGGTCTTTATGTACGGTTAATAAGAAGGTTATCTATGGTCTTTATGTACGGTTAATAAGAAGGTTATCTATGGTCTTTATGTACGGTTAATAAGTAGGTTATCTATGGTGTTTATGTACGGTTAATAAGAAGGTTATCTATGGTCTTTATGTACGGTTAATAAGAAGGTTATCTATGGTCTTTATGTACGGTTAATAAGAAGGTTATCTATTGTCTTTATGTACGGTTAATAAGAAGGTTATCTATGGTCTTTATGTACGGTTAATAAGAAGGTTATCTATTGTCTTAATGTACGGTTAATAAGAAGGTTATCTATTGTCTTTATGTACGGTTAATAGGAAGGTTATCTATGGTCTTTATGTACGGTTAATAAGAAGGTTATCTATTGTCTTTATGTACGGTTAATAAGAAGGTTATCTATGGTCTTTATGTACGGTTAATAAGAAGGTTATCTATGGTCTTTATGTACGGTTAATAAGAAGGTTATCTATGGTCTTTATGTACGGTTAATAAGAAGGTTATCTATTGTCTTAATGTACGGTTAATAAGAAGGTTATCTATTGTCTTTATGTACGGTTAATAAGAAGGTTATCTATGGTCTTTATGTACGGTTAATAAGAAGGTTATCTATGGTCTTTATGTACGGTTAATAAGAAGGTTATCTATGGTCTTTATGTACGGTTAATAAGTAGGTTATCTATGGTGTTTATGTACGGTTAATAAGAAGGTTATCTATGGTCTTTATGTACGGTTAATAAGAAGGTTATCTATGGTCTTTATGTACGGTTAATAAGAAGGTTATCTATTGTCTTTATGTACGGTTAATAAGAAGGTTATCTATGGTCTTTATGTACGGTTAATAAGAAGGTTATATATTGTCTTAATGTACGGTTAATAAGAAGGTTATCTATTGTCTTTATGTACGGTTAATAGGAAGGTTATCTATGGTCTTTATGTACGGTTAATAAGAAGGTTATCTATTGTCTTTATGTACGGTTAATAAGAAGGTTATCTATGGTCTTTATGTACGGTTAATAAGAAGGTTATCTATGGTCTTTATGTACGGTTAATAAGAAGGTTATCTATCTATTGTCTTTATGTACGGTTAATAAGAAGGTTATCTATGGTCTTTATGTACGGTTAATAAGAAGGTTATCTATGGTCTTTATGTACGGTTAATAAGAAGGTTATCTATCTATTGTCTTTATGTACGGTTAATAAGAAGGTTATCTATCTATTGTCTTTATGTACGGTTAATAAGAAGGTTATCTATGGTCTTTATGTACGGTTAATAAGAAGGTTATCTATGGTCTTTATGTACGGTTAATAAGAAGGTTATCTATGTACGGTTAATAAGAAGGTTATCTATGGTCTTTATGTACGGTTAATAAGAAGGTTATCTATGGTCTTTATGTACGGTTAATAAGAAGGTTATCTATTGTCTTTATGTGCGGTTAATAAGAAGGTTATCTATTGCTTTTTGTGTGTACAACCTACTTAGAGTTCGTTACACTTTTTTCGAGAACGTATAATTTGTTTTAAATCTAAAAATGAAATGAAATAGTAGATGACGAAAAAAACAAATCAGAAATTTATAAACAACTAGGGGACACCCCTGCACACTTTGTGTGCCAACCCCGCTACTCGCTCGATACACCTCGGCATGTGACTTTTGATTACAAATAATAGTAGATTAACTGTATAACGTAAAATCACAATATTAAATTTATTTATAGTATCTCACTCACATTACTGCTTTGCTACATGTTTTATTATAAATACCCAATGGAAGAATTACTTAGCATGTTTCAATCATGTTCATTTTATTTGTTTTTATTTAACAGCTGATGATTAAACTCATAGTATAATATAAAAATTCATCTAAGAGCAGCTTTGTTCTTTGGAATCAATAGTACAATGTGAAACATACAAAATAAATATGTTTATTTATTTCCAAAACAGCTGTTATTAATTTATTAAAATTAACCCAATGTTATCCTTATGGAGCAATATTTTAGGGGCGGTTTCTACCCCTTAGGAGTACTTTATCAAGATGAAAATACTTTAGTTGTCCTATTTAAGACCTAAAGACATGGTGTACAAAATTTCAGCTCTCTACCTACATGGGAAGTTGGAGAATTAGTGATGAGTGAGTGAGTCAGTCAGTGAGGGCTTTGCCTTATATATATATAGATTATTTGTAAAATGAAAGTTGGAATGATAATAATTATGTTGTTTATGTTACACAATGATCTCAGTAAGAACAAGATTTGTGTCAGCTGTAACATGAAACACTTGGGAGTCATAATAATACAGTAATATGTTAAATAGTATCGTGGTGGTTTCGAGGAAGGCGTTTATCCTTGCCGTTGGCGGACAACCCAGATTGGTCGAACTTGCGAACGGAGAGCTCTGATTGGCTGACGCTAAGTCATTGTTGAACAGCTGACCTTGTAGGGTCCTTCACGCTTCGTGGTTATATCGCCGGCCGGCACGGCTCGATATCGATATAATGTTTTTTGCACTAGATTTAATAAAGTAGGCTACAAGAGTAAGCACCCAATGTTTCTTAGGCGTAAAGTAGTAAATCGTACTTAATTTGGAAAATATTTCACTCCGAAATTAAATGACAAGATTATTTTAATTATTTAGATTAGATAATATATCGATACAGCTTGTGTGTATATTAAGACAAATATGAATGATTATTTCAGTGTAGGATGATTATGGATGATCTGTGCAGTCTTGTTACTAATTGATTTTAACTTGATTAAGCTCAGGAAAGACCATTATTTATTATTGCCCAATAGCAAGGGCAAATAAGGGACCTGCAGTTTTACTTGAAATCCGAACCACGTAGTATCGGTCTCGTAGCTAATTGACAAATTGATACTCAGTTTTCTTCCATACACAACATACGAGTAATGACTATCATCCAACACCCACTCCCAAGACTTCTCTTAAATTATTTCATATGAGATGTCGATACAACTTTTTGCGTGTTTTAAGGCGAATATGAATGATTATGAGTGTAGGATAAGTGTGGTGTGCTGTGCAGTCTGGTTACTACCTGAGTTCGACTGTTCTTCAGAAAGGGCCATTTATTAATAGCCCAATAGCCAGTGCAACTAAGGAACCTACAGCTTTACGTGGAATCCGAACGACGTAGTATTAATCTGATTTTTAGCTAATTGACATACACTCAAATATATTCCCTACACAACATCAGGACAATGACTACCACCCAACACGGACACCAAAGTCTAGTAGTGTCCACGTCGATGGCAACCATTGAGCGAACGCCATATCAGTACTAACAGGACCGAGCATATAAACCTATCGCCTTCAAACTTTTGTACCACATTGCAGCATAGTACATTACCATTTTATTGAATTTAACTAAGGCTTAGTTTAAGTAAAGACAAAAAAATATAGAGTTCTTAAAGTACGATTACACGAGTATATTCCAAAATATATTAAGTTAAAATAATTCTTTACAAATATCATATTATAAAGTATTTTCTTCTAAAATAAAGATTTTTACAAATTTCCTTTTATTTGAATGGATTAATTAAGATGATCACACACTATTTGGGGCATTGGTGAATGGATGTGTATAAGATATGTATGCATGATAGATGTAGTCTGATATTAACTGATATCTTCTTCAGGCATTCTTCAGCTGTACTTTTTATACTATAAGATTCATGTTAATCACACACTTTTCACTGATCGAAGACCGAGAGAGATAATAACCAGTTCTATGAATGAAAGCTATAGCTATATAAAAGTTACATAGTGTTGAGCCTTTATCAGTTTATAAGTGAAAACTGACCAACACGTCGTGGAAACCTCAGAGTGGACATGAGAATACTGAGTCCAGACCAGACCTTATCGCACTCAATCACATTGCCTCACGAGTACGTTGCAATGGTAATGGTTAAGATAACAAACTATAACAGATAAAAACCAATGTCTACAGATAAGGCCTGGTGTCTATACAGATAAGGTCTGGTGTTTATACAGATAAGGTCTGGTGTATATATAGATAAGGCCTGGTGTATAGGCTACGTCTAGTTGTGAACAAACACGTAGTCGTACGGGGAACAAGAAAAAAAGTGTAAACTACATGCAGTGACATGTGTTTTTTATAATATATTTTTAAATAAAACTTAAAATGAAATATATATATATAGCCTATATATATATATATATATATATATATATATATATATATATGTATATATATAAGAACACACTTTGTTTGAAAAATTGAAGTTAATTAAATACTAGCCTATAATACGAGTATTATTTACCAAACTATATGAACATCCAAATATTTTTCGTCTCTGGGGGAGGGGGGGGGGGCAAAAATTTGCTTAGGGCCGCAAAATGTCTGAATTCGTCACTGATCACATGAACATCATAAGCAAAAGTAAGAGCTAACAAACACTAGCCCGTCCACGACTCCGACAATTCTCGTCGTGGCTAGTCTGGTCGTGGCTAGCTCGACCAAAAGTACGACACGACCCCGACCCGGACTCTGAATGCTTCAGTTGAGAATTGGATGTTAAAGAAACAATTTACATTATTTAAACTTCATAAATAAATAATACACACTTTTCAGTTTATGAATAAAAATATAAAAGCACTAATAGTAAAATTATTAATAAATTAACTAATCCTATTACTACTCCGTTATTTTATTTAATTACCGAAAAAATTATGTTATTTTGAAATGAATTTGGTAAGTAGATCTTGAGCTTACAACTACCTTCGTTAATACGTTAAGTGAAGGTGTAACAAAACTATTATGTTTATTCTGAATGATGAAAACATAATGATCCTGATGTGTTTGACAGATATCGTTAATCATATATTCATAAATATAAGTAATCGTTTTGAGGGAGTAACAAAGCAAAAAAGACATGACAAACAATACAATTGTATTTACATGAATCAGCTTGCTCCTTTAATGAGCTGCACTCACTGCCTACAAACATCATTGTAATCTCCGGCTACATTTCCTTCTTTAAATATTAAATATTCTATTTGAATAGTCATCTAACGATAAATTACATAAAGATGGCCAGTCTTTAATCGCAATAATAAAACTTTAAATGTAAAAAACTGCCATAGTATGTAGATTGTTAAAAACTACTCAGGCACTAGTGACCAAGTCGGAGTCGGGTCGGGGTTGCTACCGTATGCAGTGTTCATCAGACCATATCAAGCTATATTAATTTTGGCCGAAGTCGACGTGTGGTCGGGCCCGACCAGACCCCGACTGCCGTGTCGGACCTCGCATAGTCGTTCCATTTGATCCCATGTCAAGTTTGGTCGGGCCCGACCAGTCGGAGTTGTGGTCGGATTAGTGCACGTTAGCTCTAATGTAAAGCAGGGAACACGATCTCGAGTGTGTAAAGTGGGAGAGTGGTGAGACAACTTCAGAAAGTACGAAAGTTAAGATGGAGGGTTTCAAAGCATCGATGTATACTACTCTAATGTTAGAGTAGTATACATAGATATTTCAAAGTTACGAGTATGAGGGGGGGGGCAGAGATTATAGGCCTTATTGTAGAAGTGGGCGTGGTAAAACCCAGTCCTTGAGCAGTTCTCGGATCTCCCGCAGTCGTCAATTTTCTAGGAACTTTACAATTAGCGGTATAAAGTTATATCTGTAATTAGAAGGCTACAACATTTTCTTGGAATCCAAACTTAATTTCAGGAAAACAGAAAGAATGGCATTCTATCTCTTATTGCTGGTATTATATAAATACGGGTTAGTTACAAAAATAAGCAAAGCCTAAAAATTACTCATTATTATAAACTGTAGCATCACCAAAAAGTAACTACCATAACTGCCTCCAATATCTAGTTAAGTTAGGGAAATGAAGACCGTGTTTAATACACAAACTTTCACAAAAGGATAGACTAAGAGCTTGAGTAGGGACAGTACCAATCAACTATTACGTACACTTTGAGCGACTGTATACCCTGTATTGTTGGAAGGGAACTTTGTAAAACATTACACAAGCTATCGCAACTGTATTGCACTACATAGTGAATCATATTATGATGACGTGCAAGATTACTGCTCACATTCTCTTTTATATAAGTCTAACGATCTGTAAGACAAAAGTACAAGAATAATGACTTTAAAGTTGACAAACAAAAACTAACATAATTGCTTAACTTTTAAAACTTTGTATTTTTTTTAATTGTATGTAATTTCTGTTCCATTCTGAGGTACGTATTTTCACGTACGACTTAAACATATAAAGATATATTTTTCACTTGAAACTGTTTTATTTGTAAAAAAGGCCAGAGATTTTTTACAGTAACTAATTGAAAGTAATCCTATAAATACTTTAATTTCCTAATAATCATGGAAAATGAGAATTTAATTTTTATTTTAAAAAAAGTATGGATTTTGCTGAAGCGGGGAGGTTGGGGGGACTCGTGGATTTTTAAAACGGGCGAGCCGGTGGCCGAGCGGTCAAAGGCGTCAGGACTTAGAGCTAGGGTTAGAGATAGCGCTGGTTCGAAGCCGGTCAAGACTGGAATATTTATCAGTAATGTTCACCTTCTACTGTACTGGTTCACCCTCTTACTCTGACTGAATAAGTTCCTTGCACAGATCAATAGTTTATGAAGAATGGTCAGAGTAAGGTTAAAAAAGAGGTTGGCCTCTCCTTAAAATAAAAAAATGGTACTACGTCAAATATATTTTGAAAGGTTTTTTGTTTTACGATTTATCTAGTTATGTACTTTCTTCGCTTAAATCATAGTACAACTAACCCCTTGTCATTAAATATCGTTGCACAGTGATTGGTAATATATTTCACAATCAACGAATAAGATTAATTTGCAATGTTCCCTCAAGTGGCGTACGACGTAGTTTGCAGTTCATTATCTTACTAGAGAGTGAGATAGTATGATAATCCTACCTCAAATATCAAGTGTTGTTATCAGTATCGGGTACTGGTTGACTCATGTTTCAGTGACTTGTCGTTTACCACACGGAACAACCTTGACAGACGATAACGATTTGGATTGTCACTTGATAAACATTAGTTTTGGTAGGCTTCACATCCTTTGAATAACACAAGTACGCATTTATCTAAACAGATTTACACAAATGGAGAATTCTTCTTCGGCGGCTCTAACGTTGTGTCTTTATCAAGGTTAGCTCTCATTTTTAAAGTACGTTAAAAACTGGCCAAGCATGGACTGTTTACAAAACTAAGGATTTACAATATGAAAACTATCGATTTACAATCTGATAGCCAGAGTCAACTAGATATACAATAGTGTGATTTACAAAATGATATATAAAGGCTGCAGTTCATCAAAATAATTTATGGTAAAGGAGTTCGGCTTTTTTATGGAAGAATTCATGATGCGAAATTAATCATTGATCTAATACAAACATCTCATAAATCCGAAATAATTAAACCGTTTTTATGAAACTATCCTGATTCATAAAAATAAATACTGACTATGAATGAATGGAATGTTTGTAATGCTTTTAAATGATATGTTCGGAGAGTTAAGATACATTTTATCAATCGATCTAGTAATGATTGTATAATATTATCTACTATAATATTTTATAATGTTATCTAATAACGATATATTAAACGTTTTAGTTATCTCCAAACCCATGAATCAAAGCCCAACCGGAGTAGATAACATCACTGGTCACATGTATCACGTGCTCTCTGACAAATACTTTACGTACATAGCAAGTACGTAACTCGCTAGTATGTGCTGAACTCATACAGTTTGTGTGCATAAAATACCGACTATGTGTATACAAAGCATGACCGACTATGTGTATACTTACGGTCTTAAAGAAGAACACATTTTTAAAATTATTCCACAATTTTTTATTTAAATAGTGCTTTCGCCGGTTAAGGCATCATCCTTTTTAAAACCAACGTTATTCCATCAAGTGTATACAACAGAACTACTTACGTTATGTTATGTGTCAAACGGAATCACGTGTGCAAGGACAGTTTGTGTTACATACAATACCAACTATGTACATACAACAGCAGACTTATGGCCTGTTATGTGTCGAATAGAATCACGTGTGTAAGGACAGTTTGTGTTACATACAATACCGACTATGTACATACAACAGCAGACTTATGGCCTGTTATATGTCGAATAGAATCACGTGTGTAAGGACAGTTTGTGTTACATACAATACCAACTATGTACATACAACAGCAGACTTATGGCCTGTTATATGTCGAATAGAATCACGTGTGTAAGGACAGTTTGTGTTACATACTATACCAACTATGTACATACAACAGCAGACTTATGGCCTGTTATATGTCGAATAGAATCACGTGTGTAAGGACAGTTTGTGTTACATACTATACCAACTATGTACATACAACAGCAGACTTATGGCCTGTTATGTGTCGAATAGAATCACGTGTGTAAGGACAGTTTGTGTTACATACAATACCGACTATGTACATACAACAGCAGACTTATGGCCTGTTATATGTCGAATAGAATCACGTGTGTAAGGACAGTTTGTGTTACATACAATACCGACTATGTACATACAACAGCAGACTTATGGCCTGTTATATGTCGAATAGAATCACGTGTGTAAGGACAGTTTGTGTTCATACAATACCAACTATGTACATACAACAGCAGACTTATGGCCTGTTATATGTCGAATAGAATCACGTGTGTAAGGACAGTTTGTGTTACATACAATACCAACTATGTACATACAACAGCAGACTTATGGCCTGTTATATGTCGAATAGAATCACGTGTGTAAGGACAGTTTATTTTACATACAATACCAACTATGTACATACAACAGCAGACTTATGGCCTGTTATATGTCGAATAGAATCACGTGTGTAAGGACAGTTTATTTTACATACAAAACCGATTATGTGCATACAACAAACAGCATACTTATGGTTTGTTATGTTTCAAACGGAATATCGTGTGCAAGGAAAGTTTATTTTACATACAAAACCGATTATGTGCATACAACAAACAGCATACTTATGATCTGTTATGTTTCAAACGGAATATCGTGTGCAAGGAAAGTTTATTTTACATACAAAACCGACTATGTGCATACAACAAACAGCATACTTATGGTCTGTTATGTATCAAACGGAATATCGTGTGCAAGGAAAGTTTATTTTACATACAAAACCGATTATGTGCATACAACAAACTGCATACATATGGTCTGTTATGTATCAAACGGAATATCGTGTGCAAGGAAAGTTTATTTTACATACAAAACCGATTATGTGCATACAACAAACAGCATACTTATGATCTGTTATGTTTCAAACGGAATATCGTGTGCAAGGAAAGTTTATTTTACAAACAAAGCCGATTATGTGCATACAACAAACAGCATACTTATGGTCTGTTATGTTTCAAACGGAATATCGTGTGCAAGGAAAGTTTATTTTACATACAAAACCGATTATGTGCATACAACAAACAGCATACTTATGGTCTGTTGTATATTAAACGGAATGACGTGTGCAAGGAAAGTTTATTTGACATACAATATCGGATGTGCATACAACAAACAGCATACTTATGGTCTGTTATGTATTAAACTGAATAACGTGTGCAAGGAAAGTTTATTTTACATACAAAACCGATTATGTGCATACAACAAACAGCATACTTATGGTTTGTTATGTTTCAAACGGAATATCGTGTGCAAGGAAAGTTTATTTTACATACAAAACCGATTATGTGCATACAACAAACAGCATACTTATGGTCTGTTATGTTTCAAACGGAATATCGTGTGCAAGGAAAGTTTATTTTACATACAAAACCGATTATGTGCATACAACAAACAGCATACTTATGGTCTGTTGTATATTAAACGGAATGACGTGTGCAAGGAAAGTTTATTTTACATACAAAAACGATTATGTGCATACAACAAACTGCATACATATGGTCTGTTATGTATCAAACGGAATATCGTGTGCAAGGAAAGTTTATTTTACATACAAAACCGATTATGTGCATACAACAAACTGCATACTTATGGTCTGTTATGTATTAAACGGAATGACGTGTGCAAGGAAAGTTTATTTTACATACAAAACCGATTATGTGCATACAACAAACAGCATACTTATGGTCTGTTATGTTTCAAACGGAATATGTGTGCAAGGAAAATTTATTATACATACAAAACCGATTATGTACATACAACAAACAGCATACTTATGGTCTGTTATGTATCAAACGGAATATCGTGTGCAAGGAAAGTTTATTTTACATACAAAACCGATTATGTGCATACAACAAACAGCATACTAATGGTTTGTTATGTTTTAAACGGAATATCGTGTGCAAGGAAAGTTTATTTTACATACAAAACCGATTATGTGCATACAACAAACTGCATACTTATGGTCTGTTATGTATTAAACGGAATATCGTGTGCAAGGAAAGTTTATTTTACATACAAAACCGATTATGTGCATACAACAAACTGCAAACATATGGTCTGTTATGTATCAAACGGAATATCGTGTGCAAGAAAAGGTTATTTAACATGCAAAACTGCCTATGTGCATACAACAAACAGCATAGTTATGGTCTGTTATGTTTCAAACGGAATATCGTGTGCAAGGAAAGTTTATTTTACATACAAAACCGATTATGTGCATACAACAAACTGCATACTTATGGTCTGTTATGTATCAAACGGAATATCGTGTGCAAGGAAAGGTTATTTTACATACAAAACCGATCATATGCATAAAATAAACAGCATATTTATGGTCTGTTATGTGTCTAATGGAATCACGTGTGCACAGACCCATTGATGGCTGCCTTAAAATATCGCAAACTATATCCAGCAATTGGCATATTAAATAATTATATTCTTGTAATAGCTTTAACGTTATTTTGCCTCATTATTCTCCTTGGCAAGGACTTGTTGTTTTTTTTTTTTTTTATGAGGTTACTACAGTACTAAGTACAGTAACAAGTGAGAAAATTTATTACTTTGCAGATTTCTTCAATAAATCCATTACTAGTAGGTGATTGAGGAAATTATAGGACTCATCAATTATGTAAGTAAGTAGCCATTGCATGTACTTTGTACTTTTACTGCTTTTTACAGCTGTTTATCAAACTCTGACCTGATTGAATGTGTCATAAAATATTTATGATATGCCGTATTTTTTCACAGTACCAAGAGGTCAAATGATACCCCACACGAACTTTACGTGTGATTATAAACAGACGATCTCCGAAGGCTATTTGAATTAAGGAGTCATCAGTTTCGAAATTATGCTTGGTATAACTAAAATAACTATAGTGATTATGTAATAATATAATCATGTTACTTTTTAGTTAGTACAAAAGTCAAGATTTGTAGAACTTAAAAATTTGTATATATATATATATATATATATATATATATATATATATATATATATATATATATTGTTAATGACAAGTACTGTAGTTAGTGTTATTTTGTTTTGTTGGGAACGGTTCATTCGTATTAGCAATTCAATTTTACTCACTTTTTTATTTTATTTACTAAATTTCAAGTCAGTCGAGGAAAATAATGAGCGAGGAACCAATCACCTTAGCGTGATATAAGGACTTATTATGAAAGAGGACTTTGTTGGTGAAGCATACAAAATCGAATGCCAAAGTGGCTGAGGCTGACTACAATCATTGACTACAGAAACAAGAAGACTGCCCACTAATTTGGCTCCCGTGAAGCCGGTTTTCCTGTTTGGCGAAATTAGTTCATGTACGGTTGTCACAGGTAGCGCCAGCGGTCCCTCTCCTTCCCCCTCCCCCTCCCTCTCTGAAACCCATGACCGTTAGATGGCAGCACAGTTTGCACGTTTCCAGCAAATGCAATACCTTGTTGTCTGTTTGATTTTATAGTCAATGGTTAAAGGTTATGTCCAGTTACTTATAATTTAATGGTATGAAGGAAATCAAACATTTTAGCAATTACTAAAATTTAAAGGTATTTTTTAATATAGCATTGCTTAAGGAGTTTTTTTTTTAATCTCAGAATAAGCTATTATTACTAATATATCAATATAATGGAAGTATTTATTTTTACTAACAACAGCTTTATAAAAGTATTTTATGGCAATAAACCTTAAGAATTTGTTTTTACACTTTTTATGTAAAAGCACAGTTGTTTGTACATTTAGGGCACAACTTTCTCGTGTATTTTTCGTTCATACAGAAGAAGCGCTTCAGTATGCGACCATTATGACGACTGGGTTTGATCATTGGTGTTTTGACTACGTAAATATTGTACTGTTAAAAACTTTTAATTTTATGACCCTGAATGTACATTAATTACTCAAACAACATCCCTGAAACGATGTAATCAAGTACATAATGGAGATTTCGTATCAATTTTGCTATTTTTGTTTTAAATTTTAGGTTGGATTTTAGGTCCCAAACATACAAAAACATTTGTTTCGTATTATTTGTTTTGAGATTAGGCTTAGTCTACATTTTAATTAACTACTTTCTCTATACAGTTTTAAAATATAAAATATACAGAATTAGCCAATAATTATTTTATTTTGCCACAAACTACACATTATGAACAGTGTCCTTTTCGCTCACGAGACTCATTGTTTGCTCATACTTTAGATTGTGTGACACAGTGGTGAGATATGCTACCACTGCAAACAGGCTTCACAACCAAGATGTTTTCGGCAGCAATAATGGTCGATTTCTAAAGATGCTGAAAGCAGCATATGATTTATTGACTGTGTGACTAAACCCTAAAACTCACTCTCAGCCCCGTATCTCGAGTGTTGCATGTTTGGGCCTCAAGGCTGTTTTAGGACACATAACAGTTCAACTGACCGGTGTCATGGCCAGTAGGTTTTATATATATAAACAAACACACACATATAACAATCCCTAATTGTATTTTTTTCGGAATATAAATAATTCACAAATATCGACATTAATAATATTTTTTTTTATTTTTTGCATTTTATTTAAGTATTAAAACCACAGAATTATAAAATAACATTGGTTTAAATATCTACTAGGTATGTTATGTAAAATTAACGTGAAATGGAATGTCTTGTTGCCATTCTACGTAATGAGGAAGTAGAACAATGCTTGCGCGATAACAGTTGAACAGGTAGGTGATTGTTGATAAACCACACGGTACTGGGCTACTAATGAATATGTAAGTTCCCTCAGCTAAGTAATTATAGAATGGACAGTTGGTTAGTTTACAGCACGCACGTATCTGCAGGCGGACCATAGTAATACCATAATTTACCATGATGACAGAGTAGTCCAATTATGGTGCAAATATAACACCTAAACAGATGACCTATGGGAAAATATCGTAAACTTACTTTACTTACTTTTAATTGTTACTATAGTTTGTAGCCACCGATAAAAGTTAAATACGAATGAACTAACCAATCTATTGAATGTGACGCCCCTAGGGCAACCAGGGCAGTGTCCCAGGGCCCCCGACAGATGCCATTGACGTGTTTGAAATTCCACACAGAACACTAGATTTTATACTGTCAAATGTATAATTGCTCTTTTTTATAACTCATCAATTATATTATAGATTCTGAATTAGTAGGTATCCTTTGTTAACCATCCTTTTGCCATTCAAACAATTCGCGTTCTGCATGAAATTCTATTTATACTAATGGAGGCCGAGAGCCCCTATATGATCGCTAAAAATTAGATTTCGAAAAACTCAGTTGTTTCGACTAGAAAATTCAACTGAAAAATACTTTGTAATTAGGAGCCCCTAGATTAATTTCGGTTCATGATTCACACTTAAAAAATGGAAGAAAACTATGTCGAAACATTATTTTTATTGCTTTTACTGAAGATAGGTTGTACATGACTGGAGCGGGCTGTGCGCATCGTGCGCATTTTTCACACAACTGGGGTTCTAGTTATCGAGAGTTGAAACTACGATAGTGTAAGTTAGTGACCTTGGAAATGTGACACGCTAGCTTTAAGTAAAAGTTAAATACAAAACTAGCTAACCCAAACTGCTGAAATCGAAAGTTAGTAAAAGCTAAACTAGCTAAGTTAGTGAGCTGATCAAACCGCTCAATGTGTCACGCGAGCTTAAGAATCATAATTTACTGCGTGAATGTTAATTTCAAGAAAACGAATGAGAATTATCATAAGTTTGAGATATTTTAAATCATATATTCGTTTCTCAGTAACAAAATAAATATAATCAATCACGTTTTTTCGGTAGCCCTACATAATTTGTTTTAAATTTCAAATTCTTAGCATTAAGTTCAAAACTGTTTCGCTTGATAACTGTATCAAAAGAAACAGTTATCAAGCGGGCCAGTTTAGGCTGTAACGAGTTATTACATTTGTTATATTTCACTGTAGTAAATTAATTCGTCGGTAGCGTAGTTTGTTCAATCCCAGCTTCATAAGCTAAAGGTTTTCAGTTCGATCCCAATCAGAGTCAATACATTTTGAGAAGGATCAGCTGATAACCACCGGCTGTTCATTTGTCATTGGGCTATTAATTAATGACACTTTTTAAGCAATAGTCGGCCTTAGTTTGTAACAATGACTACATTCGCTCATCTAAACTCATTCCAAATCCATATTCGCCCATATCTTGACGATCGGCGTCTTAAGAATAAATAAATTTGTCACGGAAGAAAGGCATATAATTTGTCGTACTTGTCAAAAATATTGTTCACAGCTAAGCTAAAATTAATTAAAACGAGCAAACAAAGTTTATGCAATTCTGATGATTGCCGGTATTTGGAGTACCGTGATTTCGGAATGCAACAACAAGTATATTAATTCAAACGGCAATACTTACTATTCAACTTGTATTATTTATTTGACTATGACATTATAGTTTGTATGTGAATTAAAGTCGAGTCCTACGTGTTTTCCCATCCATTGGCACGCAGTATTTAAAAGTTTGAACATACCACTTCTTAGGCATCATGTGGAAAGCACCGCAACTCATTTTGGTAGTGGGTCAGCAGCTGACTTCTTTTAATAAATCAAAAGTAAGATTAGTGGTGAAACGTGAGAACTAAACAAAATCGTCTAAAAATACAAAAGTTTTAATTGGTTGAGTTGGCACCACTGTCGACCATCTCAGCTGGTCTGACGGATGTCTGGACCCCCTTGACCCGGCTGCCTACAGTGCTCGGAGGACGCAACATTTTCTAAACCAGAGCCATTTAAACAGTACAACACTTTTTAAAATGTATCAACATTGTGTCATTTGAATTTTCGTTACATTCATGTCCAGTACATAGACACTCAAACTAACAAATCTCATTTTACCAATTATATCAAAGAATCTATGTGATAGGACTAGCATCTGCAACTTATTAGTAGAAGGAGCACTAATTTATTGAACTTATTAGTCTTTCACAGCCAAATGAATAAATTAAACGGCACAATTTTAAATAGCTGACATTAGTTAAAGTCAAAGTCAAAGTCAAAATATTTTATTGCTGTTGACAAACTCAATTGCATTAACAAAGGTCAATTTCTTAAAAACTAAGTATAAAAACTACAGGGTAATACAATATAGAGTACAATGATACAAAGATACAAAAGAGAGAATATAGATAAATAAATAAAATCATGTCTCATCATAACAATAATCATCCAAACTATAATACTCTCTCCTCAACAAAAACTCTTTCACATTTCTCCTAAATGACACTAAGTCTTTAGAAACTTTATATATTTTTGGAAGTTTATTGTATATTTTTATACAAGAAAAGAATGCTTGTTTTTCAAAAAAGGTAGTTCTATGTTTAGGAATAGGGATAATATCAGGATGACGGAGTTTATAAATGGAGTTATGGACCGGAAAAATGTGTCTGTTTTTATAAACAAAAGCAGCACATTCTAGAATATATAAGCTAGTGAATGTTAATATGTTGTGTTGTTTAAAACTACCAACACATGACTGAGATTTTGAAAGGCCAAGTATGATTCTAATAGCCTTTTTCTGTAGTTTGAATACATAACCTTCTTGTGTACATAAGTTCTTGTGGTCTCGTGGCCCCAGATAATAATGGCATACATCATGAACGGATAGAAGCAACCATAATATGCTAAAAGCAAGGAATTCATATCTGTAAAAGTGGCTAGCCTACGAAGTAAGAAAATGCTGCTGCTTAATTTTTTGGTAACTTTTTCGATATGAAGGTGAAAATTTAAATTTGCATCTATTTGAATACCTAGAAAATTGGTGCTATAACTCGGGCTCAGAACTGATTCGCCGAGGAAGATATCAAAACAGTCAAAGTCAGAATTCTTAGACGACCTAAGGTAGAACTCAATAAGTTGTGTTTTACCAGGATTTGCAAATAACTTGTTTTCACTCAACCATTGCAATATTGAGCTTCCTTGTAGAAATAATTCTACCTCCAGTTTATTCCGGTCCACATTAGAAACGCTAAACGAAGTATCATCTGCGAATAGACATAAATTTCCACCGGTTATGCAAGATGATATGTCATTAATGAAAAGGATGAAGAGTACCGGCCCAAGAACGGAACCTTGTGGTACTCCCGTCATGGTTGTTAGTTCATTAGAACACATCCTTGAGAAACAGCCTGAGTCGTCAATATAGGGAATAGTTACCGTTTGTTTACGGTCAAGTAAGAAAGATGAAATCCAATCACTAGCCTTCCCCCTTAATCCGAGATTCCGGAGTTTCTCAATAAGGAGGTTGTGAGGAACAACATCAAAAGCCTTGCTTTGATCCAAGGACAAGGCACATGTGTGCTCATGATTGTCGAATGAAGATGTGATTTTGGAAATAAAATTAAATATTGCGTCCGATGTTGAAACATTCTTTTTAAAGCCAAACTGCTGCGGGTAGATTACATTGTTGGATTTTAAAAATGATTCCAAGCGCAAGAGAAATAGCTTCTCTAAGACTTTAGAGAAGGTAGAAAGTATTGCTATAGGTCTATAATTTTCCGGATCTTGAGGAGAACCTTTTTTAAGCAGAGGCCTGACAGTTGCTTTTTTGAACCGTTGTGGGAAAACACCATGTTCAAAGGAGGCATTTATCAAGTGGGTGAGAGGGTGAACGAGGAGGTCAGCACATGATTTTAAAGTGTTGGATGAGATTCCGTCAGCTCCAGCCGAGTTGCCAGGTTTAAGAGACTTAATAACTTCTAAAACTTCATTATTGGACGTTGGTGACAGAAACAAAGAGGAGCTAACACCCTGAAAAACTCCATAGGCTTGAGTTGCAGAAGGAGAACTGGATGAGTTACAAAGCCTATTACTAACTTGATTAAAGAAGGTATTGAAACTATTACAAACTGATTCTGGCTCTTGTGTTAAAGATTTATCATTAGTCATATTTTAATCATTTAATCGCAAACCAACACATATTTTTAATCATTAGTAAAATATTTCTAGCAAACAAAGAGGTAGTGAGTCTAGGCACATCAAACTGGAACTTAGTCAAACAAAGAGGTAGTGAGTCTAGGCACATCAAACTGGAACTTAGTAAAACAAAGAGGTAGTGAGTCTAGGCACATCAAACTGGAACTTAGTCAAACAAAGAGGTAGTGAGTCTAGGCACATCAAACTGGAACTTAGTCAAACAAAGAGGTAGTGAGTCTAGGCACATCAAACTGGAACTTAGTCAAACAAAGAGGTAGTGAGTCTAGGCACATCAAACTGGAACTTAGTCAAACAAAGAGGTAGTGAGTCTAGGCACATCAAACTGGAACTTAGTCCTTTATTTTTAGAACATCTTCACTCTTCACAGTTAATTTAAAAAGCGAAATTAATTAAATCACAGGACAATAAAATTTCATCATTTATTTCTAAAGTTGTAAATAGCGCATGTGCTTTAAGACTGACAGTTTTAATGTTAAATTTACTGTGATGGTTATATTTAGATACATAAATTAGAATAAATTTAAGCTACTTCATGGAGTAATATTATCGTAGACTATCACATTTAAGTCACATTTTAAAAGTCTGACTCCAGTCGTCAGCCGACTCAATAAAAAGAACGCCGACAGCAAGTAATTATAGAATGAATATAAAAGGCAATAAAGAAACTGTCAGAAACACATATTTGAATAGTCGTTTGAGTAAACGGTTAGCATATTGCTCTCAAAGTCTATTGTATATAACTTGCGATTAGAAACATATTTTCTTGAGTAAAACATTGAACATTTAATAATAACATCATCTATACTACTTCGTGAACGTGATGTGTGACATATTTGTAAAATATAATTTTATTACAACTTTTATTAGACTAAAAATTTTGTTGTTTATCAAATATTTATGTATATAAAAGCGTGGTTTGAGTGCCACAGTTTAATGTACATTGGTACTGATTGACATATTCTAAAAATAATTAATTTATAACTTAATTCTAAAAAGTTGGTTTTATTGTGCTTTTATCGGCGTCCTATAAATAAACAAAATATCGTAAACAAATAAGTCAATGTAGACGTAATAAACTAACGAACACCATAAACACTACACTTAAAAACTGTAATGCCAGTTTGTTTAGCCATTAAAGCACCGGATATATAAGTAGATGTACATTATGAAAAAAAAACGGATGTGCAAATATGTAATCTTCATGGCATACAAAGACTGGCTGTTATTTAACAAATGTAGATAGGTGAAAGGTCAATACTAAGCGAACAGCTGAGTTCAGCGGCTGATCCCTCTCAACCAGATAAGGTCACTGCCAATCATATTTCATACGAACGTCTAGTTAGAATTCTAAATGCGATCTCAATACAATTTTAAGATTCCTTTGTAAGTCCCTAAGGTCTGAGGATGAATTCAAGGCAATGATTCGACTAGTTTTTGTACTTATAAAGTATTGAACTTGAATTTTATGACGTTTTATTTGTTTGTACATTATAGTTGTTTATTACTTCTAGAATTAATGTATTTATACTTTGTACGCAAGTTTTTCACTTTCAGTTCCGTAGCCAGAGATGACATGTTACCTAAATATAGCTCGATGGCGTAGTGTGTTCTAAAGATACCAGGTATGATCGCAATCGGAGTCAATTTGATAAGTTCCAGACGGTAACTTCTGGATGCTTCTACAACTCCTCTGGATGCTTCTTTATTTTTTGTACGTCGCTGCGTTAATTAATAAAGAAGTTTCCTTTATGAGCCCCCTTGGTCTAAGGATGGCATACATAGTTTACGGAAACTATCATCATCATATTATTTGTATCTTTTTGTACTTATATTCCATCTTGTTTAGGCCTATTCTTTTTCTGGGTATTTAGATTTTGAGGACATTCACTCACAATCGTAATTTTCTGTAATAAAACAATTAAAGGAATGGTTTGCTTGGAATATTGGATTACATCGAACTAAGGAGGCTTCTATGACATACAGGAGGTATTTCCACCACATGAATTTCTGCGTTTTCAAACTGACTGAAAATTCTCGCATCTTCACCAAATTCTCCTCGCTCGAATTGCCTTGCTAAAATGTATGCGAAAGAAGGTAAACACCTTATACAAAAATGTCTATCGGAAGAATCAAACATCCAACTAGAGCTACTTTCCATTGGAATACCCCTCGTTTTGGGTTAGGTTCTCCTGCTCAAAGGCTAGCGAGCAGAACTAAAACCACCACTCCAATCAACGAGAGAGAGAGAAAAAAACGAATTCCAGCAGTAGTCATAGGAGTTAAAAAAAAAAACTTAAAGTGTCTATGACAGAGAAAATATCTTTGCTGATAGGGGAAAGTGTAATACGATTACTCGCAGTTGGAGAACGAGTCTTATAAAGTCTCAAACAGAATCAGTCGTTACCAGCAACTAAAATCCATGTTGGACCTCAGGCTCGCTCTTATTTATTAAAGACCCTGAATGGTTCAGTATTATGAAGAAATCCCTGGTTTATAAGGAAAGATAAAAGTCAGTTTGATAAAAACCCAACAACAGGAAATTATTTCAAAGATGCCTAATTTTTTGGCTTAAATTCATGCTTTGATAAAACACTACATTGTTAAAATAACAAAGAGGTTTACCGAGTATACGGGTCTAATGCGTTACCCATACATGCACGGTTGTATTGGCCCACCACCCACCCATCAGTTATTGAATCTTTAGTCTGTATGTGTATGGGTGGGTGGGTGTGTCAATTATTCTGTACGTGAATAGAAGGTTTTTAATCTGTAAGAAGTACCAGACAAATCAGGCTTCCCAAGCGTTTCATCTTTCAGTAAGGGACAAGATAGTATATTTCTACTTACCTTGGCAAGAGGGGTCTCAGAAATGTAATGTTTTATATTAATTTATTTTGTATCAGCTGATGTACATTACTTATGATTATTACGTTTTGATAAAAAGTGCTATTCGAGTTACCTTTTTGATAGTGATATACTTTTAAATTTCAATTTATCTTACGTGGCATTAAAAATGTATTAATTCTATCATAAACGAGGGCAAAGCCCATTGGATTAATCTCTATCATTTTCATCTGCAAAATCATTGAATGTGCGTTAAAATATTACTCTTTTCCAGGGTTCCAGCACCAAGTAAGTTATCTATAAAGACTAAATGACATCAATTAATATATTGTACTATTCAACAAAAACAAGTAGCTCCAATAACGCTGTTTATTAAAACATGGAAACCATAACAATGAACATCAGCTGATAGAAAATAAAGTACATTAATATAAAACATTACTGAGATATGTGTGACGTTTTAGACCTACATTTGTTTGTAATGTACACCAATGCGTAGCGCTAATAAAGAAACTATTTCTGCTAATTAATAACAGTTTCTTTCTTAGGAAAAGTCAGCTTTAGTTGGTAATATACTAGATTCGTTCATTCAGATTTATTCACCAATATCTTGACGACAGGGTGTTACTTATCATGAGGAAAGCCAATAGTCCGGTCCTGGCTACCAGGAAAGGAAGTGGTGTGAGCACAGACCAACAACCTTGGTCACATCTTCCTTGTTGCTAATCAAACAAAATATTCAGCAACAAAATTGCTGATACTTTCAATTTGTTAGTTCGTTTATCGAGTACAATATAAGTTATGTTGTGATAAAAGACACTGCACATTTCCGTTCATATAAACCCTCAGTTTTCTTTGAGATGTCCTCCGGATTAGAATAAACCAATAAACATTCTGTAATCGTGTCTCCATTTAAAAATGAAATACTTAAAGGATTTGTTGGTCAGAAAATTAACGAAATTACGATTGCTGATGCCATTCTAAGACTGACAGAGATTCCAAGGACCTTGTTATATGAGTGAAATATTAACTGCAGATTATTAATGTTCGCTCGACAGGATCTGTTGTGCCGAGTCACGGATTATAAAGTAATCTCAGTGACAACTTTAACGTAGGCCAAAAATCACTCGTCACATTATACGTGGCCATGTTAAACATGGTAACCGCAAGACCCGTTACCCGTGTACATAACAGTAATAGATTTACTAAAATAAAATGTTGTGCCATTTGGCACGTTTGGTATGATTCCCAGTTTTTATCTAACTCCTGGTAACTTTCTGCTATATAGCCCTGGATTTCAACATGCTTTTTGCTGTATTTCTTCGAGGAAATATTGGACAATGACAGTTACATTTAGCATAAGTATAGCTTACTCTTTATCGAATATTGCTTGTTCGTATAGTGTAACTACATACCACTCTTCTGTAAACAATAGCCCATCAACCAACATTACCACATAACGCGCTTGAAGCATATCATGGTGTGTGGTTATTCCCTAGTCCTGGGGAAAACAACGTCCTCGCATATCACTGTTTCCTAGTCCTGGAAAAAGTTACGCCCTCTCATACCACCGTGTCCTAGTCCCAAGGAAAACCATGAACTCGCAGGCCACCATACCTTAGTCCTGGGGAAAACCACGTCCTCGCATACCACTGTTTCCTAGTCCTGGAGAAAACCACACCCTCACATACCACCGTGTCCTAATCCCGGGGAAAACCACGTACTCGCAAGCCAAGTATAATGTCCTGGGAAAAACCACGTCCTCGCATAACACCGTGTCCTTATCCTGGAGAATACCACATATTCGCATTCCACCGAAGTAGTAGTCCGAGAGAAAAAAGTCATGGGAAAACCACATGGTCCAATTCCACCATGTAGTAGTCCAGAGGAAACCACGTCCTCGTATGCCACCGTGTCCTAGTCCTGGGGAAAACCACGTCCTCGCATACCACCGTCTCATAATCCTGGGGGAAAACACATGGTCCAATGTGTCCTCTGGACGTGAAGTAGTCCAGAGGAAACCACGTCCTCGTATGCCACCGTGTCCTAGTCCTGGGGAAAACCACGTCCTCGCATACCACAGTTTCCAAGTCCTGGGGAAAACCACGCCCTCGCATACCACCGTCTCATAATCCTGGGGGAAAACACATGGTCCAATGTGTCCTCTGGACGTGAAGTAGTCCAGAGGAAACCACGTCCTCGTATGCCACCGTGTCCTAGTCCTGGGGAAAACCACGTCCTCGCATACCACAGTTTCCAAGTCTTGGGGAAAACCACGCCCTCGCATACCACCGTCTCATAATCCTGGGGGAAAACACATAGTCCAATGTGTCCTCTGGACGTGAAATACTCCAGAGGAAACCACGTCCTCGCATGTCACCGTTTCCTTGTCCTGTGCTCGTATGCCACCGTGTCCTAGTCCTGGAGGAAAACAACTATATCCTCGCATGCCACAGTATCCTAGTCCTGGGTAAAACCACAAGCTCGTATGCCACTGTGTCCTAGTCCTGGGGAAAACTAAATCCTCGCATGCCACCGTTCTTGGATTTTAGAGTAAAGTACCACTATACGTGCATGGGTGAGTGGGTGGGTCGATACCACTGTACGAGAGTGGGTGGGCGGGTGGGTGGGTTCGTCACATTGAAGGACTGACATTTTTGTTTCTGGTGTTGTGAAATGCTAATATACCTTTACAAGTCATTGTTCTTTAACGTAGGACATCTTCAAACATGTTTCCTACGTTTAATGAACTAAGCAGGTGCGGTTAATAACCTTGGTTCTCTAAATTTAACTTTACATGATTCTATTGGTTTTCCTTTTAAAATGTTTGCTTACCACAGTTTGAGAACCCCTGACATTGACTATTATCTTACTGACTATCAGAAATTCGTCTTTAAGTTACTCTATTGATTTCAGACAATATATTAGACCTACACAACGCATTAAAACATAAAGTTAGCTTAAAGTATTTATAACATGGAATGAGCTAAAAATTCAACTTAATTGAAATAAAAATTCATTTAATGTTCGGTTACAAGTAAATGCAGGGAATTGCTGTGTTATTGTTATAAATACTGATGGGACTGTACAGTGTAATATATTTATGGTTCTGATAACCAAAACTAACTAGAAAAATAAAAGTGTTCAGCAGAATGATTTGATTAATTACATTTTAAGCATATTCTATACAATTTTTAATTTTATAACTTTTATTATTTATAAATTATATTATATGGAGACGGTGCGGTAGGGGTAGGTAATTTTATTATTTATGACTGAAACATGCTAGTCTTAAAATGCTAACGTTGATATGACACATTACTCACCAATTCAGTATTTAGTATGTATTTGATAAAAAAAACCAGGAAATTAAGGATTTTTAGTAAAAATTATTTTGGTTTTACGAATACAATTAATGAACGCGTTGCTACTATTGACATATTACACTGCATTCATGATATTTGACATCGATCAAGATCGAAGTATAGCGGGTTAGCATTGTATATTTTAATATTAAAACTATTAAAGGTTATACTGAAAAGTGAAAAGAAACAGTTCACTTAATTACTGAAGTAAAATGAAAACTCACTCATTCCAAGCTCCGACATACATTTCACCAAATATTATGTATGTATATCCAATAATGTTTATTCCAAATCACCTTATTTATTATCAAGTGAAAAATATATTTTAAATATACTTTTTATATCGAATTATTGTAACCACTAATTTTATTTTTAAAATGGTAAGTGTGTACAGATAAAATGTGCCTTACCTTTCTATTAATAAAGGCAGGACAAATTCCACTTGGAATGTTTTCAAATTCTTCCCAACACAAATCACCACTAACTTGGAATACAGTAAATGGCTTGATATATTGTGTCGGCTGCAATGTCAAAATGTAAAATAAAAACGTCACCAAACGCCGCAAAACGAGAATGCAGGTCGACCGATACCGACGGAATGAATGAGAATTGGTGGTAGTACGAGGTGGAAGTGTGTGAGAGAGCCGCGATCGAACTCCAAGGCTGCCAACATCTGTAACGAAATTATCGTACAGTATTCATACGATAATTTGCTTTTTAAGTTGAAATTCTAAAATAGTATTGGAGTTCGTTACCTAAACTAGGATAAGTTAACTAAAGCTGCGTTTAGTGCACTTTTTATGTTGTTATATTATTTTCCAACATTGTACTAGTGCTACCACATTGTCCACAGATTTATGTTCTAATTGACATATTTACCAAACAGAATTTCTCAAATTTTTGTTATTGTTTGTTGTTATTTCTTTAGTAATGCTGATGCATAATAAACCGTGTACATAACATATACATGAATTAGGTATAATTTATTTGCATATTGTATATAGACTGGAGGACTATTCTAAGGTCATATGTGTCTCCCACCCTTCCACCCACCCAAACGCGTATAGTGGTAATGGCACTCCACTCCTGTCCACCCAGATTCCCTCATAATTAGCCCGAATAAATTGGTTGGGGTACTTTACCCCAGTCTAACTTTTATTTACTAACTTAGAAAAATTAATTTAAAAAAACTGAACTTAGATTAGACCCTCCAAACCACCCATTCCGTTCACTAGTACGTGCATGCGTACGTGCGCGCGCGCGCGCATGTGTGTGTGTGTGTGTGTGTGTGTGTGTGCGTGCGTGCGTGTGTGTTTGTGTGGGGGGGATGTAGGCTTCAAGTATAGGATAGGAACCAATTCAACGAAAACGAGTAGAAAGATATCTCCTGTAGCTGCATAAAATATTTCTAGAAAATTATGAACACGTAGGCCTACTTTAAGAGGCTATAATTCTGTTCACTATCTTGGGCCCTGACATTTGGAGATTGTAGAAAGTCAACGCTCATTTCAATAATATATCTGACTATACATAGCCTATCATGTAAAATAAAAATAATAGTCTATACAGCGTCCGAAAATACTTGTATACAATGTCAAGTATTATCCTGCTTCTTCTTTGCTCATATACATATGTTCTTTTAATCAGTTAATATTTAATTGGGATTTATAAGCAATAAACTTATTAATTGTGTTATTTCATTTATTATTTTAATATTTTATCTATTATGTTGCTTGTACAGTCACATTCAATACCTAAAGTATTTTAGTTTGTCTTTTCCTAACAGAGACAACCTGGACCACATTCTGGAGTGGTCCAGTTTGTCTTTTCCTAACAGAGACAACCTGGACCACATTCCGGAGTGGTCCACTTTGTCCACGTCCCGATGATATTTATCAATATCATATAGACCTTGAGTAACACAACTTGGTCGGTATGGAGGCGTATGTCAATCAATGTTATTTATATAGTTAATTTTGTCAGTATTTTATTCACATTACCCACTGATTTGAGAAAATTGTTTACATAGTATTTTATAGCATCTTCAAGGCATACATGATATTTTTAGGTAGTTTTAATTCAGGTGATCCTCTTTTTTTACTGTTGTTTATTTTAACTATATCATGAATGCTTTAGAAGATATTACTAAAGCATTGTACAGTAAAGTCAATTTTATTAGTTGTTAGAAACTATTATAACTCATAAAACAGTACTCAAAATACAAACAATTTTTTGTTATGTTACATAGTACAAATATGCTAACCGATAAATCTAAGCTTTAGGTCTACGTACATAGTCGAGATTTTAGCTTAGACCTTAGACCTAAGTTAGAACTTAAAAGTAGTCATCTCTCTTTTAAATAATGCAACTAAACAGGGGCCGTTTAACTCCTTTGAAAGTTCCAAAACGTGGCTTTGTACTTCAACGATTCGGTCCGTAATAAATATCATATCGCATCACTTGAAGTGTCATTTGAAAGGTGAAGAGGTCCTGTTCTACTGGACCGTAAAATAATATTTGTAAGAATAGGGTGTTTTTATAATTTTGTGCTTTAAAAATGTGAAACTTCATTAAATTTAATGAATATATATATATAATAAAATGACATTACCATAACATTTAATAACATCGATTTACGGTCTAAGATTAGACCGTTAATAATGATTCAGTGTTCGTCATAACACATAATAATAATGAAAAGAAAATGATGTTTTAGTCCGTAAAAATGCCCTACTACTATAGGGTAGTATGGAAAACTCTCACAACAGAGAAAAAAATGTATATTATTTTAAGATTAACAATATCATTGTTGGGAGCTACATTTAACCCGTTGCCATGTAGAATTATGGCCAGCAGGATGTGTTGATATCATCGAACTATCTATCGACCCGTCACCCTCTTTGACTGTCTTACCGCGTGTACAATGGCAATGGCCTTACTGCCCACATATACATGTACAATGGCTATGGAGCCATGCATGTACAATGGCTATGGCCAACCTGACCACCCCTGCATTAACAATGGTAATGCCCAACCTGACATCCCATACATATACAATGGTAATGGCCAAACTGCCCACCCATGCATGTACAATGGCAATAGCCTGCCTGATCACTCATACATGTACAATGATAATGGCCAACCTTACAACCCATACATGTACAATGATAATGGCCAACCTGACTGCCCATTCTGTACAATGGCAATGGCCAACCTGACCACCCATACATGTACAATGGCAATGGCCAACCTGACCACCCATACATGTACAATGGTAATGGCCAACCTGACTGCCCATACATATACAATGGTAATGGCCAACCTGCCCACCCATGTATGTACAATGGCAATAGCCTGCCTGATCACTCATACATGTACAATGATAATGGCCAACCTTACAACCCATACATGTACAATGATAATGGCCAACCTGACTGCCCATTCTGTACAATGGCAATGGCCAACCTGACCACCCATACATGTACAATGGTAATGGCCAACCTGACTGCCCATACATATACAATGGTAATGGCCAACCTGCCCACCCATGCATGTACAATGGCAATAGCCTGCCTGACCACCCATACATGTACAATGATAATGGCCAACCTTACAACCCATACATGTACAATTAAAATGGCCAACCTGACTGCCCATTCTGTACAATGGCAATGGCCAACCTGACCACCCATACATGTACAATGGTAATGGCTCTATTTCCAAGCCATGCATGTACAATGGCCATGGGCCTTCTGCCCACACATACAATTACAATGGCAATGACCCTCCAGGCCAGCCATACATGTACAGTGCTATTGGACACAGCGGTATGTACATTCATCATTTTTTAATCCTATTCAATGAGCTCTTCTTTTGATTAGGTGATAATATAAAACTATATAATTAAACATAAATCTCAGAACTGAATGAAACTTCAGTTATTTTTATGTTCATAAATATTTAATCAGAGAGGAGGAATAATTAAGATGAATATAACAGAAATTAAACGCAGTCAAATTGTGTTGCTCCAAAAACTTCCTATTTATTTTTTTATAATGAGGTTAAGTGTAAGAGAGGACCTAATGGTCCTAACTTTGCCTCACAAAATAAAACTTTTTTCATTTCATTTCATTTATTTCATTTCTTTATTGATTTATAATCAGTGTCACAGACAGGATACTACTATAATAGGCATCTGTATATTAGGTCCTCCCACCCTCCTTGTGTCTGTTCATCCGCCCATGATGAGTGTGGGCTATCCTGTAACCGCCCTACAATATCTTGTATATAGATCGTATGTAGAGATATAGATGTAAGCTGGAAATATGTAGGTAAATAGTTAAATTTACATAATCAGAATTGAAAAAAGTCTTTTTCTTCCCATTTTTTATAGTTATATTTTGAAGTTACGCAATTGACTCGACTATGTATAAGCAGAATCGGGTGACGCTGGCTACTCCTACTCTCATCAGAGCGGATTGAGATGATAAGTTATGATTTTATCATCTATTACTATTGCTTGTGCAATTGTACTGTTAATAATATTATTATTTAAAAAGTATTACATTTATTATATTCATAATCAGTCACCTGTGACAAATGCCAGATATATTAGTAATTTGTTAGTTGCACAAATACACAACAAAATGTTATTATCATTTACCGAAACAATAAATAAATAAACTTGAACACAAAAATATTAGTTTTAAACTTTTTAAATTTTTAATTGTATAGTAGAAGTTTAGTTAATAATTTAACTTGTTGGCAAAAAAATGTTATTCTGTGATGCTTGTACCTAGTTTACTGAGCTTGTGCAAAAGAGGTCTTTACTCTAAAGCATCAAGCAAACTTACATTGTAACATATCTACTGTCGGCGCAGAAATGATGTGCACCCGAGTTTCATGGTTGTTTTCTAAGAAAATAAGAGGCCTATGAAAACTCCAATTATACCATTGTTCAATTGTGTGTTATGAAATATGATTTTCAAAATTTTATTGTAAGTTCTAATACTTTTTATATTAGTCAGAACAAAAAAGTACCGAAATTATAATTAGTTTTCATTGTACATACAAATTTACACCGTTGTTACTAAGAAAGCCCGGTAATGTAGTGCATTTATATTTTAATATGAGGTAGATAGGAATGTTTTCTATAAGTTTTATATAATTTATAATTGTATGTTTTCAAAACAAAAAGTTGAAATCAATTACCTGAAACATTGTTTTCTTGGCTTCTAGAGGTCGTAAAATTAATTATCTGGTTTTGTTATAATCCTTATTAAATATATAATTACGATATATCATTTTCATATAAGTAAGTAATTTAAAATTATCAATTTAAAGTTATTTTAAATTTATTAAAATACTCCACCTTATTCTCGAGAGCCTGAATACACACAACGCATTCTTCAATGCACGAATGTAAGCCGCTAATATATAATTGCTAACAAGGGCGCTGGCTTCCTATCTTAAATCACAGATTATACAACTAAAATAAATTAAGAGTTAAATTCTATATGTTAAAAAGGTATAATCAACGCTCAGAAGTTCTCTCTGTAAAGAACATTTAACATAAAATAAAACAAATAAATATTTGTTGAAATACGTTTCTAAAGAATCAATGTTCCAAAGGATAGTTTTAACTGTTTTGTCTAATGCTTGATTTAAAATCAGCTAAATTCACCACTTCATAAGGCCCAAAGTTATAATGTAGTGGTTAACATTTTTTTATATTTCTCCTGTCTCAATGGAAGGTACATAAACTAATTTTTATTATACAATTGGAAAACAATAACTCACCGAAAACCAATTGCATCACCTTAAAACAGAAACAAATAGTTTTCTTTTCTCGAATATATATGTCTTGGAAAATGTAACTAACTTACTGGAAACCGCACTATCAAACGCTCAGGAAGAAACTAATAAAAACGTCAACTGATTTCCTCCTTGTTATGGTGTTCTAGAACCCATAACTAGAACAAATTAATGGTATCAAAGTAATTAATACATTTGTCTTAGTACTTTAAAATGCAATTAGATTTTTCTGGAAAAAATAAAAAATGTCAATCCTTGAATCCACTAAAGAAACACGTTACCGCCTGTGAATCGCCAAGCGCGACGTCACTCCACAGAATAATAAATTAGGCATGGAGGTTTATAGTTTCCTTTTAATTAATTGTGGTTAGAAATCATAGTAGGATTACTATTAAATTAGTCACAAAAGTATCTAGTATTACAGAATTATACTAGTTCGATTATTATAGTAATTCCTTGATCTGGTTTAGTTTAGTACATACTACATACGAGTATATACTGATGTTAAGTAACAATTTAAACTTAGTTTATTAATATTGTAGAGATTATATGTATGTTATTATAAATAGTAGAACGTATAACTACGTTTTTTTACGATTTTAAAAATAGTTTATATGATTGACTATACCTATGAATGCAGACTTGAACGTATATATTTAATTTCTTTGCTATATGCTCAAATTTATTCTTCTCATAAAGTATACTATTGAGGGAAAATAAAAAAAATCAGAAAAAACTGACCACTCTCAGAAAAATCTAAAAAGTCGATAAAATCCCATAACTAATTTTTAGTATTGACCAGTCTATAGTTCTGGGCGTGTGGTTCGAGCATGCGCATCAATGGATTTGCCTCTCAAACGACAGTTGTACGTACACTCATTTAAAAAAATAAAGATCTCGGTCACGGTACCTAGAAACTACTCCCACGTGATTAGTTTATTTAGTTACCAGTATTTAACAGAATAATCAAACCAGCTGATTTCGTCTAGAGATGTGCCAAACTGCTGTATGAAAGAAGAAGCTTAGCTGAAAGGAGTTGGCATCACTAAGCTGCTTAATTAAGCTGCTTATTAAAAGCAGTTTAGCTCAGCTACATCACACATATTGGCACGTTGTTTCTGTATACCATTGTTGACTGAAACTTGCTTTTAATTAAATTATAAGATCACATAGAAAGTTACACATACATATCAAACAGTAACAGCAAATCTACAAAGACAAAGATATACAATTTCTTGGAGATGGTTTAATACAATTTGTTTATACTTTTCTATTAATAGAACATTTAATTCAAAGTATATAGTGCATAATGACAGTGCAAGAAAGCTGCAGACAGCAAGTAATATAGAAAAGCTCTTACCGTTCACTGCTCTTGGCCTAGGCCTACTCTGATTTCTCTAGGATAGGTGCTGCCGAAAAGCAGGTATTCTCATTCAACTGTTTTGTGGCTGAGCTGCTTACTTAATAAGCTGCTGCTTTTAAGCTGCTTAAGATTATTTTGCACATCCCTAATTTCGTCCATGTGACGTCACAGTCTACTACCACAGTATAAAACAGCCAGTAGCGACACTCCGTTACAAAATTTGCGACAAGCACGGCGCTAGCGCTCGTAGCAACCGGAGTGAGAAGCGCGTATTTCTGTATTATTTACATTCACAGCTGTCATTAGTAAATGTCAAATATTCAGTCATGGCTCTTTTTCTATTGATATTATTCCACGAAACAATTCAAAACAGCGGTATTGGGGCTACGCCCAGTCTTCCACAAAAGCCTACAAACAATGTAAATTATTCTGTACTTGTACGGAAGAAATTGGCAGTAAACACCACTTTGTGAAGAATTTGGCAACATTCAAGGAATCAAGTCGATAAAACAAATCTAAACAGAACCTCTCAATAGCTAAAAAGATTGATACAATCCATAAAAGACGAATGGTTTAACGAATTTTGTTAGTTACTTTCTCCTTTTCAAGACAGTGACTCTTCGTTATGAATTATGAAACAACCAGTCTCCTACAATAATAATACCTCCAACATTGAAACTGGATGGCATCTGGGCCGTAACCATCAAGGAAAGACTGTTTGGCAAAATTATATTGAAGATTAATATAAATGAACAGTTATTTTTAATGCCGGCTTTCTATTTTTGTAATTATTTATTATATTTACCACAGTTAAAGCAAGTTACAATTTATAATAATTTATTCTAGGTTGGAAAATATTACTCAATAAAACCTAATAATATAAATCAATAATTATTTTGATTACTTTTAGTAAATAATACAAATAATTATGAAAACTAGTTGATGTTAATAAAAAGACAGTGGCATCTGGCGGAAAAACTGTAAGCTCCCAGTACTTCGCGCAGCCATGTGGTAATTTGAGTAACTTCTTATAATATTGGCAATCAGAGTACAATATGTCTTCTTTAAAATTTTGTTTCTCGTTCTAAATGATACAAATACGATTTAGTATAGTGTAAGATTTTAAATTGTTACAGCTTTAAATTAAAATTTGGGCCCAAAGGTAGAAGTTATACATTTTATTTTTTGATTCCTAACTACAACACAGCAGGAGAAGCTAGGACCAGGGTCTGAAATGTGCAGTAGACAAATGTTCAGATTAATGTGTAGTTTTATCAGCTGACTACTGGTAGCATAACTACCAAGTTTTAGTAGCAAAATAAGCAATCGGTTATTTTTTCTTTTAGCTGATTATTTTCATTAAATAAATAAAGAACAACATTTCAATTTGTATAAATCACTGTGCTGCTAGACTATTATAAAACTACATGTCCTTAATTAAATAAGACTAATACTGACTAATGAGACTAATTAATCACCACTTCTTATATTAAATTGAACAATCTATAAACTAAAGGAAAACCAGTTCACAATCAGAATATGCCCACAATGACAACTTTATAGAAATGTTACAACGTTTAAAACCAGGTCTGTGAATGTCAAATCAATGTTAGTAGATTGTGTTTATGGCATGGTTATATTTGTAAATGTAAGAATGTTCGTAAAATATAGCCTATTTAAAAGGATTTCGTTCAAGCCATAGCCCAAACATTGAGACTGCAGACTAAACTCCTAATTATACGTATCCATCAATTTTCAAATTTTCACTAGACAAATATTTGAAATATAATAATTAAAACAATCTCACTATGTCACATGTAATTTTTTATACGTCTGAGGCCTTTCACCTCAAAAAGCATTCATTTGTTTTTAAAATGAAGAATAAATGAAATTTGTCTTTCATAAATCTCTACCGGAAAGTAAGGTATTAAATATTCTAAAAAAAAAAAAAAAAAAAAAAAAAAATAACAAAGACAAAAATAACCATCAGTCCTAAATGGACTATTGGCAATCCTATAAACGTGCAAAGTGTTCTGTTCAATAAACAAATAATTCAGTACATTACAATTTAATAATTGAATGTAATATAAAAGAATTTTTAACAGAAGTAGATTAGCCATACTTCAAATGTAAATACAGTTGACAAGCTATTTCTTTAAAAAAAACATGGTAAGTAAGTTGTATTACTCAATTAATTAAGTTTTTGAAGATGACTTCTATTTTAACTATCTATTAATGATTTGTTGTACGTTTTTAGTTGATAATAAATAAATTATCTCATGTGCAGCCCTGTATTCAAACAGAGAAACAAAGAAAGAGGTAAAAATGATAGCTACAATCTGATGTATGTTTTCTATTCGAATAAAAGCATTATTGTTTTTAGCTTGTAATGTTGAATATTTGTTGAGCTTATTCAAATGGATAAAAACAAACTTGTGTTACTAGAATGAAACCACATACTGTATTTAAATAAATTAATGCTAAACGTTAATTCTAATTATGCATAAATTAATTACCATGTGTAAGCCGTTGGCCTAGCAGTTTGAGGTGTCAGGAAGTTGAGCTTGAGTTAGAGATAACGCTGGTTCGAATACGGCTAGAACTGGAAGATTTATCAGTAATATCATTGATTTTACTATATATGTATAGTAAAATCAATGGTAATATTCACCTTCCACTGTACTGGTTCACCTCCTCACTCTGTCCGAATACATTCCTTGCACAGATCAATGTATATTCACATAGCCTATGAGGAATGGGCAGAGTAAGGTTAAGAAGGAGGTCGGCCTCTCTTTAAAATAAAATAAATATTATTTGATAAGGTAACGTAAGTAAAACAATATCGATTATCTTCAGCAAGTAAAACACTATCGATTGTCTTCAGCGTGCTTCCTATATATACAGTAACTTGTGTATACGTATCCTGTGTGATGTTTATAGCCCTCTAACTGAACTAAGGTGATAGTTACAGGTCGAGGTCTGCAGAAATTATTTAGTGATATTTATCTTAATATCACCATGGATTGGCCATCTCTCTCGTGGTCTCTCTAACCGAAGCAATTGTATTGAATATTAATATAAATGAACAGTTATTTTTAGTGTCGGCTTTCTATTTTTGTAATCATTATATTTACCACAGTTAAATCAAGTTACAAATTATAATAATTTATTCTAGTTTGGGAAATATTACTCAATAAAACTTAATAGTATAAATCAATAATTTTGATTACTTTTAGTAAATAATACAAATAATTATGAAAACTAGTTGATGTTAATAAAAAGACAGTGGCATCTGGCGGAAAAACTGTAAGCTCCCAGTACTTCGCGCAGCCATGTGGTAATTTGAGTAACTTCTTATAATATTGGCAATCAGAGTACAATATGTCTTCTTTAAAATTTTGTTTCTCGTTCTAAATGATACAAATACGATTTAGTATAGTGTAAGATTTTAAATTGTTACAGCTTTAAATTAAAATTTGGGCCCAAAGGTAGAAGTTATACATTTTATTTTTTGATTCCTAACTACAACACAGCAGGAGAAGCTAGGACCAGGGTCTGAAATGTGCAGTAGACAAATGTTCAGATTAATGTGTAGTTTTATCAGCTGACTACTGGTAGCATAACTACCAAGTTTTAGTAGCAAAATAAGCAATCGGTTATTTTTTCTTTTAGCTGATTATTTTCATTAAATAAATAAAGAACAACATTTCAATTTGTATAAATCACTGTGCTGCTAGACTATTATAAAACTACATGTCCTTAATTAAATAAGACTAATACTGACTAATGAGACTAATTAATCACCACTTCTTATATTAAATTGAACAATCTATAAACTAAAGGAAAACCAGTTCACAATCAGAATATGCCCACAATGACAACTTTATAGAAATGTTACAACGTTTAAAACCAGTTCTGTGAATGTCAAATCAACGTTTAAAACCAGTTCTGTGAATGTCAAATCAATGTTAGTAGATTGTATTTATGGCATGGTTATATTTGTAAATGTAAGAATGTTCGTAAAATATAGCCTATTTAAAAGGATTTCGTTCAAGCCATAGCCCAAACATTGAGACTTCAGACTAAACTCCTAATTATATGTATCCTTCCATTTTCAAGTTTTCACTGGACAAATATTTGAAATATAATAATTAAAACAATCTCACTATGTCACATGTAATTTTTTATACGTTTGAGGCTTTTCGCCTCAAAAAGCATTCATTTAAGTTTTTAAAATGAAGAGTAAATGAAATTCGTCTTTCATAAATCTCTACCGGAAAGTAAGGTATTAAATATTCTAAAAAAAAAAATAACAAAGACAAAAATAACCATCAGTCCTAAATGAACTATTGACAATCCTATAAACGTGCAAAGTGTTCTGTTCAATGAACAAATAATTCAGTACATTACAATTCAATAATTGAATGTAATATAAAAGAATTTTTAACAGAAGTAGATTAGCCATACTTCAAATGAAAACACAGTTGACAAGCTATTTCTTAAAAAAAATCTGGTAAGTAAGTTGTATTACTCAATTAATTAAGTTTTTGAAGATGACTTCTATTTTAACTTATCTATTAATGATTTGTTGTACGTTTTTAGTTGATAATAAATAAATTATCTCATGTGCAGCTCTGTATTCAAACAGAGAAATAAAGAAAGAGGTAAAAATGATAGCTACAATCTGATGTATGTTTTCTATTCGAATAAAAGCATTATTGTTTTTAGCTTGTAATGTTGAATAATTGTTGAGATTATTCAAATGGATGAAAAACAAACTTGTGTTACTAGAATGAAACCACATACTGTATTTAAATACATTAATGCTAAACGTTAATTCTAATTATGCTTAAATTAATTACCATGTGTAAGCCGTTGGCCTAGCGGTTTAAGGTGTCAGGACGTTGAGCTTGGGTTAGGGATAACGCTGGTTTGAATCCGGCCAGAACTGGAAGATTTATCAGTAATATTCACCTTCCACTGTACTGGTTCGCCCCCTTACTCTGTCTGAATACGTTCTTCGCACAGATCAATAAGCTATGGGAAATGATCAGTGTAAGCTTAAGAAGATCGGCCTTCCTTAAAAAAAATTGTGTTCAGTCTATTTGCGAAAAGTAGTACTAATTTGATAAGGTAATGTAAAACACTATCGATTATCTTCAGCGTGCTCCCTATATATTAACAGTATCTTGTTTGATATTGTTACTGTGTGTTATTTGGACCTCTAACTGAACTAAGGTGATAATTGCAGGTCGAGGACTGTAAAAATTAATAAATAATATATATACTTTCATATCAACATGAGACATTTTCCATGTGAAACACGTGTATCCATGGTAAAATTGAGATTGAGACTAAATATATTTGTACAGTTATTTTTAATGTTTGATTTCAATATTTTTAATTATTATATTTATCACACGTTAAAGCATGTTACAATTTACAATAATTGATTCTAGTTTGTGGAGTATTACTAAATAAAACTTGATAATTTAAATCAATAATTTGGATAATTTTTATTAATTAATACAAATAACTATGCAAATTAGTTGTTGTTAATAAATGAGTAAGTGGCACCTTGCGGGAAAAAGGGTAAGCTCTGTGTACCTGGCGCAGCCGTGTGATGACTTAAGTAACTTCTTATAATATTGGCAATCAGAGTACACATATAGTCTTCTATAAAATTGTGTTTCGGGTTTAGGTCAGGTAATAATATTACTCTATGTTTCATCGCTTGTATAAACGTCTGTCCTGTCTTGTTTTATTTACTAGTTTTTTAATTTTCTACCTCAGATTAATTTTAAAAAAATTTAAAATCGATAGTATAAGATATTAGTTGAGTGGGTCACTTTGATTTGACTTGCAACACTATTTAATATTTTATTTGTTATAATATTTAAATATGGTTCTTTTAAGTAAACGTATAAGTTATAATTTATCTCTTGTGTTTGACCATTATATCGTGGCTACTTATTATATAATTTGAATAATACATAAATAACTAGAATAAATGTGATAAAGGATAAGGACAAAACAATAAAAACAAAATAAAATATTTATTAAAATAGATAAAGCGGTCCAAAACGAGTAAGCAATGCAAACACTAAAAACATTTTAAACAATTAATTATTATTTACACTTGATGTAATATTTAACACCAGATATATTAACTTCATGACTTCAAACTGCTCTTTCTAATTGATACAAATACGTTCTAGTACAGTGCAAGATTTTAAATTGTTACAGATTTAAATTAAAATTTTGGCTCGAAGATAGAAGTTTAAATTTTATTTTTTGATTCCTAACTACAATGCAGCAGGAGAAGCAAGGACCAGTGTCTGAAATGTGCAGTAGACAAATGTTCAGATTAATGTGTAGTAGACTACATGTCCGTAAATAAGACTTATACCGAATAATGAGTCTAATTTATCACCACATCTAAAATTAAATTGAACATCAACCTATTTTAAACGAAAACCAGTTCATAATCAGAATATGCCCACAACGACAACTTTATAGAAATGTTTACAACGTTTAAAACCAGTTAGTAGAATGTATTTATAGCATGATTATAATTGTAAATGTAAGAATGATCATAAAATATAGCTTCTTACTCTATTAATTAAGTTTTTGAAGATGACTTCTATTTTAACTTATCTATTAATGATTTGTTGTACGTTTTTAGTTGATGAGAAATAAATTATCTCATGTACATGTATTCAAAGAGAGAAATAAAGAAAAATGTAAAAATGTTAGCTTCAATCTGATGTATGATTTCTATTCAAATAAAGGCATTATAGTTTTTAGCTTGTAATGTTGAATAATTGTTGAGCTTATTCAAATTGATGAAAAACAAACTTGTGTTACTAGAATGAAACTGCATACTGTATTTAAATAAATGCTAAACGTTAATTCTAATTATGCATCAATTAATTACCATGTGTAAGCCGTTGGCAGAGCGGTTTAAGGTGTCAGGAAGTTGAGCTTGAGTTAGAGATAACGCTGGTTCGAATACGACTAGAACTGGAAGATTTATCAGTAATATTCACGTTCCAATCCACTGTACTGGTACGCCTCCTCACTCTGTCCGAATACATTCCTTGCACAGATCAATGTATATTCACATAGCCTATGAGGAATGGGCAGAGTAAGGTTAAGAAGGAGATCGGAATCTCTTTAAAATAAAATTAATATTATTTGATAAGGTTACGTAAGTAAAACACTATCGAATATCGATTATCTTCAGCAGCGTGCTTCCTATATATTAACAGTAACTTGTGTATACTTGTGACCTGTGTGTGGTTTATAGTCCTCTAACTGAACTAAAGTAATAGTTACAGGTCGAGGTCTGCAGAAATTATTTAGTGATATATATACTATTATATCACCATGATATTGGCGTCATGTGCACAAGCTCTTTACAGAAGGACGGGCAAAGTTAGCATAATCCGCGTGGCGCGGCGCCGGGGAGGAAACGTGAGTTATACAGCCTTTCGGCTGTAGCAGCAGGCGAATAATAGTGTCGATGATAGAGTGTTATCAGCTGTTAGACTGTGAAGTGAACCGCATATTAAGATTTTTGTTCTGAATATTTTTACTTTAAATAATTGTTTTGATTGTTAATTGTGTTAAATAATATTGTTTGACATTTTTAGCTGTTAGATTGCTTAATATTGTTTTAAGTGTTCTAAAGTTTCTTTTTAAAATGTAGTTAATTAAGTAGTGTCAGTTTTAACCCCTTAAACTGTATTTACTAAATCAAATTTGTACAGGTAATTAAGGTTATAATTGGTTGTTACATTAGTTTCATCATTCAAATTTCAATTAGTTTAACAATATGAATGTCAATTTTAAAAGTACACACGATCATGACTATTGTGTTTCACAAACAGTAAACGAGTCTATTCCTTGGCAAACAGTCACAAATAAAAGGAATTTATTCTTGCCCATTGACTCCCAGTCTGATTTCAAGAAATCACGTACCACAATGACACCTATCAAAACCCAAAATAATTTTGAGGTACTTTTAACCAAAAAGACATGGATCAGAATGAAGATCTAGAAGAAAGCCCAGTCAAAGATCCCAAACCCCCTCCAATCTTTATCTCAGAAGTGTCTAATGTTACTGCTATGACTTCGTTTATAAATTCAGTTATAAATAAAGAAGAATACACATTTAAGTGTTTAAACCTAAACAAAGTAAAGTTGTCTACTACAACTGTAGATGCATACAGAAAGGTCGTTAAACACCTAACTGATTCTAAGATAGGATTCCATACTTATAAATTGAAAAATGAAAGAGCCTACAGGGTTGTTTTGAAACACATGCACTATTCTGTAGACACAGAAAGCATCAAGGATGCCATTGAAGATTTAGGTTTCAAAGTACGGCATGTAAATAATATTCGTGACTATAAGACTAAGACTCCTCTTTCCATGTTCTTCATTGATCTTGAACCCGATTCAAGAAACAAAGAAATTTACAACTACGACCTCTTGCTAAATTGTAAAGTATTGTTTGAGGCACCTCGTAAGACAAGAGACATACCTCAATGTAAAAAGTGTCAGAGGTACGGACATACCAGATCATATTGCTGGTATTCGTTTCGTTGCGTCAAATGCGGCAATACTCATGACACAGGCTCTTGCCCCAAACAAAATTCCAGTCCCCCAAAATGTGTGCTTTGCAACGGTCAACATCCAGCGAATTATAAAGGCTGTACAATCTACAAAGAATTGAAAAGCAAATCATTCCCACCATTGAGATCCAAACGTCTTACGAACGCTGCTGCACCAAACATCTCCGATACACCAAGCTCAGCAAATAATGAAGTCCCTGCATCAACAACTGTCTCTAAAAACACAATCAATGAAATTCGAGAAAGAGCAACCTCCAATCCAACTTATGCTCAAGTCTTATCATCACACAATGAACAACTTAAAGAAAACGCCAACATTGCACTCATATTAAATAATTTTTTCGATAAATTTGAAAAACTAATACAACAACAAGCACAATAAATAGGTACATTAATGAACCTTTTGACTACTGTTATTAACAAAATTAAATGAACAATTTCTATAGGATAGCGCTATGGAATGCTAATGGCATGGTTCAGCATAACCGTGATATTCAAGTATTTATCTCCATGAATAACATTGATATTATGCTGATATCAGAAACCCACTTCACTGAATTAAGTCACTTTAAAATTCCGTCATTTTCGTTGTATAATACTAATCATCCAGACAATACTGCACGTGGTGGAAGTGCTATTTTGATAAAAAATGTGATCAAACACTACGAGCTACCAAATTATCGGCATCCCCACATTCAAGGTTGTTCAGTGGTCATAGAAGATTGGGCGGGGCCACTAACAATATCTACTGTGTATAGTCCTCCGAGGCACAATATTACAAACCAACAGTTCAATGATTACTTCGAAACCCTGGGATGTAAATTTATATCAGGAGGCGATTTTAATGCAAAACACCCCAATTGGGGATCAAGACTTGCCAATCCACGAGGGCGCCAATTATTAAAAACCATGAATGAGTGTAATCTAGATTATATGTCTACAGGTGAACCAACTTACTGGCCGTCCGATCGACAAAAGGTACCTGATCTTCTCGATTTTTTCATAACAAAAGGATTATCTAGAAATTACCTAAACATAATGAGCTCCTTGGACCTCTCATCCGACCATTCACCAGTGATTCTTACAGTTAGCTCAACAATTATAAAAAAATCTACTCCCCCTTCCTTCTGCAATAGATGGACCGATTGGCCTAGTTTTAGAGAAACTATATCTGAGCATTTAAATCTGTCACTACCTTTAAAGACAAACGATCAGCTTGATGACGCTGTTGAATATATGACCAGAACATTTCAGGATTTTGCATGGAAAGCGACACCTCAGCTACAGCAAAAGGCTAATATCGAAAAAGGGCAACCCTTGGAAATAAAAAAGAACATTGCAGAAAAACGAAAATTAAGACGAATTTGGCAAAACACACGACATCCAGTAGATAAACTAAATCTAAATAGATCGAGCCAAAAATTAAAACGATTGCTTAGAAAAGTGAGTAATGCTCATTTTTCGGAATTCACAGCCAACTTGGACGTAACCGTTAATACTGACTATTCGCTTTGGAAAGCAACAAAAAATCTTAAAAGACCTCAACAATCAATACCACCGATTCTAAAACCTGACGGAACATGGGCTAAAAGTAACGTCGAGAAGGCAGAAACGTTTGCTAATCATTTTAAGAATGTATTCAAACCACACGCCATAGTATCTACACTTGAGGAAGAAATTACTGATTACTTAGAATCTCCCAATCAACTTGACTTGCCTGTAAAATGCTTCACTCCATCAGAGGTAAAAACAGCTATAAACAGGAATCTTAACCCCAAGAAAGCTCCTGGCTACGACTTGATTACTGGTAGATTACTTAAAGAACTTCCCAGAAAGGGAATCGTTTTATTGACTATAATATTCAACTCTATTCTTCGCTTGGAACACTTTCCTTCCCAATGGAAAATCTCTCAAATTGTAGTCATTCAAAAACCGGGAAAACCAATCAATGAAGTTACATCTTACAGACCAATTAGTCTTCTTCCAATCATATCTAAATTGTTTGAAAAACTTCTGTTACAAAGACTTGACCCTCTGATCTTAGAAAAAGAATTAATCCCTCAACACCAGTTCGGATTTCGTCAAGGGCATTCGACAATTGAACAAGTCCACAGGTTAGTGAGTGTAGTGAAAGAAGATTTAGAGAATAAAATATTTTGCTCTGCTGCATTTTTAGACGTGAGTCAGGCCTTTGACAAAGTGTGGCACAAAGGTCTGCTCTTTAAAATTAAGTCATTACTGCCTCATACTTATTACAACATACTTAAATCATATCTCTCAAACAGATTATTCCAAATTAAGTATCAAGATTCACTCACAACAATGCGTCCTATAGAATCAGGCGTCCCCCAAAGTAGTGTCCTTGGTCCTATCCTTTATACTATGTATACTTATGATCTTCCACAAAACCCAGATATAATGGTGGCTACTTTTGCTGATGATACAGCACTGCTGTCCTCAAATAGAGATCCTGTACTGGCTTCCAATTTGTTACAAACATATCTAAACATCCTACATTGGAAAATTAAAATAAACGAAACAAAATCTCACCATGTTACCTTTACATTGTCTACTACAACATGTCCTCCAGTTTCACTAAATAATATAATTTTTCCCCAGACAAATAATGTTAAATACCTTGGTATACATCTGGATCGGAGACTAACATGGCAGCTTCATGTTTGGAATAAGAGACTGCAGTTAAATCTGCGGAAATTGTCATGGCTTCTAGGCAGAACATCAAAATTATCAACAGAAAATAAACTTCTAATTTATAAAGTTATACTGAAACCAGTTTGGACTTATGGCATTGAGCTCTGGGGAACAACATCAACTTCCAACATTGAAATTATTCAAAGGTTCCAATCTAAAACCCTAAGATTTATTCTAGATGCCCCTTGGTATGTTAGAAATCAAACCATTCACGAAGACACTAAAATTCCGTATGTAAAAGATGTAATCAAAACGAAAAACTTGAAATACCTTCAGAGACTCGAGAACCACCAAAACTACCTAGCAGTTAATCTTTTGGACAATAGCAACAGTGTTTACCGCCTTAAGAGACACAGTGTTCTCCATTTAAAAGACAGATTTATCTAATTTTCTTTTCTTTTCATTTCTTCTACTTTTAGAACATTGTAAGTCAGGGCAACCAAAGGGTTGTTTCTGACTCAGGTTAATTACCCTGATGAGATTTACTTATTGTTCAAATTGTATGAACAGATTGTAAATAAAATAAATGTTATAAAAAAAAAAAAAAAAAAAAAAAGATAGAGTGTGTCTGCGGCGATTGGAAGTAATGGTCTTACCATAGACCTTCTATTATACCAGACAGTCCCATCATACGGGCGATATGGTCGTAGTTCTGGTTCAACGTGTCGGCTAGTTGTTCGAGACCTCGCCAGACTGCGCTGGCTCTCTCCCCCCTCAACCCATTACCCACCCTCCTAAGGAAAGACGTCAGGCACTACGTCACGTACTACGTCACGTTACGTCAGCTCTTGTTGGTTATCATGAGAGACTGGCCATGTCCCGGCCCAAGGCTGCCTGCCCGGCCAAAAGCTTTATGCATTTTTAATCGTTTTCTGCCATCGCTATTTATTGATACCAAACACTGAGGCAATAATTTGAATACCTAAATTCAATCACACTCCTAGTTTGCGAATTAAATAAAACTGTTGTAATATGAGATATTATCAGATCAATCCAAGACAATTATGTCTTATTTTTAGATAGGTACCTATCATGCATATTGTAAATAATAAATATATAAAAACCAATTTTAAGACATTTGACATTTAGGTGTATTTATATGTAACCTTTGGTATTAATTATAAGTATATATTGATTAACAACTAGGCATATATTTAGCATTAAAAAAATAATGTTATAACAGTTATAACTGTTTAGTATATATAACAAAAAAGTTTAAATGGTAATGATAGTATTGTTTCAATTACAATAATTAGTTAATACATTGTGTTTTCTTTTTTTTCAATCAGTAGGAATGTTATTTGGGATTTTGCCAGTGTTGAATGCTATCCTAACTTGTTTTTCATAATATTATAAATATTGCATTTGTCTAAACAATTGGTTTGGGAAATTAGTATTATTTTTGAACTTATTACTGTAATATTTTTATGAAAGTGTTATTTTTTTACATTATATACCATTAATTATATTATAGTACATATCTCATTTATTGTATTGTATTAAGTATGTTGTTGCTGTGATGAAATGTTAAAGATGAAACATTACAGTACATGATTAATTGTGATGGTTTAATTTAAACGTAAGATGCAGTTTATTTCATAACTCAAAGATGTTTAAAGTGGTTTGTTGTTAACTATAGTTTTATATGTCAATTTGTTTAGTTATTTTATTTGTTCTTCTTTTTTTTTGTCGTTCCAATTTTATGCAGGTTTGGTTAAATGTAAATATATATTATCTTATACAGTAGTTGTTATTCAATTTTCTGAAAGTTGTAAAATTTCATTTAATAATACTTGGTACCAAGGTATAGACATTCGTTCTTCTAAAATTACATATGGTATTAATATTATATATCACCAATTTAACAAACCAAATCACATATCACTAAATTCATAAAAAACTATTTTATAATTTCCACCAACGATAAATACATTTTCAAACTTTTTCTTAAATTGCAAATTTATTTTTTAGGTTCCACTTTGATAAATGTTGTACCAAATGTTACAATGTTAAGATTATTTTTTGTAGGTGTTACTTATTTCCCTAATAAATATAAATGTCATGTGAATTATTTTGGTAGTAAATTTTAATTGTTATATTATACCAATGTTATTATACTTCTAAGAACCAGTATTCATTTATTCCATGTGCTTTTTTAACGCGTTATTACTGTTCCTTATAATACAAAAATTAATAAGGCTATTAGAAAGACTTTTCAACACAGTAAATATACACTCAGTTATAAAACAAAGAACAATACTTTTACTTTAAATAGTTTTTTGGTATAATACGTGTTGGTACATATACAGTACAAGTAAACGTTACACAACACAAATTCACCACAATATAAGCACAAAATGCACAAATATACTACAATACAAGTACAAAATGCACAAATATTGTGGTGATCGATCACCACAATATTTGTGCATTTTGAAGGGGGGGGGTTAAAAACTAGGGCTATAAAAGTGACTTTATTTGAAAGAACATTTAATTACTAACATGCATACCAAATTTCAAAGTCTTACCTTGAAAATCCCAGGATTTATCGTAATTTTTTTCGACAGTACAAAATCACATATTTGTCACAATTGAGCGATTATTGCAAGTGTGACAAATATATTTCAACAAACGCATATTTAAAAGATGTTTAAAACACTTTTTCTGAGTACTATAATCAATTCTCAACAGATTGGTACCGTATATGTGGCATATTAACGAAAATGCCTTATCGAAAAAAAAAAAAATTACGAGCGGTCCGAAATATCGGACCGCGGCATTTTTAGCGTAACGGCATCGAAAGGGTTAAGAATGTTGCAATTACGATAGCATCTACAGTTAATCAAAGCTATTGTTTCGCCGTTAACGCTGCGCTTGTATTTATAAGATAGGCAATGCATTATTCTACGTACACGTCAAACATATTAGTACTATGTATTTTATGACGACAGTGTGAAACTTTGATCGAATCGACCATCAGATAAGGAAAGAAAAACATTTTTTAATTCAATATTATTTCAATGGATTCGTCTGTAAATATTTGTCGCCTACAGCTTTCTCTTCGTTCATTAAAGCGTAATAAATTCGGCAATATTCCATATTTTTAGTAACTTAGTAGAACATTAATAAATGTAATCACCACACAACAGCTACTTAAAATAAAAATATTATTGTCACAATAAGTGTAACAAAAATTAATTAAGTTGTGCAATGAATTGTTGTAAATTCAACTAATACTATTATTGATGATATCACTAATAACTAATAAGTTAATAATTAAGAATTGTGCAACATACAGTAAAACTACATCTTATATGTAGTAGGTTTAATTGTAAGTTTTAAAATAATTTCTATTGTGTAGCAGAAAAGTAGACATTTTGTAAATGTCAAAAGTTACTAATATTATGTGTGACAGTAAGTACTGTAAGTGAGAAATTATAAACTTTTCTTTTGCATGTCGTACGGTGTTGGTGTTGAGAAATAAATTATTGTACAGGCGCCTTACATGCTGCACATGGGGTAGCAGGGTTGAACACAGATAGTATTTCCAATAGTGAAGGCGTTACGCTTCAACAATTTAGTTTATTGTGTAAAACTAATGTAAAGTTAACTCTATTAATTTTTTCTGTTTGTTTGTAGCATTTAAGTAATACACGAGTATTTAAATTATACATATCCATTTTAACCCAGATAATTTACAGTCATTTTTAATTTTTTTAAAAGGTAATTGACTACTACTTATCCACTTTTATAGCTATAAAGATTAAGATATAGTTACAGTAGTCCCTCTATAATCCGGCCCTGCGCCAGTCCGGCCCCCCCAGTAATCCGGCCGGTTCTATCGTATAAAATAACTTCGTCAGAAAATATCTGCCCACAGTCGGCCTTTTCCTTATCAGTACTATCAGCACTTGAAAGAACAGATAACATTAGAATTCCAAATGCAGTAAAGAGGAAGATCGTCCTGAGCCCCACACTTGTTTATCCTGACCATTTCTTATCACTTCCTGCCCGATAAAAACACCTGATGGCAACATTCCATTCTGTTTACAATTCATATCTCATGAAAATGATTATGCTTCTAGTTTAATAGTGTATAATAGTTGAAAGGTTTTTATAGTGAGGTAAATATATTAGAGTTTCTTTGTTTAGACATGTTATTAAAAACATTGCATTAAAAAATGATAGGAAAAATAATTGAAAAATACATTTTTATGATAATATTATGTCAGCACAAGACAACTCTTAATAATGTTACTATTTTTTTATTTTTATCAATAGTTACATTTTATTTTAACTATTTTTTTCTTTTTTGCAAAGTTTTAAAGGATTAATATTTTCAATTGTTGTAAGCTTTTTAACTTGTTTTTGATTTATATGCAACAGTATTATGTAACACGTTTCAACTGGTGTACCATACATTTCTTACTTTGAAACTATTGTACATCTTTATTGTAAAAATTGACTTTTTTAGTTACAATATACATTCTATTATGTAATTTAATCATGCTTTACAATTATTGAACTCCAGTAATCCGGCTTTTTCACTAATCCAACACATACCTGGTCTGAATTGTGTCGGATTAATGAGGGACTACTGTATGTTGAAAATATTAACCATAAACAATTAACAAACAATAAGTAAAATTAACCAAATACGAAAACCCAAAATTATGGGTGTAAACGAGTGCTACCCAAAATAATCACAGGTACTATCAAAGGTGACCACAGGTGCTACCCAAGGTAATATGGGATGGCTACTCACGTTGACCACAGGCCTTACCCAAGGTATTCATAGACACAACCCAAGTTCACCACCGGCCCTAACTTAAGTAATCACAGGTACTACTCATATTGACCACGTGTTATCTAAGATAATTACAGGTCCTAGTTGACCACATGGTCTACTCAAGGTAAAAACAGGTGACTTCCCAAGTCCTGTCCACCACACATCCTATTCTATCCAAAGTAATCACAAGTACTATCTAAGTTGACCATAGGTACTACCAAAGACAATCGCACATATTTCCCTCAAATTGACCACTGGTACTCAATTTGAATACGTGTGCTACCCAAGATAATGAGTGCTGGTATTGACTACGGGTTGACTCAGTAGTCAATACCAAGTTGACTACGGGTGCTACCTAAAATAATCAAAGGTATAAACCAAGTTTACCACGGGTGCTTCCCAAGGTAAATCACAGATACTACCCAAATTAACCACGGATCCTACCCGAGGTAATCACGAGTAGCTAGCCATGTTGACCACGTTTTATAATCGAGGTAATTACGGGTGGCTACCCAAGTTGACCATGGTAATCACATGGTAAGCTGCTCAAGGTAATCACAGGTACTAACCAAGTTGACCATTGGTTCCACCCAAAATAATCATAGATACTACCCACGTTAATCACGGGTGGTACCCAATGTAATAACTGGTACAACCATGTTCATCACGTTTTGAATGTATGTAACTGTTCTTAAAAGATCTATTCCTTACAAATAATGGTGACTTTATAAAATTGTGACTTACTCAGCTAACTCATGTATCTGTATACAATAGTACTCTGGTAATTGGTTATTTAATTTATTTGTTTATTATCAATTTATTTTTCAATCATTTTTGGAGGGTTATTAGGAATAACATTAATTTGTTTCTAAATATGTTTTAACATCAGCTTTTATCCATGCAATAAATTTATATCCTATAAACGACAAATACATTCATTGGTAAATAAATGTTGGTACTTTGGTTTATTTCTTAATAACTTTTGTAATGTGCTTGGCGTCATTTTTTTAAACTCTTTTGAAGTTTTTTGTTGTTTGATTTTTATTTACATGACGGCGTAGTTGTTCTTTATAACACACAACATTATTACACACATTACATTAAGTACCAGGAAAGCCGATCTCCGATCGGGTTCATATCATCTAATCGCTGACTTCCAATACCGAATTTAAATGAATCCCAAGATACAGAAAATACATATTTCTCATCAACTTAATAAAATAATTATATATAAAATCAAGAACACTGCAAAGTCTTGTATGGAAGCTAAGAGTACGCCAAATAGTTTACCTATTATTAAGGTTAAACAGTGGGTTAGCTTTATACAGTGGAAGAACTTTGGCTATCTTATGAATATCGGGGAAAACGCCAGAAGATAAACTCAAATTAATCAGGTGGGTGAAAGGGGTACAGATAATATTGAAATACTGTTTGAGGACAGCTGCAGGAACATTGTCAGGGCCCGGCGCCGAGCCGCCGCGCAGCGCTGTCACGTGTCGCAGCACATCAAGCTCAGTGACAGTGTGCAAGTTGAAAGTACAGTCAAGTCTGTAGTCATCGTCAGTGATTAGTAGTTCTCCAGTTGAGGCAATAGAATGTGCCAGGGTTTGTCCAACGTTCGAGAAAAATATATTAAACTCATCTGCAACCTCTTTGAACAAATTATTATTAAAATGTGAAACATCAGGGTGATATTTATCCATTGGAAACTCATCTTTTTTTGTTTACCCCCAGAGAGTTCATTGATTATTCCCCAAAAAAGCTTAGGTTTGTTGCTGCATTCATGAAGCATTGTTCTATAGTACTGTAGATGCGCTTAGCATTTTTTAACTCAACACTTAAAAACAATCTGTAGTGACGGTAATGATTCTTGAGCGTTAGATTAAAAGGCTGTCTTTTTACCCTTTTACTTAATTTGTCTCGAGTACGTATCATTTTTATTAGCTCAGTAGAGATCCAAGGCTTTAGCTTCTTCAACCTGGTTGTGTTATTTTTAATTTTCTGCGAAATTTCAAATGTTTCTACTATTATTCTATTAAATTCACCGGCACAATCATTAACCTCCTCAAGATCAGTGACTGTGTCCCAATTCACGTGTTGTAGGTTGTTGTCGAGTAAGTTGTAGTCTATGTACGTGTTGTCAGCCGCAGTATGACAGTGAGTAGGGTGAGTGGAGTGAGTGAGAGTGACTGTCAGTCCTGTACTGTAGTGGTCTGTGGTGTGTGTCTGGAGCACTGCAGCCTGTACTCTAGTCATGTCATTGTGACGTATAAATATGTGGTCCAGACACGTAGCAGTGTTATCAGTGACTCTGGTCGGCTTGTCAATGCACTGCAGAAGATCTGCCCCCAACAGACAGCTCAGGTACCGCTCCGAGATATCATTGTCCAACAGCGTGTTTATATTTATATCTCCAATAGTAGTATTATTATAAGTATTTGTATTGTCTTAGTAATATTTACTAAACGATTTTCGATTTATTTTCGTATCGTACCGGACACCCGATCGGAATAGATTGTCAGTGGAGAGGGTTTGAGCACAGAATAATTCTGTGGTCTGAGCATAAAAGTTTACAGTGACATGTCATGTACTGAATTATTGAAGCCATTAAAAACAATGGTTCTTTACTAAAAATAAAATTGGGTGTGCGTCGGACCACACGGTGGAAGTTATACTTCTTTGGCCATTCTCATACACCCACTCACGCACACAAACAGACAGGATATATAAATGAAATATAAGACATTTTTCAATATTATTCAATGTATTTATCTTCAATATATTATACGTGACTTCATTATTATATTATACACCTATATTATCATTATCAGTAATTTCTTCGATTAAATTTCTTCGATTAACAATCGATTAATCGATAGTTCTTAAAAATTTGTTCTTACTTTTCAGCGTGACGCGGTTTCTCGACCAACATCCCATCCCAAAGTGTCTAACGGGCGCAAAGAAGTATAACTTTAAAAAGTAATCTCTACAGAAAAATATGACTGGTTTCAGCATTCAGCCATTGCAACTATACGTATGGCAACCCTACATAGCTCACGCGATTGTTACTCTGCTTTTCGGCGCTCGCTAATTAAGACTGTGTTATTAAAACTGCCCACATATAAACGTGTTCTTAATTTATAATGCTGTTTTTCCAGATTACGTGGAAGTTCGAATGAAATTCGTACATAGCGTAGAACTAAAGATACTATATCCAACGTATTTTAATATTTTATTTGGTTTTAATAATCACCTTAGCCTTAGTTAAATTATTATAAATATATTATTTACGTTTGAACATCTGTTACTTTTAGATTCATTTAGAAATTTCTTCTTGCTGCTCAGCTCTACTATGTAATAATGAACATATTTGAATTAACAGTCTCTACGTTTAGTCATAATGATATAGTCTATAGTAGTACGAACGCTATAATTATTTATATTAGACTCGTATCATTTACTAGCTGTTTACCCGTGTCTTGCTACGGGATTAACATATAAACATTTTTTTTAGTTTATTAATTGTAGCTTCGAGTGCCAACCTGTCCCTCCCTTTTATAAGATAAAAGTAACTGATAAATTATTAAAATGTAGTAAAAAGAGATTCAAGTTATTATAACTTTTGATAACAATAATCATACCTAATTACTGATACAAAAGGTAAATTAATACAAAAGTACTATTTTGAAATTTGGACGGAAGGTATAATCATGTCGTCCCGAGAAAAATTGTAAGATTTTACATTTCCAATAAATAGGGTTTAATTTTAGCGATTGAAAATATAAATTTTGCCAAAAAACATAGGCGACTCGGCCGTACAAAACATGATTTCGTTCTTACATTCTTACTTAATAATGAGATACCGACACAACGTTGTGCGTATTTTAAGGCGAATATGAATGATGATATGTGTGTAGGATGAGTGTAGTCTGGTTACTAACTGAGTTCAACTATTCCTCAGAATGACAAGTTATCATACTTGGGATTAACGATTAAATTTAATCGTTACTTTTTCTATTAACTTTTTAACTTATTCGTTAGTTTTGGTAATGTTTAACTTCTAACTTTAACTAGTTGAAAATCTTGCTAACGGTTAAAGTAACTCAGTTAGTTTTTCAAATGTGATAAAAGGTGCAATTTGGTCCGAGGAATGTGGACTGGGGAGAAAGTATCTAAAACTCAGGTCAAAGACCGATTGTTTTCCTTATCCTGACCCCCAATTGTCACCGACAAGCAAGGTCACTGTTTTGAAGACGCACCCCCTACCCTTTACTCACATTTTACTGCCTTATAAATAAAAAAGGTGGACCAAACGAGTATACCATTGTTGTGGGATTGACTTGTGTCCTTGAAATGATCTTTTCACTTGACTAGTTTATGTTTAGGGGTAAAGTTGAGATAGTCATTTAGTTATCTTGTTTTAAATCAACGTGTTGGGCCTAAGCTTGTTTATCTGTCATAAACTCTAATACTGTAATTTTACCTATTTACCCATCTATCTGTATAAGTAATTAGGAAAATCAGTTGCATTTTGACGTTAATGCTGTCAATACTTGATTAATTGATCATTACATAAAATCCAAATTGTCCTGTTAAAAAGAAGTCGGGAAAAACCATTTAAATGGTTAGTCAATCCAACATTTCCTCAAACGTTTACTTTATTTTAAATTAGGCTTACTTGGTAAATTCAATCCAGTATATGATATCACGCAACAGAATAAACTATCTTCAAGATTGCAGAACATATTTCAATTAACAATTGCTATATTTCGTTCTGTTTTCATTATTTTGCTATCGGCACCGTCGAAAAGAAAAGATAATGATAATACTATCTTTAATATTAATAATATTATCAATGGTAATTAGTTTTGTATTTTTTTAATGATTTATATAGTTTTCATAATTTTTAATTAACTTATTTCAGTAAGAATAAAACATGCACTCAGAACGGCAAATACTTAAACATCTAATATAGAGTGAGTATATTTTGTTCAGCTTTTCTTTACCGCTAATCCCCATACTTTCTTATCAGTGACCCTTCCTTATCATCGCACGCCTGATAAAAATCACCTGGAGTCAACATGTCACGATATTATTTGGCCTTTCTTATTATCTGCGCCAATTAAAAAAAGTTTTGTTATCGTGAATTTCCTATAAGATAGTTATTGATTTTTCAAAGTATAGCTTAAAAATGTAAAACTTTAATTTCAAAGACTTATGTCAGTTTTTGTTAATAATTTTAGAAATTAAATTAAATATTTAATTTGTAAGATTTCGGACAGTTATATAACAAAAATTACTGTAGAAATTGATATAGTCTAATTAATAGTATTGTATGATAATGTACTATAAATAGGCCTATTTATCTAAGATATTATAAATAATAAAAGATAATACAGGTTGAGTATTTGTTTATGTATATTTTACTGTACCAAAACTAACTTTTAACTTTCAATTTCAGTTAATTTTCTAATACTTTAACTTTAATCAGGTAGTTTAAATTTATTCTAACTTTTAACTTCAATTAGTTACGTTTTTAGAGTATTAACTTTAACTTTGTTCAGTTAAAAAAAATCATTAACTTTCCCAAGTATGCAATTTATTAATAGCCCAACAGACAGGGCAACTAAGGGACCTACAGCTTTATGTAGACTCCGAACCACGTAGTGTTGGTCTGATTTACAGGTAACTGATAAATCTGACACTCATTTCTCTCCCCTACACAAAATTCGAACTCTAACTACCATCCAACATGGACATCACAGACTTCTATTGTAATGTCCACGTCGATGGCAACCGTTAAGCGGAGGCCATGTCGGTAGGACCGAGCATGGAACCTATCGCCTACAATCTCCTAAACACTTTTTCTCCAAGTAGCTGGGTTACAGATCTGTTGCCACCAGATTCCAACGCTCGTTGAAGCAAGAAAACTAAATTTAAGGTACACATGTGGCATATATTTTTTTACAGGAAGAAACAAGTATTATAATGGTAAATGTTTATTATAACGTGGTTGTGACAGATATTTTATACAAGCGTTAAAAGTGAAAACCTCATTTTAATTCATTAAAAATCCGCGACATGAAATTTTCAAGAAGCGAGGAATTTTTTTATTTCTTGGTCAGGTAAGTTTGACCAGCGTAAAAAAGTTTTGTAAATAACCAAAGTAATTAATAAATCTACCAGAAATTTTTTTAAGAATTATAGTTTTTTTACAATGGGGCTTAAAAGTTAAAAATTAGCATTTTAGTGTCCAGAATAAACACTTATTTTTAATTATCAGGCTGGAAGAAATAGTATTTTGAAAGAATAGTTTTATAGAGCATACAATTCTCTACAACTTTTAAATTTAAAGTTGTTTTCTATATATTTTATAGTTCTTGTTTAATTGCTGGTTTTGTATTTTTAAAAAGTAATTAATTTTCTGAAATAATTTAATAATTAAGTCATGAAACATGGTGGTCGTCAGTGTTATCCAAACAAATATAAAAAGGATGTCAAAATTCTCTGAGGTACTGAACTGAGTGCCCCAGTGTATATTGCAAGATTAAAACCTTCAACGCTAACTGAAATGGTGACACAGTTTTAGAATCTGTTTGAATGTTTGGGCTTCGCTTGCTTTATTTCCGTTCCCACGCCCCGCAGGTAATTGCCTCCTGGAGACATGAGGGGGGGGAATGACATCATCAAATTACGTCACAAGTCTTATTTCCGAGATTGCCAGTAGAGTCGCATGAATCAGTGGGTTTAAAATTGTTTGTAGTGCTTCCTACTAGGTTGCTCTGCCTCCGCTCCGATTTTTACTGTCTTCAATTTTCTGGCTGGGATGGGACTGTCTGGTATAATAGAAGGTCTATGCTATCACTTATGTCATTAATACTATATTAAATACGTATTGTATATTCTAATAATATTAGTAGGTGAGGAGCAAAAAAAATGCCTTCGCGTACTATATACAGTAAGGATTCAAAATGGATTGTCAGTTTGAGAAGAGACTTCTGGGTATAGAAAGGATTGACACAATTTTTTACTGTACATTTTTCAAGTTCACAAAATACATACATTAACAGACACTATAGATCATGTAATATTACAGTGTCCTAAGTATGAATTTTACAGTAACATCCACTTTAAAAAATCAAGAAGTGTTGTAAACAAAATGGATATGACAAAGTGTTCCAATTAATTAAATTTAACGATTCGACTATCCACAAAGAACTGAATACATTCATTTTTAATGAAAAAATTAAGTTGTGAAAACATTAACATCAATGTACTAATAAAATTAAAACATTGCAAGAAGAAGTTAAAAATAACCTAGTGCTAACGAACAATCAAATAAAATTATGTTAAAAGGACAAAAACAGACTGCAGTGTAGTTCGGGGCTACATATATGAAACCGTAAGGCCCACTTAAAATGGAATTAAAAAATTAAATTAATTAATATTACTTGCTGTAATATGAATAACCTCAGTTTTTAAGAAATGTTATAAGTTCAATTTACAATTTCAGATTCCTCCACCTAAACAGTAAATACATTACAAAGTGGCGACGAGAAGAAAAAACCCGCGAGTGCAATATAACAGTTCAATTGTATTTTGACGTGGTAACTGCGAAATTAGGTGAGAGGAAGTGAGGTTAGATGTGATGAGCACATGGACACTAAGATATTTTGTTTGATTTATTAGATGTCTGACGAAGAAGACATAGTGATTTATCCGTTATTTTCAGAAATAAACACAATGTCAGGATTAATCGGCGAATTTGACAACACTGCTGAAACGTGGTCTTCATATGTTGAACGTTTTGAATTGTTCGTTGACTGTAATAGTGTAACAGAAGAGAAGAAAGTGAGTACTTTACTAACTGTAGTTGGTGTCAAAACCTACAACCTACTTAGAGATCTGTGTACTCCCAACAAGCCATCAACAAAAGGATATAGTGACCTAGTGAAGCTAATCCAGGAACATCTGTACCCAAAACCATCATTTATAGCTGAACGCTACAAATTCAGCCAGCGCAACCAGAGAGATGGAGAGTCAGCAGCAGACTACATAGCCAGTTTGAAGAAGCTATCGTCCTACTGCGAGTTTGGAGCATCGTTGAGCGACTACCTGAGAGATCGTCTAGTGAGCGGCATCAGGAGCGAGTCAACCAAACAGAAACTACTCTCCGAGGCAAGCTTAACCTACGACCAGGCAGTGAAGATCATCTGTGCAGCAGAAGCAGCAGAGAAGAATGCGGCTGTATTCACAGTCAGCAGCGGAGGAGATAGAGTCCAGAGGATGGCAGCCAAGCAACACACAGTGAAGAGCGGCAGCCAACACAAAAGTAGTGAAATACCAGTGCAGTGTTTGTGTTGTGGCCGACATGGTCATGTTAAAAAGCAGTGTAAATTAATTGGTGTAGTATGTCATAATTGTGGTAAGAAGAGTTGTCATCATATTGCTAAGGTATGCAGAGTTCCACATAACAGTAAGCAAAACTCTCAATTTACTAATTATAGGCCTAATAGGCAACCTAAGTTTAACTCATTTCATAGTAACAATAATAATAGGCCTAATAAGTTTAAAAATAACAAGCTGCATAATTTTGTAAATAATCAAGTTGAAGTAGGCCTAGATTCTGAAAATGTTAACGATATTAACTATGCAGAAGATCTACAGAATTTATTTAAAATGAATGAATTCAAACTAGAAAGAGTTAGAGTTGACCCAATCAAAATTGATGTTTTAATCGATAATAAAGTAACTACTTTTGAAGTCGACACCGGAGCAAGTGTCACCGTTTGTAGTGAATCTTGGTATAAAAATAATTTAAATTATCGTAAATTACTACCAAGTGATCTAACCCTTAGTTCATACACTAACGAACCAATAATACCTGTTGGTAGAATAAATGTTAAAGTCAGTTATGAAAATAAAGACAAAAATCTTGATTTGTATGTGATTAGGTCAGGATCGCATCCATTAATGGGTCGCGATTGGCTTAAAATTTTAGGCGTGGACATATCTTTCAAAGAAAAAGAATCTGTAAATATTGTACAAAGTAAAACTAATTTTGATCAGTTGAAAAATAATTTGATTAATGAATTTCCAGAAGTGTTTTCAGACAAGTTAGGCAATTACTGTGGCGAAGCTGTAAAACTAGTTCTGAAAGAAGACGCCAAGCCTAAATATTTTAAGCCTAGGCCCATACCATTTTCTCTAAAAAACAAAGTCGAGAAAGAATTACAAAGATTAAGAGATGAAAATGTTCTGAATGGGGCACTCCCATAGTTCCAGTATTAAAAAGAATGGTGAAATTAGAATCTGTGGTGATTTCAAAGTAACACTAAATAAGTATTTAGAAGTAGACAAATATCCTATTCCTAGAATAGAAGACATGTTTGTTAGTTTGCAAAAAGGTACTTATTTTAGTAAAATTGATTTGAGCCAAGCTTACATGCAGCTCAAACTTGATAAAGAGTCACAAAAGGTATGTACCATAAGTACACACAAAGGCTTATTTTCATATTGTAGAATGCCTTATGGTATTTCGTCTGCACCCGGAATTTTTCAAAAGGTTATAGAACAGACTTTACAAGGTTTAGAGGGTGTAACAGCATTTTTTGATGATTTATTAATTAGTGGCCCAGATGTACAAACTCATTTTTGTAGATTACAGGCAGTTTGTAATCGATTAAAAGAAAAAGGGTTTACAGTAAGAAAAGACAAGTGTCAGTTCTTTTCAGATAAAATAGAATATCTTGGATTTAGTATAGATAAAGAAGGATTGCATACGTCACAATCCAAAATAGCAGCCATTGTAAATGCCCCTGTCCCGAAAAACGTAACTGAAGTTAAAGCTTTTATTGGTTTAATTAACTATTATGGAAAGTTCATACCAAATATGTCAACCATTTTAAGCCCTTTGTATAGTTTATTAAAAAAAGATGTTGTTTTTAACTTTAACGAAAGTTGTCTCAAGTCATTCAATAGAGCCAAAGAAGTATTAACCAAAGTACCAGTGTTAGCTCATTATGATCCGGAATTACCTGTAAAATTAGCAGTAGATGCTAGTTCAACTGGACTAGGGTGTGTGTTAAGTATCATTACTAAAGATGGTATAGAGAATCATACCATACAGATCATAAACCCTTATTAAGCATTTTTGGGCCGAAAAAAGGTCTACCAGTATTTGCAGCCAGTAGATTACAGAGATATGCTCTATTTTTGTCAGGTTACACTTTTGATATTCAATATGTAAAATCTGAGAAACATAGTAATGCTGACGCTTTATCACGCTTACCATTGCCTACAAAACACATTGTAAATATAGATGAACCAAAATGGAAAGGTACATATTTGCATTGTATTGTTGAAAGCTCTGTTCCTTTAACATTTGAGGAGGTAAAAAAGGAAACACAAAATGACCCTATTTTAAGTAAAATTTACAACTACATTATGTATGGATGGCCAAACCATGTAGGGGAGGAAAATAAAGAGTTGTTACCGTACTTCCAGAGGAAGGATGAACTAACAGTGGAGCATGGAATTGTTATGTGGGGATATAAAGTGGTAATTCCTAGTAAAATGCGTAATTATGTACTAAATGAGTTACATGCAAGTCATATGGGAATTGTAAAAATGAAATCAGTTGCTAGAAGTTATTTATGGTTTCCAAACATTGATGAAAGTATCGAAGCCCTTGCTAACAGTTGTTCATCTTGCCTCATGGAACGTGTTAAACCTAACAAAAGCCAATTGCATGTGTGGCATTATCCATCTAAGCCATGGGAACGATTACACGTAGATTACCTAGGCCCTTTTAAAGGTAAAATGTATTTAATCATTATAGACGCACATACAAAATGGTTAGAAGCCTTTGAAGTTAACTCCACAAGCGCTAAATTAGCTATAGACAAGTTAAGAGAGCTGTTTGCTAGATTCGGGATCCCAGTCGCTTTGCATAGTGACAATGGCCCACCATTCACATCTTTAGAGTTCAAACAATTCATGCAGTTAAATGGTATAAGACATACATTCTCACCTGCTTATCATCCTCAATCAAACGGACAAGCAGAAAATTCTGTCAAGTATGCAAAACGTAAATTAAGGTGTGCTTTCCAAGATAACGTTGATGTTAACATTGCGTTAAATAGAATTTTGTTTGATTACCGTAATTCTATTCATAGCACAACTAATGAAACTCCAGCTAAATTAATGTTTGATCGTCCATTAAGATCACGCCTTGATTTACTAAAACCAAACTTAAACAGAACTGTACAAGTCAAACAAGATAAATCAAAAGAAAATTTTAGGGGTAGTAAAGTTAGATATTTGTACCCTAACCAACCTGTCCTTATTAAAAATTATAGATCTAAAGACAAGTGGATTGAAGGTAATGTTGTAAAACAATTAAGTAATGTCATGTATTCTGTCATGTTGAAGACTGGTATTGTTTGGAATAGACATATAGATCAGTTGATAGGATTGAATAGTAATACTGTACACAATGATGACGTAGTCACTCCACCAGATATGCAAAGTATTGACAGAGAGTTAAGGAACCAGATTAGAATTCCTAACCATTCCCATACATCTACTAATGACGTCAACAGGTCAGCTAAAAAACCAGTTCCTACCACTCCACAACGTCACAATTCCCAGCGTCATACAACTCCTGAAAATGTATCCTATTCACCCCATCCACTTACACCTATCGCGACTCCTATTTCTTCTACCATTATTGATACTAGTAGAAGATACCCACCTAGAATTAGAAAGCCTGTCGAAAGACTTAACTTGTAAATATACTTTTAGAATTAATTCATGTTAGTCATTATATTTGTATCTTAAAATGTTTCATTTCTTGTCAGTTAAAAATGTGCCAATTTGAAATTTGTAGTTCTCATTTATTATGTGATTAGTAGTCTATTTAATATTGTTTAAAATCATTAATTTTAAATTATGTTGGAATTTTTCAAAGAATTGGAAAGGAGGAATGTTATGTATGATAAATGTCTTTGATATATAGTTGATACTCTATGTAATATGTAGTGATGCCATACCAATAATAAAGTGACGCTATTGGCTGACCTATCTGATGCCACTTCCTAAATCCACACTTCCAACGTTTCCGCCCAGACCATTACTCTCACACAACCATGAATATAGCCAGTAGCAATGTATAACTAAAAAGTCTTTTTCATTTCAGATTCCTCCACCTAAACAGTAAATACATTACAGCAGGCAATCCAGTCTTTTTCTTACACGCATTTTTAACGCAGTCAGCTGGTGTTACTAGTAGTGAAAACACTTCAATTTATTTCTCCTCAATTTTTGTCAGTTTTAATATTATTTTTTCAAATGTATGCTGTTAATCATATTTTAATTGTGTTTTTAAATTTTACTAACCTTATAGATTTGTTTGTTTGTTGTTATTACGTTCTAAAGACTTAATTCATAATTACGTTCGGCAAGAATTTCCAACAATCGATGAATGTGAAGCAAATCGAACAGAATGTAATCAGCCCTGGCAAGTCCATACTACCAACCAAAAGAAAAGGAAGAACAATATTCATGTTGGCACTCTACCTAAAAGTCCAAACAACATGATTCCTCAGAACAATTACCACTTCAAAACAGGTATGAAATATTAAATGGTACATGGGAATGATAATGCCTATGAAGAGGCAATTGATACTGAATTCTATCCTGCAGGCAAGGAACCAAAAACTTCTCCAATTTTTATTCCACATGTTTGAAATGTGAAATCCATGATCCAAACAATTGAATCGGTAATTGCAAATGATGAATATTCTTATAAATGCATCAATCAAGATACTGTTAAACTACTTCCAAAATCTGCAGATTCATACAGAAAGATCATTCCAAAATTAAATTGAATTAATGTAAGTGTTCATACCTACCAATTAAAGCAAGAAAGATCTTATAGGATTGTATTAAGAATATGTATTTTCAACCGATCCTTCTGAGGAATAAGGCTACTAAGTGTGAAATATTGTGAATGCCAGACGCTTTCAAACTAAACAACCATTATCATTATTCTATATTGATCTTGAGCCAAATCCTAAAAAAAGGAAATATTTCAAGTACAATACATTCTCAATGCTAAAATTGTTTTTGAACCCCCTCACAAAAAAAAGAGAAATTGTACAATGTAAACTATGTCAGGAATATGAACACACGAAAACATTGCAGGCACCCTTTCGAGAGAGTAGAATGTGGAAAAGGCCATGATTCAAATTCTTGAACTAAGCCCAAATCAACCCCCGCATTCTGTGCGTTATGCAATGGTGGCCATCCTGCTATTTACAAGGGTTGTGTTATTTATTTGTAAATATATGGTATACACCATTTTACATTTACAAACGTTATTGTACAGACAACTTATTAAAGAATATATAATTTTAACTATACAATAGATGATGATACAGCAAAGTAATAAATAATTAGTAATAAGTATGTTATGAAGTTTGTATGACTAATTTGATATAAACTAGCGTGAGTAGTACGCAACAACATGCAGTTGTTGCTCAAAAATCTTCAAAAGAAGGGATTCCCACATCTAAGGGAAACAATTAGATTCTATGCAGAATAAAGAGTATCCCCCCTCTATTGTCACCTCCTGAAGAGCGTCAACCCAAAGTTAAGTCCCAAATCTATACTGAAGCCACAAAGAAACATAATACCTACAATGATGAGGCATCTTTGTAAAAGAATTTTAGAATATTTTCAGGCAACAGTCAAAGAGCAAATAGGATCTCTGATGAACGTCTTAACAACTCTTATTTTTAAGCTAAAATAATGGATTCGTTTATTCGAATTGCACTTTAGACATTTCCAAGAAGTTAAGCTCTTTTTTAATCAACACGATATTAACATTTTGTTAATTTCTGAAACTCATTTCACTGTTAATAGTTATTTTAATGTTAAAAACTTTAGTTTATATAGCACTAACCATCCAAGTGGCCGAGCTCGAGGGGGCACAGCAGTTTTAGTTAAACATGGCCTAATACACTACGAACTTTCACAAACACAATACAAATATCTTCAACAACTAGCGTTGTTATTTCTGCTCGAACTGGACCTATAGCTGTATCATCAGTTAACTGTCCTCTTGCTCATACTATAAACAAGGATTAGTTAACGGCTTTCTTCACTTCCCTTGGTGGAAAGTTTCTAGCAAGTGGAGATTACAACGCTAAACACCATACCTGGGGTTCACGACTGTCAACTTCTCGAGGACGTGAGCTATATAGAGCTATCATTGAAAACTAATTGACGGTTATCTACGGGAGAGCCTACGTATTGGCCGAATGATAGAAATAAAATACCTGACCTTCTTGACTTTTTTGTAGTAAAAGGAATTTCAAACGATTACCTAAATATTAGTTCCTGTTAGACTTATCACCTGATCATTCTTCTGTTATAGTGACTTTTAGTAAAACCGTTGAAAGACGAGTAAATAAACCTTTTTTGTCCAATATTAACACTAATTGGGATCTCTTCAAGGAGTTAATTAATAAGGATATACATTTAAAAGTCCCTTTAAAGACAAACTCTGACATAGAAGACGCAATCACTAATCTTAATACAGTGATTCAGAATGCGTATTGGGCATCAACACCAAAGACTTTGGATAAAATTATAAATATAAAGAGATTAGTTACAGAAAAACGTAGACTTAGAAGGGTTTGGCAAAATACAAGGCATCCAGCTGACAAAACCAGATTCAATCGACCTTCAATAAATCTTAAACAGGAGTTACTTCTTGTACAAAATAATTGGTTTGACCAATTTTTTCATGTAAAATACACAATCACTTTCTCCGATAAAAGCAACACATTATTCTTTATGGAAAGCTGCAAAATATTTAATGAAACCAACAAAACATTTACCACCAATAAGAAATGAAGATGGTTCATGGACAAGAAGTAATGAAGATAAAGCTCAAACTTTTTTTAAACATTTTTCTAGAGTGTTCAAAACATTTTCTGCGGACCCTAAATTTGATATTTTGATGACAGGAAAATATTTGAATACTTAGACTCTCCTTTGCAGATGTCTCTTTCAGTTGTCCCTATAGACCCTTCTGAAGTTAAAAAAGCTATAAATAATGAACTTAATCCTAAAACGTCTCCAGGGTATGACTTAATAACAGGAAAAGTCCTACAAGAATTGCATAAAAAAGGTATTCTACTAATATCGTTAATTTTTAATGCTATATTAAGGCTTGAATATTCCCCCCTGCAATGGAAAGTTGCAGAGATAGTAGTAGTGTCTAAAGCAGGCAAACCTCCTGATGATGTATCATCATACCGACCAATAAGCCTTTTGCTAACCATATCTTAATTATTTGGAAAGTTGTTTCTTAAAAAATTTAATGCCAATCATAAACAATAAATATTTGATTCCTGAACATCAGTTTGGTTTTAGAAAACAACAGTCAACATCTGAACAAGTTCATAGAATGATCAAAGTCGTTGACAAACGCTTGAAGAAAATACATTCTGCACTTCTGCATTCCTTGATGTCCGACAGGTAGTTGATAAAGTTTGGTATCCTAGGCTATGTTATAAATTGAAACGTATTCTTCTTCTCTCTCATTTCAATGTGTTAAGGTCATATTTGTTCGATAGACATTTTAAAGTAAAACTTAATGATACTAATACAGATTTGTGCACAATTTACTCAGGAGTTCCGCAAGGAAGCGTACATTCCAATTGTCCCTGGTGTAATGATGGCTACGTTTGCTGATGACACTGCACTTCTAACATAGACCTTCTGGTATAATAGAAGGTCTATGCTTCTATCATCTCATGAAGATGTTGTGGTTGCTGCTAAAACTCTTCGACAAGGATTGAGTGAACTTGAAACACGGTTTAAAAAGTAGCGAGTAGGTATAAAATAAAAGTCTGCTCATATTACATTTTCTTTAAGAAAGGAACCCTGTTCTCGAATGTTTCTTTACAATATTATATTAACCCAGACGGAAAGTGTGAAGTATCTTGGTATACATCTCGATAAAAGACTCAATTGGCGAACCCACATATAGTCTTTGTGGGTTCGCCAATTTTACTAACTAACGACAGTAGTTAAATTTAAAATCACGCAATCTAGATTGGCTTCTTAGCAAAAAATCAAAACTTTCAACAGAAAACAAGTTACTTCTATACAAGATAGTTTTGAAACCAATATGGACTTATGGAGTGCAACTATGGGGCACTGCCAGCAACTCTAATATAGAAATAATTCAACGATAAAAGACGTTAAGAACAATTTAAAACGCTCCATGGTTTGTTTATAACAAAACTATCCAGCAAGACTTAACAATTTTCAGTGTAAAAAAAGAAATATCTCGGATAAGTTTACAGTGTTTAGATAAACAACCATCCAAACCACTTGGCAGTAAACCTTTTGAACAACAGTGAAGCTACAAAGAGACTGAGACGTTGTAAATTGTTGGATATTCCATTAAGATTTGCACACTTGTAGTTTTTTTTATGCTAATGCTGCTACTGCTACTTTTTATTAGCCCATGCCAATCTAAAACCAAATTATGTACTAATTGTTAATATTTTGAACAGATTGTATATGAAATAAAATTAAAAAAAATTTATCGTGGTCAGACAGTAAAGTGTATTAGATGTCAATTAAATTTAGTTCTTACTGAATACGATTTCAAACGAAATAAGTGAGTTATCTCATCTAAACTAGCATCGGCATCGAGTAGGCGATTGTTTTCTACTGGATTCTCCCAGCAATTTTCCTCTCCTTCCCGCTCCACTTAATACTCATGTATTCTTCTCTTCACTTTTAAGGTTATGTCAAGCCATGCAACTCTGTTTGGTTAGAACTAAACAATTTGATTTTATTCATCTTATCCGGAGTTAATTATTTTTATTTGCAAGAAGCAGTAAGTAATATGGATAACACAAAAAAACGAAGGAAGAAGAGGTCCTTTTTGCAACGAGTAAAGAGGCTTGGTCAGAATAAATCTTTCTGTAACAAGACCAAGTTTGAAAGCACGGAATATGAATATTATCTGCGTGTTTTTAAAATGATACGTGATTTTGAAGGAAGTGATGATGAAAAAGGTGAGAAATTGTTTTATATTTCAGTTTTATAGTCACTATTTTTAGTTCCTTAATTTAATATGAATCTAGGCCTAGCTTAGGCATAAATAAGGTAAATTGTGTCAAGTATGAAAAAGTGAAGAATTATTTATAATTAGAGAATTAGGCCTAGATGTTAAAACGAAATTGTGTCAAGTGTGAAATTGGTGTGAAACTAGCCAGTATTCATTTCTAATTAGAGAATTTGGCCTAGATGTTAAAACGAAATTATGTCAAGTGTGAAATTGGTGTGAAACTAGCCAGTATTTCCATCTAGGAAAAGGAGATGAGGGAGGAAAGAGTATTGTTTGAGGGAATTTAGGGAAATTTCACAATTGAAAAAAATTATTTTATTTTAGTTTTAACCCTTTCAGTGCCAACGTCCGTTTTTTCGGACGTAGCATAACCATAACTAAATTGCCAGCGTCCTAAAAATTGGACGTTGGCTTATTAGCGCTAAAGTGCCAGCGTCCGATTTGTCGGACGTTTTGTAAAAAACACATAATAAAAAATTATCAGAAATTAACATATGTTTACTGTTTTTTAATCAAGATAAAACAATCTTTACGATGATCACATTATATAGTGTCTAGGTAGTATGACGTCATCGTAGTTCGATTTCGAAGTTGGCACACCTGACTGATTAGTAGTCAGATGGCGCCAGTTGTGTTGCTTAGTTACTGTCAGTGTTTAGTGTGTTTTAGTTTAAATTTAAGACTCTTAAGGTTTAATGTGTATTGTTCTGTTGATCTTGTGAATTTGACTTATGTGGCAAAGATTTTTACTATGATTACTTGAAGATGGCATATTTGTTGGAGTTGTGCTTTTTGCGAATAAGTACACATTTTTCTATTTTTTATGTCATCCACATTTTTTTAGCTATCAACTTGAAATTTGGTTTACATGTACATAAGTGTAAATAAGTGGAGAACATGATAAAATGAAGGATATTCCATTTATTAATAATTTTCTATTCTTTAATGCATTTCAAACAGAAAAATGTTTTAATTTAAAAAATTTTTAATATATACAGTACACTCTTGATACTCCGACATTTACTAGTCCGACACGTTTGGTAGTCCGACGCCACATCAGATGACGTACTGTACATTTAATACTGTATGTAATACTGTTTGTGTTACTGTACAAATGTTGTATAATTTCTTTGCTTACATTTATTCAATTGTGTTGTCAGCCTCATTTTATCACGGCTGATAGCGCGGAAATTCTAAGAAGGGTGTACGTAGTGCATTCAGTTTATCTTAGAAATCATAATTCTCGTGAATTACAATGGAAATTTGGTAATCCGACGTTTTTGTTAATCCGACACACCGTCGGTCCCCTAACTGTCGGATTATCAAGATTAAACTGTATATATATTTTTTAAATATTATACATAAAAATATTAGGAAAATTAATCACAGCTTTAAATAATGAATCTCCTTAGTAACAAAAAAAGAATTATTAAATTATTATTTAAAATAACGATTTAAAAAAAAATGTTTCGAAAACTGCAAAATATGGCAAAACAGCCTGGCACTTAAGGGACAACATAGTGAGTCAAGGCCTGGCAACTTAGAGCAAATTTTCAAAATTTTGCCTGGCACTAAAAGGGTTAATGAGTAAAACTGTTTCCTACACACTAGGTCAATGACATTTGTAGGACATAGCACTTTGAAATCAGACGTCGACCGCCATTTGAGGCAAGTTCCAAAGCAAATTTCTCTGTTACTGAACGGGTGGGCCCAGCCGGTGTACCATGGTACAAAAGGGTACTACCTGTGGGTATAACGTTCAATATTCAAAAGTTTGTTGCGCAGACGTTTTTATATCATATTTTTACAATTTGCACTAGTCTTTGGTCTATTTTGTCTGCGCTAGCCGCAATTTTTGTGAAGCTCTAAACCTAATGCCTGAAAACATATATAATACAGGTCAAGCCAATATAATGTATTATTAAATGTGCATTCCTTGGGTACTAAATTCCATGTGTTATGGTGAAATTACTTCCTTTTATATGTATTTGAAAAGAGAAAGTCACTTAATTATGATAATGTGTTAACTGAAGTAATGTTATGATTGTTGGCATCACACCTGAAGAAATTTGGCTTAATATTCTTTCAAATAGGTAGTATATGTTTGCTTTTTTTACTTCCTTGACATTATTCTGGCGTGTAGGAAACAATTCTGCTAATTAAAACTTGTATTGGAGCAAGTTTTAACAATTGTCCCATAATTCCCTCAAAAAATACCCTTTTCTCCCGTTTAATACCCTTTTTCCTAATAATTACCTTTTCCCTTTTGCTGGATGGAAATATTGGTCAGTTTTACAGTTGTTATTATGAGGCGTAAACAAAATAATTTGATATAATTTGTTTCACTTCAAATTATTTTTTTACTCTAAAACCTATCAATTAAATTTTGTATCAAATTGGATATAATATAAAACAACGAAAACCTAATCTAGGCCTTATAAAAGTAAAGTTAGGAAAACCAAGGAGAAGAACACGTTGTCATTAAAAGCCAAAGTGCATGCTCAGGAGAATCTTTAATGGCTGACAACACAATCAAGCTGCTGGTGGCATGGCAGATGCACAATGACAGAGATCGGTATAAAAAAGGAGTCAATGATTATCTTTTTTTACCAGGTGAAGTTAGGGCTAAGAAGCCCTGTCTAACATTAAACAGCTTAACGTGACTTCTGAACCATGGGAGCAGCAGGGCAATAACTGTTAGTGGTTCTATTGAGAATCAAAACCGGATCAGTTGGTGGCAAGCTACAGCTGCTCTTAAGGCGTTCCATAGTTTTCTATAAGTATACTTTGTAATCTCATGATGTAAAGTTTTGTTAGTTACTATTTATAGAACAGGGCCCTTGTTGATTTTTTGGCTGTAATTTTTCATAGTTGATACATAGCTAAGAAACAAGAATATGATAATTTTTTCAGCAGAAAAGCCAGAAAAATTGGGTTAAAGAAAAAACTACAAAATAATTTTGTCCGTAAGTAACACATAGCAATGTGGGTAAGGCCTACTCAAATTGTGTGGAAATTTGTCCTGATTATGAAAATGACAAGGTCATTGCAATCGAAACATTATTAAGCATGTTAGCACTGGAAATGTGCCGTTTAAAGTAAGGTTATGTTTTGTTTGGATAAGGCTATGTTGGGTACTGATAGGTTAGGGTAAGTTAGGTTTGTATTTTTAAGGTTAGGTTATGTTAACCTACTTAACCTAACCAAAGTTAACATAACCTAACTAATCCTGATATAACCCAACCAAACCTGATATAACTTAACCAAAACTAAGGCTAACATAACCTAAACAAACCTAACAACCAGACCTTACCCAAAGTAACATAACCTAAGCTATCAATACCCAACCTAGCCTTATCCAAACAAAGGTAATAATCTTACTTTAACTGGCACATTCCCGGGAGTAACGTGCTTAGTAAGAGTTTGATTGTAAAATGCTTGTTATATTCATGATGAGGGCAAAATTCTGCATAATTTGAGTATGGTACCCACATTGCTATATGCATAAAAACAAATATTTTTCTTTTTTCTAATTTTCATAATTTATCCACTGAAAAAAACAATCATATTCTTGTTGTTTAGTTAGGTACCTACTAGGCATATGAAAAAAATTTCAGCCAACAAATCGACAAGGCCCCTGTTTTATATAAAATAACAAATATTTTTTATTTAAGTAGTATGCTTTTCACATTAATAATGCATGAAACATATCATTAAACGCTTTAGTTGATTATATTTCTGTTATAAAATGGGGTTATACCATTAACAATCGGTTTAAGAAAAAAAGGATTCTAATGTAATTTGGATTTAACCCAGAACATTAGACACGTTCTTATTGTATATATGTACGGCAATACACCATTTTACAAATATCTTTTGTTTTGATTGCTGAATTCATAACAAACAGTATAAAGACTGAGTACTAAGAATTGTGTTGCTGAGGAGGAAAAACCTTCAAGCACTCAACTCACACTCCCAGGTTTAAGGATCAATTATAAACAATCAGTAACAAGTAGGGGTATTGCAATAAAAATCAGTATAAACTACGCAATCAACAAAAACAATAAATATCAACAATATTGGTGCTTCATGGCTTTCTAAATATTTAGAAGTTCCGGGGGGGGGGGGGGTTTATAGAATTTATGATATTTTAGCCTTAAAATGGTTTAGTAAAAAAATCTAGAGATTTCTATTTAAATATCATGCTAAACAGATTTATTTATTTTTGCTTTTAAAATAGCACAAAGTATATTTATTTATCTAAAAGGCCTAATAACTGTCTGCCTTGTTGCAGACTCCTAGGTTGATTTTCTTTAAGAATCATATTTCAAAATGACACATTAAACAAATTTTTATTCATAATAATTTGTAATATTTTTACTATAAGGTGATATATATATTATTTTCCTGATAACAAACATGAAACAAAAACTATTTTAAATCTAAAAATGTTTTTTAACAAAATATTTCATAGTGCTAGCTAAAAAAAATCAATGCAATTCATTCAAACGTAAGATATGTCTTCTTATAACTTAAGTAAAAAAAATGTGTTGCCTATTTCATCCGAAGACCTACACTCACTCAGCAGGCATCAACTTTCTGCACGGTCCATAACCAATAGGTTATTCCAAAGTTAGTTGTGGAAGGAAATAATTATATATTACTTTCTAGTACCTATTTTATTTTTTCAAAATAAGCTGTAGGAAATTCCTATATGGATGATGAATCTCCATTATTATCTATTAATGGAATAATAATAGATAATAATACAACTATGTACTACATCAACAAGTCTTAAACCATTAGTAACATCAATAAAGTCTAAAAATCATAACACTTTTTTTAGAAGAAAAAAAGACCACAAATAATTATGAATAACAGAACATGGTCAATATTTAAAAGGCAATTACTAGCATACTCGGCAATAAATAAGCAGTTGCAAACTATAGTTAACTCCTCGCGAGTTAATTTATATTCTTAATGCTTAAGCATATATAAAACTTTCTTAGGTCACTACTAAATTGTGTACCAATATATAATATTATGCTTCAAAATAAACTATTGTACGCAAAATGAACTAATATTTGGCCAAAATAATTTTTTTAAACTTTTCCAAAAATAATACTTGCGTATATACACGTCATTAGCTCTAAGGGAATTTGTTTTGTATGTTTTTACCCGTCATTAGCTTGTTCTACTAAAATCAGTTGTTTGAAATAAAATACTAAATTAGTTGTTAATTTCATTTGATTGTATAATCTAATGACTAAACATGATATCAAAAGTGTAATCAAGCATATTTCTCTTTAGAATGACATGCCTCAAAGCAGATTTCTGGATGCAAGTGAGCTTTTCCTGGCAGGTTTTGCAAAAGTAAACAGAACTAAACTACATAAATAAAATAAACAGGACAAATCGAATTCATAAGTGGGTGTGTGTGTGTTTATTATTCACATAAAACAGAGAATAAATATTTGAATTAGTTGGGATTAACTTGTTTCTAATATAAAATGGCTTATTATTCAGTTTAATAGTTATGAAAATAAACATTAATTATTCCTGACAGAAAGAAAGTGTGATATTTTAACATTAGATTTGTAACATATTTGATTATACAGTGACAAAATGAATTATCTGAAAGGAAATACAGTAGAATATCAATATCAAGAATTATGTAACAGACTATCATGTCTACTTAGTATAATTAATTATACTAAGTACACATACTAATAAAATTATGTTAGTATATGGGAGAGATAGGACATCAGCAAACTTACCTTAGAAGACAAGTCCACTAACACCAAAGAAGTAGTAAACAAATACAAAAGAATTACATAATCACAAATGTTCTGTACCACTGCTACTTTCTTCAGGCGAGTAGAGAGAGTGCAACTCTTTGGCACCACTCTTCTCTACTCGCCTGAAAAAAGTACCATTGGTACAGAAAATTTGTGATTATATGATTCTTTTGTATTTGCTTACTACTACTCTGGTGTTAGTACTGCTCTGCACAAAAGCAATAAAATTGTTCTGTTTAAATAACTTAGTTCAGAAATTTTTTTAGTTTCACTGTCATGTTGGATTTTGTGAATTAGTTTTGTGGTGCTTAGTTGGAATTGGAAAATAGCCCTACATTTATCTGGATTGAACCTATATTTATATTAGAAGTGTAAGTGAGAGTAGTGACCTCAACAGTGTCAATGATTATTTCATTTGAGCTATGAAACAAAGGACACTAAGGTTACCGGTATTACAATATTTCTTACTGTTACAACACTAATAGACTTACATCTCGCCTCTGACATCGTTTTCACCACATCTGAACTTTGCTTCTTTCTCTTTATTACCAAGATGTAACAATGGACCTACAGCCAGGTCCTTCATTTCATCATAACAACTTGTCAAATCTAATCTTGTGTCTGTGTATTTTGTAATAAACCTACGATGGTGATGAAAACATAAAATTATGCAATTGCTTGTAAAAAAACACATACACTTTATTTAAGTAATTTTACACTTCTTTATATAGTAAAAAAAACATAGTTTTTTATAATTATTAATATGAATTAGTTGTTGTGAAATAAAAATAAATTTACATAAGCAAATTTATATATATAAAAAAATAAAAAAATAAAGTGGAAACAAGCAAATTTAATACAGACAGTTAGGCCTATCTGTCTTTGGGCAAATAGTGCTGTGTAGCAGACATTTTCAACTTGCTGCATGCAACAGAGAAATTAATTTGTACCTGCTACCCATTTTATAATATATCCAGTTATTTATATGTCCTTAAATTTACCTTACACGCAAGGTTCCCATGTAACGGGTTGCCTCATTCTAATATGGTCTATATAAGCTGAATTGTGACATCAAAGGGAGACCTCCAACCAGTTAAGTATGTTACTTACTCTATACCTCCAACACTGCATGCTGAACAATTAACCTTTTGCGAGCTAATTTATATTCTTAACGTAAGCAAATATGAAAATTGGTTGGGTAATTGCTAAATTTTTTACGAATATATAATATTATGCATAAAAATTAACTATTCTATGCAAAATGAACTAATATTTGGCCGAAATAATTCTTTTTTACATTTTTTCCAAAAATAATACTTGCTTATATATACGTCATAAGCTCTAAGGAAAATGGTTTTTTACGTTTATACCTGTCATTAGCTTGTTTTACTAAAATTAGCTGTGAGATAAGTTTGAAATAAAATACTAAATTAGTTGTTAATTTCATTTAATTGTTTAATTTAATGACTAAACATGATATTAAAAGTGTAATCAAGCATATTTCTCTTTAGAATGATATGCCTCAAAGCAGATTTCTGGATGCAAGTGAGGGTTTTCCTGGCAGGTTTTACAAAAGTAAACAGAACTAAACTACATAAATAAAATAAAAACCACAAATCGAATTCATAAGCTGAAGTAACTTGTGTATAAATAAACAGGGTGCGACGCGTAATGCAGCAGACGAATCACTGGACACTGGACTAACAACGACTCAAGTTTTTGAGAAAGAGAGAGGAGTGTCGATGAGGGTAGGGAAGGGATGGGAAGGGGGAGTCAGCAATAGTATTGGGTGGAGGGTGTAGTATGACTAATAACGAGTTGCGTGTGACCTTGGGAGGCAGGATGGGGATCAAACAAACTCAAATTTCTATATGACGGGTATTACTGGCAAATGCTCGTTAAGCTAAAAATAGTGTGTCTATATATATATATACTAGGGGACACCCCTGCACGCTTCGCGTGCCAACCCCGACGCTCGCTACGCTCGATACACCTCGGCCTTCGGCCTCGGCATGTAACTATTCAATACAAAAATCGGTATATTAACTATATAACGTAAAATTACAATATTACATTTCGGTACAGTATCTCACTCACACTAATTGCTTTGCCACCTATTTAGCCTATTTCAAGAGTGTTCATTTCATTTATTTTTGTTTAACAGCTGAAGATTAAACTCATAGTAAAATATTAAATAGTATAATGTTAAACATTCAAAATAGACATGTTTATTTATTTACAAAACAGCTGTTATTAATTTACTAAAATCAACCCAATGTTATCCTTATGGACCAATCTTTTAAGGGTGCTTTATACCCCTTAGGAGTACTTTATCAAGATGAAAATACTTAAGTTGTCCTATTTAAGTTCTAAAGAAACAGTGTACAAAATTTCAGCTCTCTACCTACATGGGAAGTTGGAGAATTAGTGATGAGTGAGTCAATCAGTGAGGGCTTTGCCTTTTATATATATATATATATATACATACACACACCGCTCACTGGGAGAAAAATGTTTGCGTATATCATCGGCATATGCTCTCGAAGGGTTAACACAACATACTAAAAACCATTAATGTATTGTTTTCAAGAGTATTTAAAGCAGCAAATTATCTTTTTTTTATGTGCTGCTGAGTTATATTTACTTAGTAATAGTGGTATGAATTCACAATTCAAAACAAAACCACATTCAAAATTAAACAACGCAGATTGAAGCGTCATTGAGTACGAATATCAGATGTTTTACATTGTTGCGGTTTGTTTTGTTTACAGCAGTGAAAAAACACAGCTAAGGCCTCCCTATGATTTAAATGCTACCTACGCGATGTGGATGCTTACTTGTTTGAGGCAACCTCTTGTATATAAACCTCTATGCACCTATGTAAAGTCCAAATAAATAAATAAAATACAACCAATATAAAAAAAAAAATAAGAAAACCTGTTCTCCTTCTCTTACTGTCATTAAAAATGTGCTAAGTATATTTTTATATACAACTAAAATATGAATACTGATTTCATCATCTTCCATCCCCAAGCTGGACACCACATTCTTATATCCACTATGTCATACACCACACCTTACAATCGCACAGAAAAAGTATCTGCCTTAGCTGAATTTGAACTGATCATCCTTGGCTTTGTACTAGCCACAACACAACGCCTTTATCAGTTTCAATACTGATGATGAATTGGTATTTTTGCTTTAGTAGACCATGACGTTACTATAATGTCATTCTGCACTGATGAGTTAATAAGTTACGTTTGTTAATTATTGATTGTTTGTTTCAATACTGATGATGAATTGGTATTTTTGCGTTAGTAGACCATGACGTTACTATAATGTCATTCTGCACTGATGAGTTAATAAGTTACGTTTGTTAATTATTGATTGTTTGTTTCGATACTGATGATGAATTGGTATTTTTGCGTTAGTAGACCATGACGTTACTATAATGTCATTCTGCACTGATGAGGTAATAAGTTACGTTTGTTAATTATTGATTGTTTGTTTCAATACTGATGATGAATTGGTATTTTTGCGTTAGTAGACCATGACGTTACTATAATGTCATTCTGCACTGATGAGTTAATAAGTTACGTTTGTTAATTATTGATTGTTTGTTTCAATACTGATGATGAATTGGTATTTTTGCGTTAGTAGACCATGACGTCACTATAATGTCATTCTGCACTGATGAGTTAATAAGTTACGTTTGTTAATTAATGATTGTTTGTTTCAATACTGATGATGAATTGGTATTTTTGCGTTAGTAGACCATGACGTTACTGACCATGACGTTACTATAATGTCATTCTGCACTGATGAGTTAATAAGTTACGTTTGTTAATTATTGATTGTTTGTTTCAATACTCATGATGAATTGGTATTTTTGCGTTAGTAGACCATGACGTCACTATAATGTCATTCTGCACTGATGAGTTAATAAGTTACGTTTGTTAATTAATGATTGTTTGTTTCAATACTGATGATGAATTGGTATTTTTGCGTTAGTAGACCATGACGTTACTGACCATGACGTTACTATAATGTCATTCTGCACTGATGAGTTAATAAGTTACGTTTGTTAATTATTGATTGTTTGTTTCAATACTCATGATGAATTGGTATTTTTGCGTTAGTAGACCATGACGTCACTATAATGTCATTCTGCACTGATGAGTTAATAAGTTACGTTTGTTAATTAATGATTGTTTGTTTCAACACTGATGATGAATTGGTATTTTTGCGTTAGTAGACCATGACGTTACTATAATGTCATTCTGCACTGATGAGTTAATAAGTTACGTTTGTTAATTATTGATTGTTTGTTTCAATACTGATGATGAATTGGTATTTTTGCGTTAGTAGACCATGACGTCACTATAATGTCATTCTGCACTGATGAGTTAATAAGTTACGTTTGTTAATTATTGATTGTTTGTTTCAGTCGTCTTTGCCAACAATGCATTGGCTCAGACTGAAAATCGAGAGGTTGAATGCTCTTCAAATCAACTGATTTCAAGAGTTATCGAAGGACTATTACCTCTTGCCTCTAACAAAGTTATGGAAAGATATTTTAATGCTTTTGGTAAAGATTTGCGGCCGATCTGTAATCATGAATATTCCAGTCACGTTTTACAGGCACTGATGGTCATTGCAACAACACATTCTCTGGTAAGATTCTGAATATTATGTATATTACTAATTTAATTTTTTATCTTAAAACTGAACAACTTTGTGTTTATGTGTGGATGGTTGAGTCACTACCACTATACGTGTGTGGGTGGGTCACACTACTAGTCTGTCCTATGTAAGTTCAGCATTCATCTCCTGTTTGTAAGCCTAGTAAAATAAAAGCATAAACATAATGTACAAGTGATATCAATTAAAGTGTGTATAATTTGTTTGTTCATCTAGTATCTGTAAGTATAAAAGATAAATTAAGAACAATTCTTTTTGAAAGAGCTCATTAGGAAGTTAAGGGCATTAAACTTATAGTGTAGAATGCTTCATGT
>JAQJVL010000738.1:365556-384612 GCA_035578905.1 Stictocephala bisonia
ATCATTACATTTTGTTAATTTTCAATTCTCTCATTTTCACTGACAAATTAAGAATGATTAGGCCTAAATAGTTTTTCCAGTTTATAATAAAAAAGGGTAAACAAATAAATAAATAACTAAAAATTAGTCCTTCCGTCAATATAAAATATTTTTGAGCAGGTCATGTGTAATAGAATAGTTGGTTATTTAGTGAAAAATTATATTTTTAGCCCTTCAGAGTACTGATTTTTTAATACGTCCTAATTAATAAACAGAAAAGTAGGATCAAAAGAGTGAATATTTATTTACACAAATTTAAAAATTATAGTTTTACCCTTAATACTCTTTGCTGAACTTATGATAAGATTGACTTGGGAGAACATTTTGATACTTACATTCTCAGAAAAAATACTAATAAAGGAGGCTTACTTTAGATATTTTGGAAATAAGATAATACAGTCTTAATCATATAAGTCTTAATAAATATAATGAACAGTCTTTTTTGTAATGTTGTACATTGTTAATCTAAATTACCTCTTATATGAGGAACTTACTAAAAACCCATTCCTTTTCTTTTCTTTACAAATACAAACAGACTACAGGCCCTACCTAATTAAATTCCCAATGTGAAATGAGTTATAAAAAACACAATGTTGCCACCAGTTGTTTTTACTACACAGGAAGTAATGAGAAGGAATCATATAGGAACAAAATATGGAATAGCATTTAATTTATTTATTGTAAAAAAATACACTTTACTACTTCTTATTTGTTTATTTCATACTAGTTACTCACTGCAAACCATAAATACTGAGGCACAGGTGTCACGAGCACAGCTAGTGACGAGTCCCCTAGTAGGAATAAACCATAGTAAAAACTCATAAATCATCAGTGTCAAAATGATTCATGAATACAAAAAATTAAACATTTTATTTATTTTTATTTAATTATACATTTATTTTACAGATTTGGCCTCTACAAGTTTGATATAACTTGTCGGTGAGGTCCATGTAATAAACATTACATATATATATACATACAATTCTTTTGTATCCAAAATGAGGTGGTTTAGAGCGGCACTACAATCTTATCACTCATTTCGGCAGTTACAATGAAAGTGAAAGTTGGGACGTGCCGGCCACGGTTGCACTGTCAGTCAATATTTTATTTTACACAGAAGAAACTGATATGCATTTTTTAATTCCTGCCTATTCCAGTGTCTTATTTGCCCATAACAGTTATTCATCTACATCTGTGCGTAATGTAAGTCATGTTCTTCTGTCCGTTCTGGAGTTACATGAAGTGCATTCCGTGGCCGACACGGCCCATCACTCAACCTGTTGCTTTTCCTAATATAATATTGTAATATTCGTGAAATTTCAATTAAAAAGAAATCAATTACAATATATTACATTTACAATGTGAGCAAACTATAACTTTGTTAAAGTGAACGTTATTCAATATCAGGAGTTTACTTCTTTTCTTTATTGAATTCAATATGTTATTATAAGTGAAGAAAATACTACTGTTATTATATTACAATTTGTTATTATATATTATGAAAGCAAGAAAATAATACAGTGAAATGTGTTAGTTTATGAAACTGAAGTGTAGTGATGAGTGTTGTGCTGAATCTGGAATCATTGGGAGGCCTAGAGATCACTGTCCTTGGATGACGTAATAAGTTACTTGCTTTAACTAATATTTCTGAAGAAAGTTATTCATAAAAAGATAGCTGTTCTAAATTCTCCGAAATTAGATATGTTTTCAATATCTTTTGGCAATAAATTGTACAGATACGGAACTATAAACACAGGTAGCCTTTGCCCATAATTTGTTCTCGATAATGACGCAACATATTTTCTAACATGTCTTGTTCTGAAATTCCGTATGTTGGGAGTTTTATAATTATTATTTTTAACGCTACTTATTATAACTTGTAGGTCGTACAACTCTTTTGGCGTCAATTGTCCCATAAAACTGAATTCATTCAAATTTATAATAACATATGGGTAAGGCTGAATTTCGTTAGCGTACAGTATTCTTAAACACATTTTTTGCAGATTCATTATCTGGTATAAATGACTCTTTGCTGCTGTAACGCAGACTGATATTTCACATCTCAGCAATGATTAAAAAAAGGCATTATATATTGTATGTTTTACTTTTGGTGTTGCTTTATTTTTTATTTTATATATTATAGCAGTACATGGCATAAGTTTTTAATGCAGTGACATTACCTGATCCTTCCACGTAAGTTTATTGTCAACCATAAGTCCTAACTATTTTGTGACATTTACTTGTTTAATATCTTCACATTGGCACTGCTCCTCTCCGTTTAAACAACGATAGTTATGAAGTTTTATACTGATCTCTTTTTCAATACTTATATATTTTTTTTTTTTTTTATGAATATGCATAAAATTTGTTTTCTGGCTGTTTATAATCAATCCTTTGTTGTGAGCCCACTTAGTGAACATTTTAAAATCTCTTTGGATCTCTGCTATATTTAGGTGCTTATCTTTTGTTAGGATAAGCACACCATCTTATGTGCCTTCCATTTATTCTATTTAATACATCATTCAGATAAATTATAAACAAGACTGATTGCCTTGAGGAACACCATATTCAATAGTTTTTTCATCACTAATAGTGTTTAGTGCTTTGACAGAAAGTTTTCTTCCATTAAAATAGCTCTTGAACCATTTCAAATAGGGGCCCCTCACTCCTATTTTGTGTAACGCTGAAATTATGCACTTATGTTCCACTGTCTCAAAAGCCTTAGAAAAATCAATAAATAAAGCTAGACCATGCTCTTTATTATTCATTATTTCAATAGCTACTTTTGCAAATTCCTGTAACACTTTTTCTGTACTGTAATTCTTTCTAAAACCATAATTAAATTTGTTTACTATTAAGTATATTATTTTCTGCCAGATATTTATTTAAACAGTCCAATACATATCTCTCAATTATTTTATCTAAGGAAGTTAAAATCGCAATTGGGCGGTAATTCTGGTATTTCTTCTTACTTTTGTTTTTATAAATTGGCCATATTATTGATTTTTTTTCAGCAATTAGACAATTTTCCTTGTGAAATTGATTCCTTTGTTAATTTACTCAGAGGTTCGCTGATTTTATCTATTATCTCTTTTACATCTTCCAATCTTATACCATCGTTACCCGGTGATTTGTTAGTTTTCATTTTAATAATTATTTGTTTCATCTTTTGTTATGTGATTTTTAGTATGAATAAATTATGAATAGGCTCATTATTATATTCATTCAATTGATCATCATTGGGTTGTTCTACGGTTTTGTGAATACAGTTATGATTTAAGCACTCTATACCTTCAAAAAAAAAACTGAGAAAAGCCATTCACAATTTCTTCTTTTTTCATAGTTTTTCCTATAGCAGTTTCTATTGTTTAATCAATACTGCTTTTATTTCCTCCACCTAATAAACAGTTAACATTTTCCCATACTTTTCTCATGCTGTTCTTATTTTTATCAAAACACTGGTGATAATAGCAATTTTTCCTCCTCTTTACATTATTGTTTAGTCTTTTTTTTAAGTCTTTGGTACAAATTTCTATGCATATAATTTGAGGAGTCCACTTTCCACAGTATAAAAGTTCTACCCCTTTCTCTAATTAGGTTTATTATTTCAATATTAATTCAGTCTTTGATTGACCAATTCTTATAAGAACGGCTTTGCTCATGATTCTCCCCACCTTGATATTTACTAATAGGCCTAGAGCACATTTCATAATTTTTAGAGAATTTGTTTATTATCTCTTCAAAACCTTTGTTACCATCTTTATATTGGCTCAACGCCCAGTTCTCCTCTTTTAATTTTGATTTCAGTGTAAATTCATTTATTATCATACTTTTTCCATCTCTGCGATTCCTATTCCTCCTTCCGACATCTCAAATCTGCCAGTTACAGGGTAATAATCTGATGTCTTTATTTTTATAACACCTGTATAAATTCATTTCGTGAGCCTATTCAATCTGTAATATATATGATCAATACAAGATGTAAGTAAATTATTTAGCTTTATTTCTTCTCTTGTATAATCCCATAAACCCCGTTGTAAGCCCCATTTCGTCATAATGGCTTCATATGTCAAAACATAATTATTAGTTTTGTCCTTTAAATCTATGTCTGTGTCTCTAACCATAATTAAATTGATGTAATGAAACATACTTTTATTCTTTTCTTTTCATTTCATTCATTCATTCATTTTTCATTTCTAAGACGCCGATCGTAGAGATATGGGCGAATATTAGGGGTGAATGAGTGTGATGAGTGTGATGAGTGTAGATGAACAAGTGTAGTCATTATTAATATCTGAGTTCGACTTAGCTCAGAAAGGACTGTTTATTAACAGCCCAATAGCCAAGGCCTTCTATGTTGATAACAAAGTTCCTGACTAGAGGAATATATTTTATAAAATGAACTTTTTGGGCTTATCGTTTGGTCTGATCAGGGCCGTTTGCTTGGGTGGGGCAACCGAGGCGGTCACGTTGAGCGCAACGATACGGTGAGGGCACTGCCGTGGTAAAAAAATATTTATTTTATGTGTTTGTGGTCTAATTTTACTTATAGGCACTTAATACGACTGAATTGATTCCTGAGTTGTACTAGAATGGATATATTCTACCCATGTCAATTGCTAGTGCCGAACAAAGCTTGAAACTTATTTGCTCTCTACAACAGCACAGGGAAGGCTCACTCGTCCTTCTAGCAATAAAAAATGACACTGCAAAAACTTAAAACTTCACAGATATTCTGACTACATTTGCTCATGCAAAATTCAGATGAATTCCTTTCAATATTTAAAGTTTGTATAGGCTTATATACAACATAAAAGAGCACCCAAGTAAAGATCAAACAATGAAAATTCAAAGACTGTACATAACTAACATCAAATATTAGTATATGTAGTGGAGGGTGGGTGGTCCGTAATGCTGTTATTTATAATTACTATAAAATATATTATAGCTATTACAGCTGCGTAGTGAATAACGGAGTGGCTCTGAAGAGCATCTCCCTGACCAAAACTGGAACAAAAAAAAGTTATAATGATGATGGGAACTTAGGACTTGCCTTGAGCACCTACAAATACAACAGCCCTAGGGCAGATATTGATGTTGCTGACAGTCCTGTAAACAGTAAAATTTTCCTACCTGACAAATCCCAAAATGAAAACTGTCTCACCTCAAGCATCCACAAATGAATATGCCTTTTGTTACATTTTTCTGGAATAAAAACCGAGAACCGACTTTCAGAACTGAACCTTAAAAAGGCACTTTGTGCATGTAACATAGGTTATTAGGAATCCATGTTTATTAGGAGTAGGATCCTCAAAATGTTATAAATACAGGATAATTTGTTCTTTAATCGTTAAAATAAAACCTTATTAAATATATATACTTTACCTTTGAACTGAGGCCATTTTGATATCCTAGTAAAAAACTCTTCCAGCAACTGTTTAAATTCTTTTGGAGATTCTGAAGTGGGTTGACTGATAGTAATATCTTTTTGATTGTTTTCCTTTTTAGGAGGAAAACTGCTGTTGTTATGTTTGTCCATCTGAGGAACTCCTGCCAAGCAATACATCGCAGTCCTCAGTACAGGGTTGGCATACTTCTCACTGATATACTCCTCAATATTGTTGAGCAGATATTTGCTCACTTTCAATACCCACTTCTGACAGATATCTTTGTGATCATTATCATCCTTGGTTTCATAATTTTGCTAAAAAAAAGGAAGATATGGTAACTTTTTCAAATCTTTGCTGTAGATTTTTTGCACGTACAATAGAACAATTGAGTTTGACGTTTCTGCTAAAACAAATGTAATGTGTTTTTATATTAAAAAATTGGCAACACTACTATACAGATTAGTTAATCTTCACAGAAGAGTGACAGAAGCTGTAGCAAGGCCGCTGCACATCTGCATCCTCCTAGGTCTCAAACAACAATTAAACAGTAACATTCACAACAAAGGTTGAAGTGAATAATCTAGGAATGACCTCAGAGCTCTCCTTCCCTTTAGAAAACTAAAAATTCACAACAATAGACAAACAGATAGTTTGTCTCTTAATTCCAGCTGTAAAGCCTTGGAATCAATTGTTTTAGTCAGCACTGTTGTTGTTACTTATTACATTTAAGTAAGAGTTATAATTTTAAAAAAATACTTTTTTACATTTAAGTAAACCATACTATAGTTCGCCCACTTTGATTGCGTCCTAATTAGAAAACCTGTGAGAGCGATAAAGCTAGTCATTGAAGTGAAACGGAAAATTAGTTTTCTCCCACCACTGAACCGACGTGGCACTATGCCGCCACTTTCACATTTCAACGTCATGAATATGCAGTGGAAAGCTCCGCATATTACGTCATCGTGCCAGTTGACCATTGGCGAGGCAGGGAACTGGAATCTAGTACAGCTGAAACAAGGCATAAGGAGAAAAGGACCTGAGATAGGAGTGAAGAATCAGCTAGTGTAGTCGATTTGTTGTCGGGTCATTCCATGTCAGTTCAACCAGATCATTTCACCCACCATCTCAGATTTGTATGAAACTTGGTAGCTTTGTTCTATATGTAAAGATAAGTAAAACTACCAAATTTGAAATTTTTATCTCACTTAGTTTTCCAGTTATGGCACTTTAAAGTTTTTACGTTTTTCAATTCCCGCACTCTGGAATGTCCAAACAAAACATGTCATAGAAAAGAAAATAATTTCTCATTTCCTCATTTGAAACCCAATCTTTATGAAATTTTCAAGGCAAGTTCTTTGAGTACTAAGGAATTTGAAAAAATTACCTCACTAATCTTAGTTAAACCTAAAATATAAAAAATTACAATTTTGTTTGTTTGTTCAGTTTTAAAAACGCAAACATGTTTTACGTTAAATTCAATATCTCAAAAAGGAAATAAGATAATCAAGGAATCTTTTTTCCTATTTTAATTATCTGCATGGTATGGGCTTTAATTTAGTAAAATAATTATTCTGTGTATTTTGTTACTTTTATTTCTAAAATGCATTGCAAGTTTCAATATATTAATTACAAGTGATGTGAGTTCTTTCAATAACAATGAATACCTATAGCTTTTAAAGGAAAGATATAAACTAAATTTGAATATTTGGAAAAGTATATTTAATAATAAGCAATGTGAATTAAAAATATTTGAGTTCAGATATGATTTACAGGCTCAGTATTAAAATATAAAATTAATATTTACGTACAAATTAAGTATACAGAAACCTGTTCTTATACACACCAAATGTATATCATTAGACCCATTTCACTGAGAAGACTTGCAAGCTAATGAACTAATTTTTTTTGTTTGAATATATTTTCAACTAATCTGGTGCACTCTAGTGGGAATTGATAGGTCCTTCCCATTGAGGTGTGTGGAGATAGTATAAATTTTATTAATATAAGTGTTCTTATACATATCTGAATATGAACAACTAATGAAAAACTGTGTAAAAATACTGTGACAGAATATTAATTAGGCCGAGTAAAGAATCTACACTTACATGACTTATCCAGTGAATTAGTCATTTAACTGTGTTAACTGACGTAATGAAATTGGTCGGTAACGTAGTTGGTTCAATCCCAGCTTCATGTGCTAAAGGTTCTCAGTTCGATCCCAAACAGAGTCGATACATTTTGAGAAGTATTAGCTGATAATCACCGTCTGTTCATTTGTCATTGGGCTATTAATTAATTAACTGATTCAATGTTAACGTAGAACTTTGGTACTTTTACACCCACCCATACAAGTACAATGGTAATGGACCCACCCACCCACCCATACAAGTACAGTGGTAATGTATGCTCAACCACTGCAAGGATGTGTGGAATTGGCATGTCACATACATCATCTCGTTTGAGCCAGTAAAAAGAAGGGGATGGTCCTGCTGGGTGAAGAAACTTTACTGTTACATCTCCATCTTCTTTGGCAACATTTGTTATTATTCCATCGTACCAGAGATTGTATTATGTACAAGCAATGAAGCGAGAGGGATATAGATCTTCTTCTTTAACATTTAAAGATAATCCTCTTCTCAAGTTGAATGTTAGACTTGGTTTTTCATCGCAACTGACTCGCCTTGCTTCTATAGTTCCAAAACAGTCGAGGAGTCTGAAGTTGTGAAAACTTCTAGTATCTGGAAGGGTATTCAGACCTTCAAAGCATTTTGCGAGCTTGCAACGAGTCTGATCTACTGAGTCTTTTGAGATGAAGTGGAAATTGATTTTGGCAATGTTAGATTTACAAAATTGAAAGTAGGTAGTTGCAGTCAATATTTGATTGTCAAGAGTCCTTTGATGACCATTTAACAGTTCCTCCAATACCGCCGCATTCTGTTTTGCCATGGCTTGTAGCGAAGAAAGACCATTGGCCTTTAATTTTGAAGTCTTTTTCATGAAGGGAAAGGTTCATGAAGTTGTATTTGTTCTTGTACTGCCCTGCACAACCGTCACTACAATTATAAACGTCTGTGATGTTAGGAAAATTGTCTTTGAGAAATTGTATTAGGGTTTCTTGAATTTTATAAACCATACAAACATCATGATTCAAGTCAGCAGAAATTATAGAGTGGGATGAGACTAATTTTTCCTGGTCAATACACAAATTGATGATTGCTGGATGAACAGAACAGGAGTCTGAGGTCCAGTGGTAACCCTGGACCTCATCTTGAATCATAAATGAGTAATTTTCACTAAAATCCATTGATATAATGGCTATATTTGACTCACAAACATCTTTAAGGATTTTAAATTAGCTTGACTGGCTTTTGGCAATGTAAGAATGAGGGATTAGCTTTTCTACTTTGGACGTCAGTTCATCAACAAATTCATGAATAGTTGATGTTTGTGTTACCATCTGCGTTCGATCTGTAGCAACCCATTGCTTGTGATCTATTCTATCATCTTCTTCATAGTTTTCAAACTTTGTTTTTAAGAATGTGGTCAGATTTTCTTTAGATGGACATTTTTCACATCGCCTAAACATACAGTTTTGATTTGAATTTTCACACAAAATCAGGTTTTGTAGATCTTTATAACTCTCTTCTAGTTGTGCTGCATGTATTAGAAGTATTACATTTTGATGGATAGTACATACACAGACATAGTGTATGTACTATTCCACTGGCACCAGCCAGAACACACCATTTCGGGCGAAAGTGTACAAAACTTAGAGAACCCTATTTTTATTTCAGGATATTCCCATTTAAAGTTTGCAAACATTTCATTCAGATTACTTAAAGTTAATCTCTTCTTCTCATATTGTTTTTTCCCTAGGCTTACTACATCTTTCATACTAAGTAAAACTATTGACTGCTCATCACTCTGATAGAAATTGACAACTAAGTCAACAACCTCGGAACTCAGTATCTTTCCTTTCATTGCTTCAGGTTCTGCCAAAAACCCTTTTTCTTTATAAAATTTTTTGCTTGTCTTGCACAATAATCGTACACTTCAAAAGTATCTTTGATTTTTGTTTTTGACCAATTCAGTGATGCGGGAATTGTCAATAGTTGTATTTTCTTCTTTAACGAAAGTTTGGTCAATTCACTTTTTATGTTCTCAACGAGTATGTCCATTTCTGCTGCTTTTTGCTCAGTATTTTGTTGTAATTTAGGTTCTTTTGATAGCACATCAACATCTAAAACTGTCTCAACTTTCATTTTAACGTTTTCATGTAGTTTTTCTAGTTTATTTTAAGCATAACCAATTTTTGAGTTTTCATTCAATGCATGTAATTTGAAAGGTGAACACCCAACGTTCGTCAAAGAAGCGTTTAAAGAATCAACAGCCTTTTCTTTTTGTAATTGAATTTCAGTTTCAGTTGACATGATAATATCATCATCATCTTGTGATTCTTCTTCACAGTTAACTGGAGTTCAGAATATAATTTTATAGCAATTAGTACATAACTTTTCCCCAGGTTTCACTTTTAGACCTTTTGTGACTCAGGCCTCATTCTGCTAAATGTACTACCCTTAAACTATTTTTAACGGGTTTCTTGTGATTTTTATATGGGTCACAGCATACCTTTTGTAGAAATTCATACTTTGTCAATAGTTAACTCTTATGATCAAAACAGATGTTTATTATTTCTTTACTATCTAATTCACTTCTTATCTTAATCAAGTTAAGTTCTTCTTCAGATAGATCACACACATTTTCCAACCCCTTTTTTTTGACATAAGTGATTTTGTGGCACTCTTGTCACTTTTATTAACCCTATACTACACTTACTGTCCATTTTAAATTAAACTTTATTTAAAAGCAAGGTAAATTGTTCTTCGTAATTGGATTATGAAAAAATAAAAATGTAAGCAATTCAGTAGAAACAATGTTAACAGATTACCAACTGAAAATGTAAATTTAAAACTAATTATCTTTGTGTATTTAAATTTTTATTATTTTAAATTTACGTAAATAAACATAAATCAATTCACCTATACACTAAAGAAAGCTAAATAATATCACTTATAACAATGTTTACTCAAGGAGCACTGACAATAGACTGACTTACAATCAACAGTCAGAGGGCAGAGTAACTGCAGCCTGTCAAGACATGAAACTTTCCTGGAGCAACTTGCTGCTTGTTGAGCCAAACTATCTGCTTGTCTATTTTTAGACTTGAATATAACATGAATGTTAACTTTCAACTTGCATACTATATTCAATCAAAACTTCTAAGTGAACATATTTACACTTATATTACAAAATGTAGCTTGCTTATTATTAAATATCATATATTACGTTTTTTTAATTAAAATTTAAAAAATATAATAAATTATTACACAATAGTTTCTAATTAAAAACCTATACTTCCCAAATAAATATTGAAATTTAGTACATTGGGATTGAGAGAACCTCACATCAACATCACTTGTAAAAAATATATTAATACTTGCAATGGACTTAAGAAATAGAAGGAACAAAATACACAGAATAATTATCTTACTAAATTAAAGCCCGTACCATGCAGATAATTTAGGAAAAAAGGATTTCTTGATTATCTCATTCCCTTTTTGAGATATTGAATTTTACGTAAAACATATTTGCATTTTTAAAACTAAACAAACAAAAATGTAATTTTTTATAATATTTTAGGTTTAACTTAAGACTAGTGAGGTAATTTTTTCAAATTCCTTAGTACTCAAAGAACCTGCCTTGAAATTTTCATATAGATTGGGTGTCAAATGAGGAAATGAGAAATTATTTTCTTTTCTATGTCATGTTTTGTTTGGCGCTATCCAGAGTGCAGGAATTGAAAAACATAAAAACTTTAAATTGCCATAACTCGAAAACTAAGTGAGATAAAAAATCCAAAATTTGGTAGTTTTACTTATCTTTACATAAAGAAAAAAGCTACCAAGTTTCATACAAGTCTGAGATGGTGGGTGAAAACTTATTTTTTCTGGTTGAATTGGCGTGAAATGACCCTGTCATTACTGATTTATATTGAGGTTATATTATAATTTGATTTAAGATATTATTGTTTTAAATATATATTTTATTTGAAATAGTTATAATGTGATTGAAGTGTTTATTTATCTTTACTTTCATTAATGTTTTATTTACGTAATAAATAAAACTATGTAAACAGTTTTAAAAGGTATGCTTTGCTAACTGTAAAGTCATAATAGATTGAGCAAGCACGTAATATTCAATTTCAACATGATTTATAATAACTACAAAAATTCAAATATACAAAATTATGACTGTTAGCCATTATTTGTAGAAAAGTTGTAATTCCTAGGGCTGATATGTATAACAAAGTTATAATACAAAATAACAATTGAGCATCCTTAAACATTTTAATGAATTAACACCAACCGTTTTCGGCAATTATTTTAGAAACAACTTAGTACAGTAGAACCTCGATTAACCGGGGGCTCATTAACCGGGGAGCTGATTAACCGTGGTTCGATCCGGTCGATTTTTTTACGAAGAAAAGATTTTTCCAGTTGGATTTAAGTTTTTGTTACAATAATGTTATGTACAGTACGGTACTTCTAATATGGTACGAATAGCCAAGCAAAGCAATACCGAACAGTTGCTATGACAACAAGATGCGCTGTTGTCTCTGCGCAGCCTGCAATGGGTGAGGGAACGAATGACAACAACCTGTTTTCGCGCCATCCATTTTGTGCTGCTATCCGTCTCTCCCTCCACACCCGTCTAATAAATCAGTCAGTGTACAGATGTGTTTAGATTGTTATGCTAATGAGCTGTCGCGTGCGAATTTGATTAGTTTAGTTTGATCCTTTTTATTTACGATCGTATTTTTTTACTTTGGGTGTAATTTTGTAAAGTGCGTAAGAATGTCTGGTAACAAGAGGAAACGTGTAGTTTTATCAATTCAACAAAAACTTCAAATTATTGAACATTTGGAAAAGGGGAGGGGTGCGAAAAGTTTGGCCGATGAGTACAATATTGGGGAACAGACTGTTAGGGATTTAAAAAAGAAAAAGATGGATTTGTTAAAGTTTGCAAGTGCTGCAGAGTCATCTTCGGGATTAATGAAAAGAAAAACAATGAAAAAAGCCACATTCGAAACTTTAGATAAAGCTATGTTGGAGTGGTTTGCGCAAGAACGTGCTTTAGGTAATCCCGTCAATGGTGTAATTTGTGCCGAAAAGGCCAAGGTTTTTTACGAATCTTTAGGTCTTGAAGGAAAGTTTGACGCGTCTTCTGGGTGGCTCTATCGATTTAAACAAAGGCACGGAATTCGGGAACTACACATTCAAGGGGAAGCATTAAGTGGTGATAAGGACGCGGCCGAGAAGTTTGTCGTCGAGATCAATGAGCTTGTGTCTGCAGAAAACCTTTTGCCTGAACAGATTTTTAATACAGACGAATCTGGCCTCTATTGGAAATGTTTGCCATCGAAAACATTAGCGTTCGTAAAAGAAAAAAATGCGCCTGGCCATAAAGCCAGTAAGGACAGATTAACCATAATGACCTGCTCCAATGCTTCAGGAACGAAAAAACTTAAGCTCGTAGTCATTGGTAAAGCCAAAAAACCTAGATCGTTTAAGGGAACAGAGGCAAAAAATTTGCCAGTCCACTACTTCAACCAGAAAAAGGGCTGGATGAACCAAGTTATTTTTCAGGAATGGTTCTCTAAACATTTTGTTCCCCAAATCCGTGACTACTTAAGGTCACAAAACCTTCCTCAAAAGGCGCTTTTAATCTTGGACAATGCCCCCTCACACCCTAGTGAAACAATCTTAAAATCAGATGACGGAAAAATCGTTGTGAAATATCTCCCTCCCAACGTGACAGCACTGATCCAGCCTATGGACCAAGGTGTCATCGCTGGAATAAAAAAAGTTTACAGAACTTCAGTTTTGAGAAAACTGATTGAGGAAGAGAACGATCTGAAATCATTTTTAAAAAAATTCACCATACTAGACGCTATTTATGAATGTGCATCTGTTTGGGAAAAAGTAAAAAAAAACACATTGATTAGATCGTGGAAGAAAATATTTCCCAACATTGATGATAGTGAGGATTTTACGGGGTTTGCTGAAGAAGAAATAACTTCAAATCTATTAGCAAATATGGCGAAGGCAGTGCCAGGTGGCGAAAGCGTGGACACTGAAACCATCGATGAGTGGTTCCAATGTGACAAAGACTTGCCATCGTTTGAGATGTTTAATGACGAAGAGATTGTGAGGCGCGCTATGCGAGAAGTGGAGAGCGAGGAAGAGGAGACGAGGAGGAGGGCGAGGAAGGGGAAGGGGAAATGCCAGCTGACACCGAGACCCGTATCGCTCACAGCCACGGCGCTGCACTCAATCACTTGGAATGCCTATTAGATTACTTGGAGGGTCAAGACGATTCTCTCTGAAGTGACAAGCTATTGTTACGGAAGCTACGGTCATCGATTGCAAGGAAAGAAAGAGGTGCAAAACGGCAAACAACGATGACCGACTTCTTCAAGCCGTCTGCTAATCAGTAATAACAATGCAGTAACTACTATAAACAGCGTAGTAAATATTTTGTAAATAATTTTCTTTTGACCAATATTTTAGTTTTATATCGAAAAGACATTCATGGATACTCTTTTACAAGCAGGTAAAATGTACTCTACACTTTAATTAGGCCTAGTCTACCTATTAAAACATGATTTCTTGCACTAAATTATGCATTTCAGTTTTTTTTCTGTTATCAGCGGCTTAACCGTGATTTCATGTATCCGTGGCCCTTCTCCCCACCATTACCCCGGTTAATCGAGGTTCTACTGTATATTGATTTCGTTATGTTGATGATGTTATTTGCTTATTCAAAGGAACAAAAGATCAACAAATTATAAACTATCTGAATTCCATCTCCAAAACAATCAAATTTTAAATGGAAAGCCAAATAAAGAAATTAACTTTTTAGATTTAACAATTTATCAAAATTCATGAAAACATAAATTTAAAATTGACAGAAAGAACCCTCAATCAGATCTTATAATCCCAATAAATTCCAATCGCCCATGGTGTCATAAAATGGCTTCATTTCGATCTCTAATTAGAAGACTAGTAGAAGTACCGATGTACAAACATGATTTCAATGAAGAATTCAAAATAATCAAACAAATAGCAGTGGCTAATGGTTATAAACCTTCCACAATCGAAAAAATATTACATAAAATAAAAAACAGAAACATTTGTCAAGAAGAACCAGAAAATAGAGCATTCATCTGTGTTCCCCAAAACACAATACTACTTAATAAAGCAATTAGAAAAATCTTTAAAAAATAAAAATTCTAAATTGGTTTTAAAACAAATAACAATGCATTTAACCTAATACAAAAGAAATCCACCTCAAAATGACATAAAAATCAAGAAATATTTGAAAAATCAGGAATTTACAAAATTTAATGTTCAGACTGCCAAATTATTATATTGGACAAACAGGACGATCATTTAAAGGCAGATTTAATGAACACATAATAAACTCTAAAGTCAAACAACAGAACTTCAATGAAACCCTTTACTAAACAATAATCACCACTACACAAATATAAAAACCAACATGAAAATTCTAAAATTCAGTTTAAAAAGCAAAAGACTAGATTCTCAAAAAGAACTTGAAATTTATAAACACAACCAAGAAAATCCCAACAATTTAAACAATACCATCTCAATAAAAAAAAGAAACTCAATATTTGAAACAATTTTACATATAAGAAACAACACACACAATTACAACTAACCACCAAATCACAAATATTTACCAATTTAACATATGTTTTCTTTATAATAATTTTTTATTTTATTTTATTTGTTTTTATAAGTAAAACAGTTTAGAAAGTAAACCCCTATGAAGGTGGCATAGTTGCCGAAACCGGCGGTTGGTGTTAATATAAAGTTATTTTATATTATAACTTTATTAAAATTATGTCTATATTATATCAAATTTTATAATTCAAGCAGTCTTCTCTACTACCTTTACGATAACCTACAAACTAAAGGGAGCGAAGGAGATGAAGTGCCACACACATCGTAACCCACCACAACTTCAACAGCTGATTGTGTCCGTTGTCACCAACCCAACACTACCCGTCACACCAACTAAAGCCAGAATGGTGGAACACTTCCCCTCTGCTGCTGGAACCCCCTATACATGCACTAAATATACCATGCAGGTCGCTTTCAACCCAGCCCAATTATAATAAAATGTCGATTTTATTTTTTTTACTTTTTTTTACGATTGGGAGGGCCAGGCTTCAAAACCTGGTAATGGCCCCTAAGCTAAAAGGCTTATTGTGCCTTTACAGGACCTCAAACCTCATCCAATCCAAGATCCTTAGAGAACCTTGAGATTGCCTTGATGAGGTTTTCCTGTGCTACAACTTATTCCTAGCTTGGGCAGGGTGGTGGAAGAGGATGTGCCATCCAGACTCTTCTTCTTCCCCACATTTCTTACATAAGAGAATGGGGTTTACAAGCCCCATCTTGTTCATGTATTTCCAAAATTTCCAGTTATAAAACCAACCACCCTTTGGAGTTCTGACCTTGCAAGAGAAAGAGCTTCAACTGTGTTGGACTACAATGGCCCCAACAGGACCTCCTTTGCTTGCCTGTTACCTGGCGATGCCTCCCAGGTATCCTGTTGCTTGCCAGCGACTCATGTAGAGACAACCCTCTTGGCAAGGCTGTAAGCAACCCCGCATGCCGGCTCTGGGCCAACGAGGCGTTCCTCAGTGCCTCTCCTGGTACAGTGGTCTGTCTGCCCTCTCGTTTCTCAGTACTCCGGTGACCTGGCACCCATGACAGGATTACCCTATTGGAATGTGCCAGCATTGTAAGAATCCTGTGACAGTCCCAAATTAGACTCGAGGTGGTCGATAGATGCAAGTTACCTTAGTGCCGCTTGGCTGTCTGAGTTGTTCATATAAATTGTTTTTTCCATAAGGCCCAAATCTATGTTTGCCTGAACACAGGCAGCTATGGCAGCCACTTCCACCTGAAAAACTGTAGCCAGTTTGCCAAGGCTAAACCGTAGCCAGTTTTTGACCTGGCACCATAGACCCCGTAACGAGACCCAAGGTTCGTTTGTGAGTCATCTTCCTACCACGTGATTGTGTTCTTCATTGTGATTGATTCACCTCATTCCCAATCTTTTCTGTCACCAATGACGACACGATAGGATTTGTCAAAGTCAGTTTGTCTATATATATACCATGCAGGTCACTTTCAACCCGGCCAAATTATAATAAAAAGTTGGTTTTCTATGTTGTTTAGGTGCCACCGTCTTTTCAAGCCCCTCAGTATAGGTACATTTAAAATAAATGTTTAATATGATATAATGAACATATACTCCATTAGGTAGGTGATTAACAGGCTATAGCAATAAGCAGCATGTGCCATATAAGTGCAAAATATCACTTGTATGTACACACAAATGCACAATGTCTTAATGTATCAAAAGTCATTTTGTCGATCATGAATCTAAACTCTTTTTGTAGGCTTTGAAGATGGAGGGAAGAAGTGATTTTAGAGGTACGAATAGCAAAGATTTTGTTATGAACTCCATAAAAATCATTAAAGATAGCAAAAGAATACGGATCTACAAAGAATCATATCATAGTGCAGTTACTGAGCTAGCTAGTTTTGACTCTCAAGTAGAGTTGTAGTACAGGGTGTTACCACACCAAAGTTTGCTCATTTAGTTATTTGAGAGGGGCACTGGGAGGAAGACATTAAAAAAAAAAATAAAAAGAAACTCAAGCTATCATGGAAGGAAATGAATAGAAGATAAAGAAGTGGAATAGGACATTGAGCAAAAGAGGAAATTAGTAATATCCATAATGGAAACAAAAGAAAGGTGTACTTATTTTTCTCATGAATGTCCAGATTATAGCATAATGCCTCTGATATAAAGCCTAAGCCTACAGCAAGGGATGTCATTAAAGTATGCCTAAGATTAAGGTTCACAAAAACCATAAATTTGAGATCACACAAAGCAAAGGGAGAAACGTAGTCATTCTAACTAGCTGTTCCATTGGTTTACAGATTTGTTTTCTTTGCAGTATAGATTAGTAAAATACAGAAATGGAGTATGAAATGAAATGAAAAATCTATTTATTCCTCCTTATAACATATAAACAGAAATATATTACAAAAATATATGAAATTGGTTCCCCACATGGGCGGCTGCCTGTGTGTGGGGAAACGAGTCCAGAACAGTCGGAATGTTGTCGGCCACTACTACTAAACAGCATAACGAACAATATAACTTAAAACTAGTTTGATATAAAAGAATATCATATATATATATATATATATATGCATGCGCAATAAGAAGGGACAAATAATCAATTAATATTTATTGTATCAGGAGCTATTATTAGCAGAGACTTCACACCCACTCACCTACCATACAAACACACATTCACAGTCACATTTGCACGTACTCACATCACTCCCCTATCACACACACAGACGCACCCTAACAAAAACACACACACCCACACAAGCACAACACAGACATGCATAAAAAAACACACACACGCGTCATCATTCTGAATGTGGGCTGTTGTGCGATACTTATATGTAGGAAGAACGAAAGTTACTTTTAATTTACGCTCTACCAATTTCAACACTCCACTGGTTGACAGTTTTTTTATAAACATTTATGCTACATGGTAGAGGATGCTTAATGTGGCGAGGATCTTTCGAATAAACGATATTTGCGATATAATGAGATGATGCCGTCGTTATTGTTTTAACCAATCGAGGTGCATTAATTCTGAGATTTGTAGAAGTACGGGTTAAATATGAGTGTTGAATCTGATTGAATATGTTGTTTTTATTTTTGAAAATGTACATCAATAAACTTCTAATATACAGTTGAGATAAATTTAGAACTTTGAATTCATCAAAGTTGGGTAACATCGATTTTTTTGTAATGCTGATTTAATTATTGTCTTCTGAGTTATTTCAAGAGGTGAAAGAAGAGTTTGGAAGCATCCACCCCAAGCTATAATTCCGTATTGAAGCTGAGATTGTATATAGGCATAATATACAGTTTTTTTGTAATGCTGATTTAATTATTGTCTTCTGAGTTATTTCAAGAGGTGAAAGAAGAGTTTGGAAGCATCCACCCCAAGCTATAATTCCGTATTGAAGCTGAGATTGTATATAGGCATAATATACATTTTTTTTGTAATGCTGATTTAATTATTGTCTTCTGAGTTATTTCAAGAGGTGAAAGAAGAGTTTGGAAGCATCCACCCCAAGCAATAATTGCATAATATACAGTTTTTAGTAAATCCGGTTCAAGTACTCTATTAAGATAGGAAAAGATAAATATGATTTTCCGGAGTTTATTCCTTAGATAGTTTATATGACTCGACCACCTCATGCGACTATCAAAAACAATGCCCAAATATTTGTATTCATTAACAAGCTCCACGCATTCACATGTCACACATATTTTTTTTAAAAACACAAGTCACACAGTATAGTGTTTAAGAACTTCTGGGATGGTTTTCAGAATTCAAGGGCGACCCTATATTATCACATGAAGCATTCTA
>JAQJVL010000738.1:384635-405301 GCA_035578905.1 Stictocephala bisonia
CATTGCCATTGTACATGTTTGTGTAGGCAGGAGGCCATAGCCATTGTACATGCATGACTTGGCAATAGATCCATAGCCATTGTACAGTATATATGGGCAGTAGGCCCATTGCCATTGTACATGAATGTGAGGACAGTAGGGCCATTGCCATTGTACATGTGTGTGTGGGCAGGAGACCCATAGCAGTTGTACATGCATGGCTAGGCAATTGGGCCATAGCCATTGTACATGTAAATGTAGGCAGGAGGGCCATTGCAATTTTACATGCATGTGTGGGGAGGAGGCCAATTGCCATTGCACATGCATGGCTTGGTAAGAGGGCCATAGCCATTGTACATGTACATGTGGGCAGTAGGGCCATTGCCATTGTACATGTATATGTGGGCAGAAGGCCCATGGCCATTGTACATTTATGGCTTGGCAATAGAGCCATAGCCATTGTACATGTAGTCTATATGATTTGGGCGGAAGGGCCATTGCCATTGTTCATGTATATGTGGGCAGGAGGCTAATTTCCATTGCACATGCATGGCTTGGCAAGAGGGCCATTGCCATTGTACATGTATGGTTGGGCAGGAGGGCCATTGCCATTGTTCATGTATGTATGGGCAGGAGGCCCATGGCCATTGTACATGCATGGCTTGGCAATATGGCAATTGCCATTGTACATGTATATGTTGGTAGGAGGCCCATGGCAATTATACATGTATGGCTGGTCAGGTTGGCCATTACCATTGTACATGTATGGGTGCCCAGTAGGGCCATTGCTATTGTACATGTATATGTGGGTAGGACGCCCATTGCCTATGTACATGCATGGCTGGTCAGGTTGTTCATTGCCATTGTACATGTATGGGTAGTCAGGTTGTCCATTGCATTGTACAAGCATGGGTGGTCAGGTTGTTCATTGCCATTGTACATGTATGGGTAGTCAGGTTGTCCTTTTGCATTGTACAAGCATGGGTAGCCAGGTTCGCCATTATCATTATACTTGTATGGGTGGTCAGGTTGGCCATTACCATTTTACATGTATGGGTGGTCAGGTTGGCCATTGCCATTGTACATGTATGGGCAGTCAGGTTGGCCATTACCATTGTACATGTATGGGCAGTAAGTTTGGCCATTATCATTGTACATGTATGGGTGGTCAGGCAGGCTATTGCCATTGTACAGAATGGGCAGTCAGGTTGGCCATTACCATTGTACATGTATGGGCAGTAAGTTTGGCCATTATCATTGTACATGTATGGGTGGTCAGGCAGGCTATTGCCATTGTACAGAATGGGCAGTCAGGTTGGCTATTACCATTGTACATGCATGGGCAGTAAGGTTGGCCATTATCATTGTACATGTATGGGTGGTCAGGCAGGCTATTGCCATTGTACAGAATGGGCAGTCAGGTTGGCCATTACCATTGTACATGTATGGGCAGTAAGTTTGGCCATTATCATTGTACATGTATGGGTGGTCAGGCAGGCTATTGCCATTGTACAGAATGGGCAGTCAGGTTGGCTATTACCATTGTACATGCATGGGCAGTAAGTTTGGCCATTATCATTGTACATGTATGGGTGGTCAGGCAGGCTATTGCCATTGTACAGAATGGGCAGTCAGGTTGGCCATTACCATTGTACATGCATGGGCAGTAAGGTTGACCATTATCATTGTACATGTATGGGTGGTCAGGCAGGATATTGCCATTGTACAGAATGGGCAGTCAGTTTGGCCATTACCATTGTACATGTATGGGCAGTAAGGTTGGCTATTATCATTTTACATGTATGGGTGGTCAGGCAGGCTATTGCCATTGTACAGAATGGGCAGTCAGGTTGGCCATTACCATTGTACATGCATGGGCAGTCAGGTTGGCCATTACCATTGTACATGTATGGGCAGTAAGGTTGGCCATTCTCATTGTACATGTATGGGTGGTCAGGCAGGCTATTGCCATTGTACATGCATGGGTGGGCAGGTTGGCCATTACCGTTGTATATGTATGGGATGTCAGGTTAGGCATTACCATTGTTAATGCAGGGGTGGTCAGGTTGGACATTACCATTGTACATGCATGTGGACAACCAGTCTGCATATTTAAATTATTAAACATTATTTTACCTGTTTCGCCTGGTCGGATATTTTTAGGAAGGAAAAGTACCGGAAACAATTTATTCTGACCAATTAACTGGGGTTGAGTGTACGTCATATTGCGAAGGCATCAACTGGACTTTCTATTTAAATGTTTGCCTATTTGCTTGGTGTAAAACATGGATACTTGCTAAAATCAGAGATGGTTTAGTTGGTCCTGACGTGACAGGACAAACGAATCCGCGACACAGGAGCGCCTCTTACCTGGCTAAGGGGTTGTCATAAATAATTTTCGCTAGGGGTGCGACTCAGGAGCGCCTCCGAAAAGGGGTGGGGAGGCGCTCCTGTGTCGCACCTAAAACTACCTGTCCTCGGCACTCTACCTGCTTCCTACCTGCTATCAAGCTCAGCTCGCGGGGCCTTCTAAATACCTACCAATCTAACTAATATCACAACGGCTACTATCATACTGACTTTGTTAGGTGCACTGCATATTTTGTAGGAGTAAGTGTAACATTGATTCTGTAGGGGTTATCCCAAAAGACCAATCAAAACTATTAATCACGTTTCTTAATCATATTTCATTTTATTTGAATTAAACTTGCAATAGTGGTTAAACTATTGCAGACTTGTTTTAAAACAAGTTTATAATCGTACAGATAGAAAACATCTACCCTTGTTCATGCACACTATCTACCTTGGTCTTCGGAGGTGGGCCACATCATGTTTACCACATCAACTCCCGAGGACTAAAATAATGATGTATTTATAGTCATCTTTTAAAAAAACCTATAAACTTTATACTTTTTAGTTTTATGTAAAAGGAACACGTAGACACTCTTCATTTGATCATGACTTGCCCCTTTAACCCATGAGTATTAATTATAAAATATTTACCATAGTTTATACAAATTCGTAAAAGCCAAGCAGTGGGTTTTTAAAATTATATTAATTTTATTGCTGGGCAAGTGGTTTCAAAGAAATTGAAGTTACAAAAAAAGGTCAATAACTACAAATAGGCTGTAAATAAAAAATATGTATTTCTTAGTTTTAACACTTAATAATTTGTATAACATTCTAAAATAATAAATATAAATTTAAATTTAAACTAAATAATTTGGGTTATACTTACTAATATTTAAAACTTAAAATTAAAAAAAAAATACTTACACTCAAACAAAAAATACTATTTACACTCAATCTTGTAACAGGTCCACCAAATTGATAGGCAAATTAATTAATTTAGATAAATAATAAATTATTATACAGAAGAAGAGGAATTTATTTAATCAAAATAGATGGAGAAGTTTCAAATCATATTAGAGAATTATTGTGAGGAAAATAACCGTGGGACAGACGAGAGGCTCCAGCAATAAATCACTGTAAACAGACCCTTTGTTCAACACAGGATGGGTGGGTCGAATTCCAAGAATTATCAAAACACATGGGAATATCTGAGACTAAACAGTCAGCAAGTTACGACGTAGGAGCGTGAGACAAGCAGCGACTTGTCGGTTGGTTATTTTCCATTAAATCCCCTCCAGGTCACAAGTGACTGATGTGCAGTAGAGGAACTCAGATGACGAGTTCTGAAACGAACCAATCAGAACGGGACATATCATTCCAAATTTGCCCGTAGGCCGCAGCAGCTGTCAAAACAGCCACATCGTGATATACCCAGAAGGGTCATAGTCGCGTACCCAAAAGAAAAAAGGCGGGAAACCGACTTCAACGGTTAAGAAACGTTCCTCACCCCAGTCCATCTCTGACGCCTAACTTAACATGACCTACCGAACGAGTGACTTGTACACACCTCGTGGTATAATAACCGGTTTCAAAGTTTTAACGATGGTTTAAAGACAAAGGGCAAAGTGATTATTGTTACACTAACATTGTGCGTGTGAATTCAACATGTAATCAGTCTAAATTAAAATACGTGCTCGTGAAAATGTTGTGAAATCATCTATAACGAACGCTGAACAGATAAGTTTAAATTAAGATTTATCATTAAGATTGTAATTGCAAATTTATCTTCACTAGATAGAATCATGATTTGATTTTAAAAAATATAATATAAGATCTTTTGTAAAGATTTTGAGTAAACTCAGTTTTAATTGAAAATATTCAATTAAAGAATGTAATAAAAAATAATTTTGTAAAAGAACTTTTGTTTTATTGCATCATACAGTTTTCACCGAATTACCCTGAGAACGACCCTGAGAACAAAAATTAAGAGTTATCATGTTATAAAATAAAATAAATCAAATTTCTGCTACTTTTGTTTTTAAGAATCAAATATTGAATCAATGTGATACAATAACCTCCTCAAGGGAGCAAGTCACAAATATTTAATAAATAATTTGAAACAAAAAAAAAGAAATAAATTAAAGAATTCTGATTTATTGAATATCATTATTTTAATTTAATCAATGGATTAAATTAAAATAAATAATGTAAATAATGTAACGAAAGTCAACGTTACAGATTGACGCGACAGCGTGAGGCTTTGTTGTTGCAGATTTAATTAATTGATATAAGTGGTTGAAAATTTGCTTAATTATTACAGATTTAATAAGTTAAAAAGGCAAAACGTTACAGAATGGCGCTAGAACGTGAGGCGTCAAAAGTTTCAATGTTACAGAATGGCGCCCAACGTGGGGCTGTATGATGCAAATTTTAGGTTTTGATATTATTTAAAAAATACATGAAAATAATTGGTTAATAATTTATTAAAAAATCACAGCTTATGTGAAATTTCATGTCAAGTTGATTATAAAAAAAAAAAAAAAAATTTTTGTGATAGGCTGTATATCTTAGTAGTGAATTAAATATAGCTGAAATTATTTAAAATATAAGATAAAAGAAGCCTAGGAAAATATATTTTAATTTCATAAAAATTTAATGAACAAAACAAAAAGATTCATAGGACATATTTTTCAATCATTAAATTTTACTAAAAAATCATGGCTGATGTAGAAGTAGTCCAAAACTCGGAGCTTGACTCCGAGGACTCTGATACCTCTCTAAGCGTAATTAGGGAATCAAATTTGAATAAAAATAAAAAAACTGAAAACCATGATCTAGGAATAGACAGGGAAGATACTTTGTCTAGCATTATGGACATGTTAATAAAAATAAACACCAAACATGATAATCTAGAAACTCAACTGAACAAAATGAACACTAAATATGATAATTTAGTAAAGATAAATAAGGAAACTAATACTAAATTAGAGGAAAATAATAAGAGACTAGATGCAGTAGAGGCTAAACTAGAAACTAAATTTGATGAAATCAGCCTCAGACTAGACCAAAATGAAGTTAAGATTAATGAAATAAACATTAACCTAGAAACTAAACTTAATGAAGTAAACAATGAGTTTAGAAGAGATATAAATCAACTTGAAAATAAAGTAGATAGACAGCTAGAACAAATTAAAACAAATTGCACTGAAGAAATTAAAGTTCAAGAAAACAAAATCAGGGATGAAATGAACGATAGGGACAAAGAACAAATAGTAAAAATAAATGAGGTAGAAAATAAATTGAGTGAGATAAATAAAACACTGCTAGACAAGTATATTGAGCTAAATATTAAACTAACTAATGTGATTGTTGAAGTAGACAATCAAATGATCAAAGTAAATGACAAGATAGAAGAACAGATAGGTTATCTAAACACTATCATAGACAATAAAATAGAAAGAGCTATCACCCTAAATAACACTAATCTAGAGGGTAAAATAAATGAGTTAAAAGATCATGTAGATAAAGAAATAAAAATAATCAGTGACCAAACTAAGAGAACTCAAATAAATAGAGACAGATCTGTTGTAAGAGACAGTAGTAATAATACACACATAGGTGAGGTAGACATATCATTAAATAAAATCACTATTGATGATAATAAAAATAAGACTACACAAAACACTACAAATAATAAAACAATCTCTAGCACTAGTGCGGAATTGTATTTAGTAGATTTCTACCCAGACTCAAACAAATGTCACCCAATGACATTTATTAAATTTGCTAAGAAGTTTGTAGATCTATCAGAGGATCAATGGGATTGTCAAATTCTATTTCTTATGAAACACTTGAAAGGGGAGGCTAGTATATGGATTAGAAATAGACTTGACAAGTGGAACAACTTTCTTGAATTCGAAAGCGAATTTAGAAATAAATATTGGGGAATAGACAAACAGAAAGAGTTTGAAAACAAATTAATGGGGGGTGGTACCTATGATGCTAACAGGGATGACATGGTAAATTACATTATGGAATACTACAACATATCATGTTTTCTAGATCATAAGCTGAGCATGACCACTTTTCTTAGTTTCATATCACGACACCTACCAATAGGGATTAGTGCATCAGTAGCGACAGCTAGTAACATACAAAACGGAGATGACCTAGAGACCTATTTGAAACAACTAAATCATGTAGGTAAAAGTCAGTTTGATTCCAATAAAAGACCACAAAATAGATCATATGAAAACAATAATAAACAAGTAGTAGTCAATAATAACCATAGTGAGGTTAGAGAAAACCAAGAGGTTCCTAGACGTAGAGACAATGACAGTAATAGAAGAGGGGGTTACAGAGGTAATTTTAGAGGGAATTACAGAGGCTCAAATAGAGGACAAAGCAGTAATTATCATCATAGCAGAGAAGATGTCAGAAATGAATGACAACTACAGCAAGGCGCAAACACAGGTAGGTCCAGAGAAAGTAAACAGTATCAATGTAACCTAGAACAAATAATGGAGAAACCAATATATTTAGATCATGAGCTAGCAGGTGATAGTCAATTAAGTAGGTTCGCTCAAAATATATTAAATAAGACTCCAGTATTTGTATTAAACAAAAGAAGAGTAGGACTGTGTGTAAGTGGCCAAAATATTCCTGAATTAAAAAATGAGTTTAATTTAAATAAGGATAACCTAAATGAAAAACTTCTCATTATGATAGGGACTAATGACTTTTTACAAGAAATCCCAACCAAGTATATCATTAATGAATATAAAAGCATGATAGAAGAATTAGTTAGTTGGAAAAAAGAATTAATTCTGTTAACTTTACCACCAATACCAAGACTTGCTAAAAGTGATGCTTTCCATTTTCATAAACTAAATGTGTTTAATGATTTTATAACCTCTTTGAATAATGATAAAAACGTTAGGGTAATAAACATATCTAATGTTTTCATGGACACAGAATTTAAAAATAGATGCAACCTAGACTTGTTTGAAAAAGAGATTTTCTCAAGGGGCAGTAAAAGACCTGACCTTGTTCATTTAAATAAAAAGGGATTTTGCATTATGAAGGAAATAATAAATGACTTTGTGAAACAAATAAAATCAGAGCAAGAAAATAAAATCCAAGTAAATACTAATGAAATATTTTTACATGGGGATTTAAATAGTGAACTAACCAATGAAAATAATTTTCATGAAATGCCTATTAAAGGGTTAACTCACTTTCTTCCTGAAATAAATGTAAAAATAGGCCATAAAGAATACAGATGCATAGTAGACTCAGGATCAGAAGGGACAATAATTAGTCAGGACATTTATGAAGATATAAAAAATAATGTAGACTATCAAATACCCCAATTACCAGTTAGCAATTTACAAATAATAGGAGTAACTGGAATTAGATCAAAGAAAATAAATTATCAAGTACAAATAGACTTTGAGATAAATAGTCAAATAGTTCCAATAACATGTCTAGTAGTGAAAGAAATTCAAGCAGGAATCATTTTAGGGTGTGACTGTTTCATTGAAAAGTTGGCTAAAATAGATTTTGAAAGAAAGTGCTTAGAACTTAAAATAGATGACAAGAAACTAGTAGTACCATTTGTACCAAGAAACAAATTAAACATGGTAAATGGACTAAGAATAATACAAGTAGGACATATTACTTGTTATGAAAGTGAAAGAAAATTAAATAACATAACCAATGAATTAATAAGTATTATAAATAATGACCAGCTTGATAAAATATTTAAGTCAACAAATAATGAACAGATACACAATAACATGACAACAAATAGGAACATAATAATAAATAAAATAAACATAAATAATCAAAGTGAAGTAAAAGAAATAGTAACGTCAGATATAATGAATAATGAAAACAACTTTGAAAAACAAATAAATACAAAAATACAAGAAATAAGTAGTGAAACTAAATTTCAAAATAAAGAACAGGTTGAAATGTTAAAAAATGTTTTAATAAAAAATAAAGTAGTATTCTCAGATAATCCTGGTTGTATAAAAAACTATGTCGCTAAACTTAATGTTAAATGTGAAGTGCCGTTTATAGGAAAACCATATCCGGTACCTTTTAGTAAAAGAAAAGCAGTTGAAGCAGAACTAGAAAGAATGCTAAATTTAAATGTAATAGAGCCATCAAGCAGTCCTTATTCAAATCCCTTGGTATGTGTTATAAAAAAAGACTTAACAATAAGAGCTTGTTTAGATAGCCGAAAACTAAATCAATACTTAATAGCAGACAGACAAAGTACCGAACTAACTGAAGAGATATTTCAAAAATTTATAGGAGCAAAGTATTTTACAGTATTAGATTTATCACAAGGATTCTGGCAAGTGAAACTTGATCAAGAATCAAGAAAATATGTTGCTTTCACTTTTGGAGGAAAGAATTATCAGTTTAAAAGAGTTCCATTTGGACTTAAGGTAAGTACTGCACTCTTCACCAAGGCATTACAAAAAGTCTTAGGTAATGAATTTTCTGAATTTTTAACCCAATATGTGGATGATTTATTAATCACAAGTAATGACTCATTTGAACAACATATAGAACACATAGACAGAGTACTAACAAAGTTAAGAGAAGGAGGTGTTACCATTAAACTTAAAAAATCAGAATTCCTAAAAAAGGAAGTTAAATTCTTAGGATTCATTCTAAGTGAAGAGGGAATAAGAATGGATGAAGAAAAAATGGAGAAAATAAGAAATTTTAGAACTCCAAGGGGATTGAAAGAATTGCAAAGTTTTCTGGGGCTATGTAACTATTATAGACAATTTCAAAAGGGTTATGCAAATCTAACTAGTAAATTTAGTCATATCCTTAGTTCTAAAAAAGCTTGGAAATGGGGTCCTAAAGAAAATGAGACTTTCAATGAAATAAAAAATGCATTTTTAAAGTCAGTACTTTTACATCATCCTAATTGGGAGAAACCTTTTTACATAAACACAGATGCATCTGACATTTGTGTAGCAGCTGTCTTGTATCAGTTAAATGACAATGGTAACGAAGAGGTAATTTATTTTGGAAGTAGGTCCTTGCTTGAGATAGAGAAATCTTACAGTGTAACAGAAAAGGAATTGTTAGCAATAGTGTTTGCATGTAAAAAGTTTAGGAGTTACTTGATAGGCCACTTTGAAATAATAATTAGATCTGATCATAGAGCTTTGTCATTTCTAAAGAGCTGTAAATTAACTCATGGTCGCTTACTAAGATGGAGTCTAGTGTTACAAGAATATAATTTGACTATTCAATATGTTAAAGGAAAAGAAAATATACCAGCAGACATACTTTCTAGAACAGACAACAATGATTATCAAGAGAATAAAGATAAATATAACTTAAAAGTTTTAACAAATAAATTAAATGTAGATGTACCAGATAGAGTATTTAAAAACATGTTTAAAAATTTAGAGAAACACCAACAAGAAGATACATTTTATGGTAGGATATTAAAGAAACTTGAAGACAGCCAGGAAATAAAAATAAAAAAACAACTACTTAACCCACAATAACATACTTTTTTCAGAAATGTTCATTAGCGGGGGGTGAATATAGAATATGTATCCCAAACAAGCTGTTAAAAGATTTAATAGAAAAAACTCATCTTAAATATGGACATTTAGGAGGGCATAAAATCTATACTATACTAAAGGAACATTGCATTTTTCAAAGATGGAGAAAACAATAAAGAAGCAACTACAAAGCTGTGACATATGTCAGAAAGCAAAGCCATCTAATAAAAAAACAGATAGGAAGTTTAAAGCCAATTATTCCTAATAAGGTCAAAGAATTAATTTCAGTAGATTTAGTAGGAGAATTACCAACCAGTAGAGGGGGGGTAAAATATATTTTTGTTATAGTAGATGTATTCTCAAAATTTGTTAAACTATATCCAATAAAGAAGGCCAACACGAGGACACTATTAAATAAAATCATTAATGAATATATACCATTAGTAGGTAATATAGAATCAATTCTCAGTGACCACGGTACACAATTTACAAGCACACTCTGGTACAATACTCTACACAACAAAAACATTAAAACTATTCACAGCTCTGTATATCATCCACAGTCTAATCCAACTGAACGTGTAAATAGGGAAATAGGAAAGATATTGCGCATCTATTGTAATGAAAAACATACAGCTTGGGCAAACTTAATTGACTTTATAGAGCATTGTTTAAATCATTCTGTTCACGATATAACAGAAGAAATACCATTTGAAATAATGTTTGGAAAAAAGTATGATAATATAATAAACAAGATAATCCAGTTTCCAGGAAATCACACATTTGATCATGCACATAAAACTGTTCTGGTAAGAAACAAAATAAAAAATAAGGCACTCAAAAGGAAACAAAGACATGATAATAAAATAAAACCAATAACATATAAAGTAAATGATCTTGTATTAGTAAAAACACATTTTCATTCAGATTTATTAGAGAAAAAGATAAAAAAGTTTTTTCTGTTATACAAGGGACCCTATAAAGTGACAGCCATTAAAATGGAAAATGCTTATGTAGTCAATGAAATAGACACAGGAGACATAATAGGAACATATAATGTAACACAACTTAAACAATATACACAAAAAGAATAATTAAACAACTTTTAATAAATATTCAACTCTAAAACAATTTAAAATATAAATTACTATTTAAATGAAAGAAAATTAGGAACAGCAAAATAAAAAATAATGAATGACTAAAATAATATGATATTAATGACAACATATGAAATGTAGAGATATTGGATATATAGAAGTGTTTTGTATAAAATTGTGTTCTCAAGGTAAAAGAAACTTGATTATGTCCATATTTTAAATACAATAATGATAAAATTTGACATATATATTAGATGAAAATGTACGAAAATGTTCTAAAATATATTATTGTCATAAACCCTGTATGTTCATATGAAAAATGATTCAAAGAATGATGATGATTAAGTTCACTTAAAATAAATAGGTGAAACATCTTGTAATATGTTGTGTAGTGACTTGTTAATGTTGAAACAATGTCTGTATAACCTGTCAATGTTTATTCAAATAATAAGATGATATGACTCAAGGATATGTAACATCATGATAAAGTGAATAATGTCTAATACAAGACTTTGTTTTTGTAACTCTTGTATGTAAATATTGAACATGATTTTTAAAGATACACGAGGCATGTAGTCTTATGAAACCAAGATGATATAATGTCTATGTAAGAACAAAGATAAGGAGATGTAATTTATTATAAGGTTATATTACCATAATGTATCTATGATAATGTAATATGACTCAATGACATACTTTGAACATACTATTGTATGTAATCTGACAAACTTAAATGATTTATAATCATTTAAAGAATTTATAGAAGGTAAGCAGCCAGTGGTTAATAGTGATACGATTCGATTCTAATTAAACCTTGCCACCTCCAAATTCTAAATTCTTTAACGCCAAGTACTCTGTTAACCACACAATGGCACAAGATATCAGCTTCGGGTGTTGGTCAGCCCTGACAACAGAGTCTAAAGACAAAAGCTTAAAGTGTTCTGCAGCATGGCAAGTCCCCATTTACAAAAGTCATGTTGCAGACACCAATAGATTAGTAATTTAGAATATAACATTGATGAGGGTAATGGAAATAGTATAGATATGTAATTGTAATTTTTCTTAGTAAACTTTTATAATGTCATTGATGCAAAGTAACAGAAACTACCAATTGAAATAATTAAACTACAATTAAAGTAATAATCAGTTATACTAATATCAATAATAAATAACAAGAAATAATTATTGTAAAACTTTTTGAATATGATGATTGTAATTAACTATAAATATATTAATTTAAAACATGCAATAATAACACCATTAATAAAACAACAAAAATAAATTAAGGTCAACACATAATAATATACAACTTGAACATTAAAATAATCATAAATGCCAATCAACGTTGATGGACAAGGAGGAGCCAGGTTTTCCATTCATAAATGGACAAAAGCGGTGCACAAAGATCAGTAGCCTCAAGATGGTTCAACGGGCTGCTCGGACCTTCCCACCAGCAAGTCGTATGGATCAACCCTCTGCACAAATTCCTGGCATCAAAACTTTCGGAAGTCGTCAAACAATAATCTAATCTACTAACCCAGCAACAGATGCGTGCAGTGACATCAGACCCCACTGGCGTAACAACAACTCCATGGTACGTGCAGTGACATGAGGCCCCACTGACGTAGCCACAACTCCATCATCAATCCAGAGGCACGTGCAGTGACATCGGACCCCACTGGCGTAGCAACTACAACTCTTTTGATCCACCAGGATGTTATGGATTAAACATGAGCGGAACTCGTCGAACCATAAATGACTCTAGTTTAACAACTAATTCTTTTTCCGGAAGTACGTGCAGTGACATCAGGCCCCACTGACGTAGCTACAACTCCATCATCAATCCAGAGGCACGTGCAGTGACATCAGGCCCCACTGGCGTAGCAACTACAACTCCTTTGATGCAACAGGATGTCGTGGAACAACCATGCTCGGAGCAAGTCGAACTTTAATCAAACTACTGACGCAGCAACAATTATGATAGACGCCGTCGGACCATAATTTAACTCCACTGGTGTAGCCACAACTCCATTACTATTCCAAGGTACGTGCAGTGACATGAGACCCCACTGACGTAGCAGCAGTTTCTTCAATCTTCAAGAACCCTAATCCATACTTATGATCCAGGACACTATGGACTAACCATGATTGGAATTGATCGAACCATAAGTGATTCTAGTTTAACAGCTAATTCTTTCCAAAAGTACGTGCAGTGACATCGGACCCCACTGGCGTAACTTCGACTTCCCTCAATATTCCAAAATGGCACACTCTTGAATACCAAGGCGCTGTGAATCAACAACTCCAGAAGCGCGTGCAGTGACATCAGGCCCCCACTGGGCGCAGCTACAAACCCATCACCAGACCAAAGTACGTGCAGTGACATCGGACCCCACTGGCGGAGCAACAATTTGGCAATATATTTCAAACTAATAAATAAAAAAAAATAAAATATTATGCAAATAGGTATGGAATAAATAATAGCAATAAATAAATAACATATAACAAATAAATAACAAAACGTTACATATTCAATAATATGTGAGATATAAATATTAATTCAAATAATAATTTTATTACTGAAAAGAATTACAATAATTTTTATAATAAATTATAAAGTAACAAATAATAATAATAACTTGCATCAATGACAAAGAATTATGTAATGCATCTGTTGATTAGTAAACAATGTATAATACAAACTATTCTTGTATTAACATAGGATTTGATAACTTATTGTTGTTAATCAATACTTGTATATAATTGGATGATATGTGTACTATGTATTTCTGATACACAAGGTATCGTTTTGTTTGATAACTTTGATCCAGGACTGATGAATTTCATCCCAAATAAATAATAAGTATAATCTGATGATTTATTATGTAAATATAGTAATGTTTATGTGATTCAGTAATAGAGAATAATTCAAGCCATTCTTATATAAATGTAAGAGTTGATGAGCTATTGAGTGAAATTACTAATTATTATGTAAATAAATTGATAATTAATGATGTACAATTTTAAGAATTAATCATTTGTTGAACGATAAATAATATGTAAAAAGTTTTAAGGGATCTTTGATTTATTGATCAAGGATAAATGTTAAGATTTAACTAGAGATTGATGATATGTGTGATAATATGATGACATGTTAATAATTGAAAATGTTTGGAAAATTGTTTGTAATTAATGGCTGACTTGATAACGTAAAGATTTGTTTTGGAAGTAATGACTTATATGAGAATGTTGTGGATTGTATAGTGATTAAGAATTTATTTAAAAAATTAAAGAAGGATAAAAGATTGAAAAAGATATAGGAATTTAAAGACGGATTAAGAATTGATAACGGATACTAGTATTTAAAGAAGGGTAATGGATTGATAATAGGTTACGGAATTTAAAAACGGATAAAGGAATGAAACAGGATTTTAGCAATGAAAGAAGGGTTAATGGAATGAAAAAAGATAAAGGAACTTAAAAATGGGAAATGGATTGATTACAGGTTACAGAATTAAAAGAAGGGTTTAAAGGGTTGATAACGGGATTAAGTATCTAAAAGATGGTTTAATGGTTTGATAACAAATACTGGCATTTAAAGACGGATTAAAGGATTGATGTCGAAGTTAAGAATTTAAAAATGGTTAAAGGAGTTGAGAATATATTTGAAATATATGACAGGGTATTGAAAAATGATTGACAAATTAATATAGGATGTTGAAGAAATACTTAAATAAATAAATGATGATTCATTTATGAATTGATGAAATATATAACATGTTATGGTAATGAATAAGTCATATAATTTTAATGATGATGTTGAAATATAATAACTGTAAGTAAGTTGATAATTAAATTAATTTTGAAGTGTAACCTAATAATTGATAACTTATATTTTGTTGATTTTGATATATGACTTATGTATTTGGTGGATGATTTCATATTGTGAAATGGAGTCATTGATTTAAATAAGAACTTGTATAATTTCTGATGATGTATTGATCTTAGATTATAATTTTTGAATTTGTACTAGCAAATGAAATAATTTGCCAGTGGAAAACTAATCATTTACTAACTAAGAGGAAATCATAATTTAATGATTAATTAATTTTGATAAATACTTGTATAGAACTTAAAGATGTATTAATTGTTGATGTATGAATTTCAGTTATGTAAATGTAATAATTTTGTTTGATAACTTTTAATACAAGACTGATGGATTTTTGATTGACAACCTGTAATAATTAAAAATACATTAACTATTTTATGAACAATTAATGTACAATGAAATGAGTTGTTAAACTTTTGACTTATAAATTATAGAATTGTTAGTTAACAATTTTGATTTATTGGATCATTGTTTTAATAAATGTAACTTTGAATTATTGATTTTTATTGATAACTATGTAGGATGTGATGAATTTTTTGAATTTTTTAATCATAAGTGACTAATTTGTATTGATAATTTTATGCTTTATTGAATTGTAATTGATTGATTTGTATTAATGATTTAATGGACTCATTTTGATAAATATGGATTCTTAAATGTTGATAAGGAGATAATGATGTATATGCCATAGAATATGTAATCTGATATTGAATTAATAGAATAGTTAATAGACTTAATTTACTAGATATAATTAAATATTGTAAAATGAAACTTATCTGAGAAACAAACGACAATTTGGCGAATCGTGTTTAAAATCAAGATTTTTTGACTCGCGTTTACTCACACATCGCAAAAAATCGGGGGAGGTACTGTAACAGGTCCACCAAATTGATAGGCAAAGTAATTTATTTAGATATATAATAAATTATTATACGAAGAAGAAGAATTTTATTTAATCAAAATAGGATGGAGAAGTTTCAAATCATATAGAGAATTATTGTGAGGAAAATAACCGTGGGACAGACGAGAGCTCCAGCAATAAATCACTGTAAACAGACCCTTTGTTCAACACAAGATGGGTGGGTCGAATTCCAAGAATTATCAGAAACACATGGGAATATCTGAGACTAAACAGTCAGCAAGTTACGACGTAGGAGCGTGAGACAAGCAGCGACTTGTCGGTTGGTTTATGTTCCATTAAATCCCCTCCAGGTCACAAGTGACTGATGTGCAGTAGAGGAACTCAGATCACGAGTTCTGAAACGAACCAATCAGAACGGGACATATCATTCCAAATTTGCCCGTAGGCCGCAGCAGCTGTCAAAACAGCCACGTCGTGATATACCCAGAAGGGTCATAGTCGCGTACCCAAAAGAAAAAAGGCGGGAAACCGACTTCAACGGTTAAGAAACGTTCCTCACCCCAGTCCATCTCTGACGCCTAACTTAACATGACCTAACCGAACGAGTGACTTGTACACACCTCGTGGTATAAATAACCGGTTTCAAATTTTTAACGATGGTTTAAAGACAAAGGGCAAAGTGATTATTGTTACACTAACATTGTGCGTGTGAATTCAACATGTGAATCAGTCTAAATTAAAATACGTGCTCGTGAAAATGTTGTGAAATCATCTATAACGAACGCTGGAACAGATAAGTTTAAATTAAGATTTATCATTAAGATTGTAATTGCAAATTTAATCTTCACTAGATAGAATCATGATTTGATTTTAAAAAATATAATATAAGATCTTTTGTAAAGATTTTGAGTAAACTCAGTTTTAATTGAAAATATTCAATTAAAGAATGTAATAAAAAATAATTTTGTAAAAGAACTTTTGTTTTATTGCATCATAACAGTTTTCACCGAATTACCCTGAGAACGACCCTGAGAACAAAAATTAAGAGTTATCATGTTATAAAATAAAATAAATCAAATTTCTGCTACTTTTGTTTTTTAAGAATCAAATATGAATCAATGTGATACATTTACCTCTCTCATCAAATTTAGGTAGCAAGTCACAAATATTTAATAAATAATTGAAACTCAAAAAAAAAAGAAATAAATTAAAGAATTCTGATTTATTGAATATCATTATTTTAATTTAATCAATGGATTAAATTAAAATAAATAATGTAAATAATGTAACGAAAGTCAACGTTACAGATTGACGCGACAGCGTGAGGCTTTGTTGTTGCAGATTTAATTAATTGATATAAGTGGGTTGAAAATTTGCTTAATTATTACAGATTTAATAAGTTAAAAAGGCAAAACGTTACAGAATGGCGCTAGAACGTGAGGCGTCAAAAAGTTTCAATGTTACAATCTGTAGACTACAATATTCTTAAACAACAAAATATAAAATCATTATTAATTTAAAAAACCTCCTTTTAGTTACCTACTTAAATCAAATAGATTCTCCTACTTTTGTTTAAAAAGTCATTTATAATAACTTCCCTAGCTAAATATCGTTCACACAACTGTTTTAGTCGACGCTGTAGCTGTTCAGTGTTTATTGGTTGAGTTTGTTGCAGAGAGCGTTTTGTTCTCTCCAGTGCGTCATTTCGGTGTTATGGCCTCGGTAACCGTCCACGTAGATGGGTTTTGGAGGCCTTCTAAGTTCTTAAATCGGTTATTCCCACGCCTCACACATATTGTTTTTTCTGTGTGAGTCGGAAAGAGTCGCTTCATGCACTTTCCAGAGTGATGGTGGAAACATGGATGGTTTAGGGTTTTCTCCTGCTGTACCGCTCACATAGTAGACGTCGAATTTAGTACAGCAGGTATAAAACTTCGACAGGAGCCAACCCCTACAGCGCTGCATCCCCTGTAGTACATCTTTTTCTGGAAGGAAAGCCAAACCATCAAGCATCTCACAAAAACTGTCCAAACTCTTCAGACTCTTTGTAGTTTCGAGTAAGACCGTACTGTTTGTTGGTTGTGCCTGCAAGTGCTTTGGCACAAAATGAAAAAAAAACAACAGACGTGATAGCAGCAGTTTCAAAGTCAAAGGTCGAGGAAGGGTTTTTGTAGATTCAATACATTTGGCCAACACTTCGTAGAACAGAAAATTACAAAAACATATAAAAATATTTTAAAAAGTCGTGTAGACAACAATTTTTGTTATATTACCAATTAACATTTTACAATTAAGGCAAAGGATATGACTAAGAATGTCGGTACTGACATCAAAGCCACAGTATTTTGATTAAATAAATATAGAATATTTTGTATTAATAAATACCAAAACACACTCCACAAAAATCTGTAAGATACCCTTGGTGGGGATGTATCCTGTTTAGAAGGAGGGGTATTTTTTATTAGTAATACTAATGTTGTCCTTCGGGGATTTCCATATTTTACGCGGAATACCTAATGGCGCATTCCAAGCGGTAAGACAAGAGGGTGGAAAGGGTGTAGAAAGTTCAATGAATTCATCACATCACATCTTGCCGGCCATGATACCATCCGTCTGTGGTTTAAATCTAGTTTCCAATACTTATCTTAAAACAAAAACATCGTTTTTCCTTGTGAAAAACTTTTGCTTAATGTTTAGTTACTTTATTTAAGAAGAAAATTATTAATTTTAATATAATGGAGATTTATGTTAAAAACTTTACTATGTACGTAAGCCTAAACCTTAGATTTATTAGTAAGGATAATTTTATTACATAGTTGTTTGTATTTTGTTTTCTGTTCTATGAGACATAATTGATGATAAAAACTTTTATGTACTATAATGTACATTATCAGAATTTTCAAATAAATGTGTTATTTGCTTTGAGGTATTTCGCCTACAAGGTAGGGCATTATTGAACAAAAATCAAATTAAATAAACTTGTTTCCAAATATAATAATATAGGCCTAACTGATATAACATAAGGTGTAACTGTTTTAAAAATTAAAAAGAGTTTTACATTTGGAAAGAAGATAAATAACTAAGTTATCAGTTTTATCTAATTAAATCAAGAATTTATTGTGCAGGTGTAAAAATGTTCTGAGACTGGAAAAGACAAAATAAGATATTTTATAATTTAATTTGATTTTGACACTATGCATATTGAATTATCACTCGCTAATAAAACGTCTTTTGATTTATTTACGCTATCTAAAGACTTAAAAAAAGATTTTTAAATATTTGATTGTCATCTACTTGTTGGTTGGTATGAAAATAATGTAATTGGGACGTGTCTCAATGATATAACTGATTCTATTTACATAAATTTTATAGAACAGTATATGTTAAAGGTATTATTTCGTTTTATTACAAAACTGAAAAATATATACCGCAAATAGATGTTCTATCAACTTATTACTTTGTTTAAATGATTTGAATTAATTATAATGGCTATTGTTCAAGATGATTACATTATTGACGGTTCAACCTGCTTAGGCCTTGTGATTTTAATAGAAAGGACCACGAAAAAGTAGTTTACTTACGGAATAGGTCAAACGCCAACCAATCCACGATTTTACGTCTTATATAATAACGTTTTCTATACTTAGAAGCGTGTCAATGAATCGGACTATAACAGCTTATTTCAATGTAGCTTATATTTACAATTTCAATACATGAAGGCTTTTTTTTATTTCTAAAGTAATTTGAAGTGTAAAATTTGTTAACAACCCGGATCTTATGTAAATACTGTAACATGTATGCTTATTTTAATAAATATATGTCTATTGCTTTCAAGTTAAAACACACTCTCACCATAGATATCAAAGCTCCTTAGTTTTTGAAACCTTGTCAAAACCCTTGTCACATTGGACCGCGAGGGGTTACGACAGTGGAAACGCCTCAAGGTCAGGGCGCTCCACTGTCGCAGTTGTGCTATTTCTTGGCTGACAGTTTTATTAGTTTTTGCCAGGCGCTCCCTGTCGCTCTCCCAGGACAAACAGGGTCACTTGAAATGGTCCTTAGTTGAAGCTGTGAATCTGTAATCAATTGAATGCCCATACAGAAAGCCTGTAATGTTTTTATTTTTTAAAAACGTAACTTTTGAGAGTTATCAGAACAAGTTTTTATCTATAATTGGTTATTAATTGTTTTTAAACCTGAAGCATGTAAATGACGGTTTATCGTAAATGATATACTGTATATTTAATGTTTATTTTGTGATTCATATTAATTGAAAATTCAGTACATTATATATTTTGTTGCTGTGGGGAATGATTGAGATTATATAATTAAATTGAGAAAAGGACAAAACAAATTGTATTATTTTCATTTTTATTTGTAACTACAGAAAATTATAAAATATGACAAAAAGTAACTATAATGTCGTGTAGACAAATATTTTAATTATATTGCCAATTAACATTTTAAAGTCAAAAGAATGGCTGACGAATACCAGTACTGACAAGAGAGTCATTGTTATTTGAGTAATTATTGAATATTTTTTATTAATATACACCGAAATACTCCGTACAAAAATTCTGCAAGATACCCCTTGTTTTTTAGTCGTCTGTTTAGAAAGAACGGGATTTTTTTTCTTATTAATACTAATGTTGTCCTTCATGGATATCCATATTTTACGCGGAATATTTCATGATGAATTCTACGCGGTGAAGACAGTCAAAGAGGGTGACGGGTCGATAGATAGTTCGATGATATCAACACATCCTGCTGGCCATAATTCTACATGGCAACGGGGTTAAATGTAGCTCCCAACAATGATATTGTTAATCTTAAAATAATATATATTTTTTTCTCTGTTGTGAGAGTTTCCCATACTATCCTATAGTAGCCGGGCATTTTTACAGACAAACATCCTTTTCTTTTCTTTTTATTATGTGTTATGA